>JASPKZ010001211.1:260000-860000 GCA_030220185.1 Diploptera punctata | reverse complement strand
CCTTTCATACAATATGTCTCACAATATTATATGTTCATTATATTTCACATAATAAATTTCTGAAAACCTGCACAACATTTTGACTTGCCCTGTATATATATATATATATATATATATATATATATATATATATACCTTTGAGTAAGCTTTAAATGATCTTCCTCCATTCAAGGAATATCGTGGTTTGCTAACAGATGTTTCCTTGAGTAGATTTATTAACCACATGTCATTCGCTTACACACACACACACACACACACACACACACACACGCACGCACACCACGCACACACACATATATATATCCATCCATAGTAATTCTGCCCGAAGGCAGATCCTTCACTGCAATCATAGCATTTTCATGCATATGCTTGCAGCTTTACTAGGGAATTGTAGGTGCGGTAGCTTCGCGTTGCTTTCCACACCGGTGAAGGATGATGATGATGATGATAATGATAAGGATGATGATGATGATGATGGCCATATGATTTCGGGGACCGTTTGGGCATTAAAGTTTTCCTGACATTTGTCTTACACATGAGGAAAAACCCCGATAAAAACCTCACCTAGAAAAACTGCCCCGACCGGGGATCGAACCCGGGCCCGCTCGTGACAAGGCAGCACGCTACCTCTAGACCACAGCGGTGGATATATATGGAAATATACGTCACTAAACTAGTCTGATTAAGCACTTCCCACTAGGGGAGAACTTACATTCCCAGCGGGACGAACGGGGATCAATTACCATCAATACGGCTAATAGAATTTCTCAGACTCTTATCGACTTAAAAAATTCTGTTGCAAACTCATAATTAATTCTTGTAGTTCGTCCTAATGAATTCCGGAGCTTCTTACCCAAATCCACTCTCTCATGGGGATCCCCCTAGAATAGAGCCTTGAATACGAGTACAGATACGAAAGATCTGCATTGATCTGTAAGATCTATTACGCTATCCCCATGTATTATCGATGAATGGAATGAAGTTTAATCTACGGTGTTATTATGAGTTTTTGGACATCTTCCAGGTCCGGCACGCTAAGTTGAGTTATTTGGGTTGAGCTCATGGGTGCGAGGAAGGACTACAAACTTCATGTTGGTCCATTATGCTCTTGAGTTCCTCGCAGTCAAGAATCAGCACCCCGTTGAGCTCCACTAGATTCCCGCAATCACATATTTTCAACATCTGTGGATGGCAATCAAACTAGTTCTCTTAACATGAAATCAGGAGAAGGGCGATATGAAATAAATGAATGAATGAGACATGAAATGACATCAAGGGGAGAGAAGGAAGAATTGAGAGTATTGGTGAGACGAAATTGGAGAAACGGGAGAACGCCGATAAAAACTCGAAAATCTCGGTATAGCCGAACACCAATACCCCTTTGGAACCGCCAGGATTCAATCTGGGATCTCAGTTGGGGCAGCCACGCGTATACCGAGACGGTACTCTCATGATTAAGATTTATTATATTTGGTTGAATTAATATTAGACTTTTGGATACATATTTTGATCATTTGTTTCTCCTGTGAAAAGCCAAGGTAAGGTTCAACATTTATACATATCAGTAGTAAAAGTGCAAATATGGCATGATACCTGCCTTTGGACAGAAAGCTATGAATATTTTTGTAGCGATTTTTATAACTTTGTTTCTTCAGTAGCTAACGATCGTATTGCGACTGATTGTTTTTAGAAACGAGCTTTTTGGCGAAATATTTGTGTGTTCTAGTTCTAATTCATAAATATAAAATTCACCCAATTTAACTAATATTCAATCAACCATGTTCAACTCCCAGGCGAACGCGTTTCCAATTAATTTCCAAGAACGGACCATGAAGTTTTCAGTATATTTATTTAAGCTTACATTTGCAAATAAACATATTTTTTCTAAAACAATTTTTCCATGCAAATATTATGTGGAAATCCTGCGGACGATTTAATTTAATGGTCAACGGGGAAGACATGAAATAATATTACTTAATATAAAATGTTATTATAACCAAGTTAGTTGGTCAAGATTGTAGTGTCCGAAGCTGTTGTTCAGGAGGTACCAAATTCAAACCTTGATTCCGACGAATAAAAGGAAATACTGAATTAAAATTTATTTTATCTCAGTCACTATATTATAAATTGCCGAAGATAAATCAGTGAAATTTTAGGGAAAACATATGGAAACACAAGAAATGGAATACACAGTTTATTAAATTCAACCAAAGCTTATAGATGCAATATTGCCTTAAATGTTGAAAATTAAATAAAATGTCAGAAATAAATAGTGATCTTTTAACGTAAATTGTAATATAAAGCATTACATTTACAATATTAAAGATGCGATGGTAGGTATGCCTATTTTATTGTGGATTTACCTTCAATTTAAATTTAGTGAACTATAGTAAAATCTTATATATATATCACAGCTATACAGTCTCTTATTAATATTAGTGTTCGCCCAGTGGTCGAAATTCGACAATAATCATTATTGAAAATTTGAGGAAAACATATAAATTTGCATGTTTTAAACTTTTTCTACTCTTATACATTATCCATCCATCCAAAAGAATTATGGCATAAATGAGCTGAAAGGCAAAAATGAATGTACTTCTTATGATTAGTTGAATAAGTTGAATGAAAAAATAATTAAAAATGTATATCGTAATTATTTCAAGATTAGCCGGTTTGTCCAGGAATCTACTTGTCTCGATCTTCTTGGCATAAATGAGCTAGAAGACAAAATTCGTTATTGTGAGTTATCCGCAAAAGACTACCCACCATGTACTGCTATGCTTGTACAAGAATTTACGTACTTGTTTAGATTTTCTTATGGTTATTTTGAGTTATCCGTAAGAGATAAACATATGCTGTCGCGGACGTTTTTGTAGAGCGTTTTCATATATTCAATTCTGTGTACATTAATTTTGTGTATTTGTTATGGTTTAGGCAGCGTAATCCACTTAAACGTCCAAAGAGCTACTTTTTTCAGGTTTTCCACTACAAAGGGCGATTTTTAAGGGTGTAGGAGTTGAATAAAACAATTATCTTATAGCCTATGTTCATCCCGGAAATTTCCTGAACATTTTGCAAAAAGCCCCATCACAATCTGATCAACGGTATGGCCGCGCATAAAATACGAACAAACATATCTATATATTAGATTGCAAATGAATTAACTGACACCTAAAGATTAGTATTATTTTACTTTGACACCTTCTTTGACATTCATTTGATGGATTATATTGTGCAGAGTTTAACCAAGCTGACTGCTACCATTTGTGCAGAGTTTAACCACGCTGACTGCTACCATTTTGTGCGGGCGTTAACCCACGCTCTGCGCCGCCGTGTATCGTCTTTTGTTTCTGTTGTATATATTAGCGTAGAGTTCACAACATCCAAGGTTATTAATCAAAAAGCCTTTGCCCGGGCCCATAAGAGGCAAAGATTGATTCATCTTTCTTTCCTAAACACTTAAACATAAATCAACAATAGATCTCAAAACACTAGAGTACTTTAAATTGAATGCATCTTCTTCCTTCCAAGTATTAGGCCAAGGCCTGTTACGATCCTATAGAAAATTTGCCCTCCAGCGTTTCATAGGACGGCCCAGTGATCTTCGTCCTCTTGGTATATAATTATAAACAGCTTTGGGGATCCGATTTGAACTCATTCTTTCAAGATGGTGTTTCCAATTTAGTTGGTACTGTTTAATATATTCCAAAATTGGCGTAGTCTTCAATTCTTTTAAGATATCGGTGTTCCTTTTCCGATCCCATCTGGTGTAACCCGCTGTTCTGCGCATGAATCTCATTTCACAAGCCGTTATTCTGCTTTCATGTTGTTTTCTTAATGTCCATGCTTCACTACCATAGGTCAACACTGGTCTAGCCAAAGTGTTATATAAACGTAATCTGGTGTTTTTTTGTACAAGGGATGGTTTCATAACTTGATTAATAATTCCTAAACTTTTATTATAACTAGTAACTTTTTCAGGGATATCCTTTTCATCCCAGATAGAGAGATAATATCCAAGATATTTAAATTGATTAGATCTCTCTAAAATTTTATTCTGGAGACAGATTTTACTTTGTATGGGGTCCTTCCCATGAAATGCCATAATTTTAGTTTTGTTAATTGATATTTCCATATTAAATTTGGCACCTATTTTTTGTAAATTATAAATTGATCGTTGCAAATCATTTTCGGAAAGTGCCAGAAGAGCTAAATCGTCTGCAAAAAGAATAGCATCGAGTTTGAGGTTCCTATTGATGGGTATATATCCTCGTTGAGTTTTCCTCCATTCATTTATTAATTTATTCATGTATATAATGAAAAGCACCGGTGAAAGTCCACATCCCTGTCTTACTCCAGTGTTGATCTTTTCCCAAGAAGATAATTTGCCATCATGTATCATTATTGTTATTAACCATGAAAGCTAGACGGAAAAAAGGAAGCTAGTATGATCTCCTAAATAAATAAGTTTCAGTACGGGAATATCAAACAGCAGCATGCACATAAATAATTTGAATATTAACCAGGATGTATATAAAAATGTTTAATACAAACAAGACGTCTGAAGTATAAGAAAAGTATAACAAATATGAATCTTGATCATTCTTAAATTAAAAAAAAATAATAATAAATAATAATCATTATCATAAACTACATCATACCCCACACAACATTCATACAACAGTCCAAGCCAGGGTGGCTTTCCCTGGTCCTCCGGACCAAAAATCAAACCACGCCACTCGCGTGCTCCAGACGACGTTGTCTCAACTCAAAGTTCCGATCGAATGATAATGTTCAGAATGTGCATAGGGTATTTGAGCGTTCCGAGGTAGAAGGGGAGATGCGCAGCACAAACAGCGCAACAGGAGAGGTAAAAAGGAGAGTGGGGGTAGATGCATAGAGAAGGGATATTGACATAGTTCACGAATCTTTCTGTTCAGGGAGGATAACGGCACTGCAGTTGCGAACCGAAAATCGCACTTTCGGTTCAATATTTTCTCTTTTGTTTGTTGAAATTTCTTCTTCTTTTCTTTTGTTGTTGTTTATATAATAGTAATAATAATAATAATAATAATATAATAACATTTATATATAACAGATATAGTGAATTATAAGTGGTTAAATCTGTATTGAGTATTGCACAAATATTGTGGATTGTAGACTCAAGGAACTTGAATTATTGCGAATAGAGACTTCAACTCTACAAGGAAGGTAAGGAAAAAAACTGTTTTCAAATTTCTTATTGATAAAAATGAAGCTCTTCAATAGTCACTAAAAAGTCGGTTGACAAACAGAGGAGAAAAAGATACTAAACTGTTTTGTCTTCACCTATTTATAGGCCTATATAGATCATCATCATCTTCCTTCATCGGTATGGAAATCAACGGGAAGCTACCACAACTACAATTTCTTAGTAAAGCTGCAAAGTATAGCATGAAAATGCTATGATTGCAGGGAAAGACGTCCTCGGGCAGAATTACTATGGATGGATGGATGAATGGATATAGATCTGATGTAGCAAATGAGCATCTCCAGTCTACGGCGTCAGTCACAGTTATCATGCTCGCCTCTAGTTCAGAGGTTAAAATCCGGCTGTTGTATATCACTTTATTGAAAGCCTAAAAATCCTCAACTTGTCTTCTTTCGGAAGGAAAGCAAAACCGTTGGTCCTGTGCCATAAATATACACACGTAAAAGAAGTTCCAGAATACATTTAGAGGCCTCTGAACAAAATTTGTTAACTTTTTCAAGCAGACATATGGGCTGATAAAGAGCTGCGTTAAATAAAATATTAATAAATTAATTTATGGTCGGCAGAATTTGAAAATCTTCTGATCACCCTATCGATAAGAGAACAGTTTTAAAATTTATTACCAATCAGTGGAGTATTATCAAATAAAAAAAATATTTCACAAATATTTTTGTACATCATGATTTTAATTTTATTGCATGCTTACATGAGCAGAGATGGCCAATATAGATACTTAACACTTGAGTAGCCATAATGAAAAGCACGTTAATTGAAAAGAAGAACCGCACGCGTATAATTACAATATGAAACAAGTCTGAACAGGTATTTAAGAGCTCCTACCTACTGTAAGCACAATAAGCTTCTCTTATTACATGTCTCTAACAAGCGAATTATTAATTTCAGAACTAATCGTAGATTTCATTATTGCCGGAAGTCATATGTTCCTTATGAAGTTAATTAGATATGAATATGCCCGTCATAACTTTTAGTACGTGTCGTTATACGATACGTACTTCATTCTTTACAAGTTTTCATTAACAACTAAGATGACGCTGACATACACAAACATTAATTTATTTTCACGTAGATGCAAATCCACCATAACGTATTTTTAATAATTGATAACAGTTACTGGTATTTCCATCCCTAAACAAGAACTTGGTGTACAGTGGACTACAAAAGTCAGGCAACGGTTAAGAAAGTGTAAATTTATGGCTATTTCTTCCATCCAGAAATGACAGTTACCGGGAAAATCTACCTAGACATGCCGCAGTTGTTCCTACAGCTACAATTACCACAGGATGGTATCCTAGTCTGCAATTTATCAACAAGAGGAGGCATCACCCCATTCTCCAAACACTGTGCAGGATTATCAGAATGAGACCTTTTCTAACCGGTGGATCGCATGTGGGCAACACTTTCCCCCGATCTTACTCCCCTTGATTCTTTCCCATGGTGTTTCAACAAGAGCCAAGTTTGCACTACCAGAGTGCCCGATTTTAAACCACCAGAAACAGCGAATAAGAGCGGCACGTTTGTTCATAACCCCTCAAATATTGCGAGGAACCTCAAGGTGATATTGGAGTGCAAAAGTTGAACTGCATTAGACTTTATAAGGACCTACTCTACTATAATATGTTTATTGTGTTCTAGCAGACCATTAAAGCGGAAGTGTATTGAGACTTTATGAACACCCTATATTTTGGCACGTCCGACATATAAAAATACTGTCCTGCTAAAATTAAAATAAATAAAACATATTTAACACAAAACTGGAATACTTTCAATTAATTTCACATTTTATCGTTTTTGCATTTCACAAGTTAATTTATAGATTACCGATACTTTTTTTTCGAAATTTCCCTAGTTCTAAACAATTTTCAATATTTTATGCGGAAAGTCGGATTTCACAGTTAGTTTGGTATATACAGTGTATTAAATGTATATCCAATATTCGGCTGCGATGGTACAGTGGTAATGTTCCTTGCTTCCAATCCCGAGGGTCGCGGGTTTCAAATCCAGCCAGAGTCGATTGATTTTTAGGATGGAAAAATCCAAGGTAGGCTTACTGTACAAGCCTTCCAGGAGGAACGTTTCAAGGCGAGGGTCCCGATTCTTAATATTTTCAGGCTAGTAAAAATAACCTCAATCCTGAATAAAAAGGACTTTGTGCAAAATTTAACCGTTCTTCCTCAAGCCAAGCTTCCTACTATACGCCTCATCGAGGCGATATATTAACCACATATCACTCTAACGTCTATAAGTAAATAGGCGTAACTAAATTAGTATGTTAAGAAAATTCCCTTTAAAGGAGTAACCATGTCCCGAACAGAACGAATGGAAATCAATAAAGTACAGTGGAGGAAATTGGTATAAAGCCACTAACTTTTAGTAGTAAAACAACCTGAAATATTTATGCAAATACCGTATGTGTGTCATAGATTACATATAATTATCTTGGACATAATCTCATACAGGTCTCCTCATTTTGTATTTATTATATATGTAAATAATACGTAAAATCTAAGAAAACGCTGTCCTAGGGGTGGAAATCGGTATAAAGGCAGGTCAACTTCTGGCTCTTACAGAGACATAAATGTAAACAAAACACTCCAATTACATGGAGAAGACGTATCTGTGAGCATCGTTCATCAGTTACAAGTCAGCAGTACGTACAATGCCACGTGGAAAGCCTCTATCAAATGAAGAGAAATCAAAAGTTAGTGCCTTCAAGGAGATGGGCCTTTCCAATAGACAAATACCTACGAAATTGGGGATTCAAGATGAGTCATTGATAATTTTGTCAAACTGGGCTCACAATATAAAAAAAAGGGAAATATGGACGGACAAGTAAATTGTCTGAGCGCACTAAACGTCTCGTTTTACGTAAAGCAAAAGGTAAGAGTGTTTACTTCTCAAATCCAGGCTGATTTGAAGTTGCCAGTAACAGCCAGACGAGTAAGACAAATTCTGTCAGAAGACAAGAACCTAAAATTAAAAAAAAATCTTAGTAAACTACCTCTGAACAATGCACATAAGAAAGCTAGAATTACTTTTGCTGAAGAACACATGTCCTGGACCTCAGAATGGAATAAAGTAATGTTCAGTGATGAAAAGAAGTTTAATCTGGACGGGCCTGATGGCCTTCAGTATTACTGGAACGACCTCCGTACTGAAGAGCAAGTTAGAATGAGTAGAAACGTCGGTGGTGGAGGCGTTATGATTTGGGCAGCATTCTGCTTTAAAGGAAGATAAAAAATAGCATGGATACGCATCAAGATGAATTCTGAGTCCTACCCAGAGGAGCTTCTTGAGTCCTAATTGATACGAATGTATGAGGAATTTGGCGAAGATCTAATTTTTCAGCCAGATAATGCTTCCATTCACGTGTCTGCCAAATCAAAGGAGAGGTTCAGGAAGAACGAAATATCTCTTTTGACGTGGCCAGTCAGAAGTCCTGATTTAAACCCGATTGAGAACTAATGGGGGATCCTGGCAAGGTGTTTGTATCGCAGTGGACGGCAGTTTGGGACAGTGACTGAGCAGAAAAGTATTATTCAGGAAGAGTGGGCTTCAATCTCAGTGGAAGAAATAAACACCCTCATCAAGTCAATGCCAAAGAGAATCTTCCAAGTAATTAACAACAATGGAGGCTCAACTAAATTTTAGAACTTTGTTGTAAACTTTGAGCTCAGTCTTTTTGGTTTAATCTGTGAATACACAAAGTGCTTTTATACTAATTTCCACCCATATGTGAGAGTGGTTTCAGTTTTCATGTACTTTTTTGGACGTAAATGGATAATTAATTTTGACATTATTTGTGTGTGTTTTATACTCAATCACCTCCTAAGTTAATATAGAAAAATGCCAAAGAAAGAGTTAATAAAGTTGTGTTAACCCATTTAAAAAGTGGCTTTATACCAATTTCCTCCACTGTGTTATATCAATTATAATACTTTTAAAAAGTAATGATACTACTAATAATAAATAATTAAGGAATTCTATGCCACCGTACCACATACATAAATTCAAATAAAGAACGGAAAACACTATTTATTGTTGCAGTATGTGAATAATTACCTGAGAAAAGAAAAGTATATGTATTGATTATTTCCCAAAAAAGTGAGATATGCCTTAAAATGAAGTAAGAAGTTGAGCTGAAAGTAACCTAAAATCAAGATATTTGCAATATAAAATATGTACTAGTCATTGCTCAGACAGTGTAGCCAACATATCACAAAAACCAGCTAACAAACAAGTGAACACGAAACTAACCTAGTGTACATTAACTCACCCTAATTTGCCCACTAATAAAATCCACTTATATTAAGTAAACTCGTTGGCAATTGGCTATAGCAGGAACGTGTGTTATCACATTGGCCAAGCAGTCGCTTGTTCTCGGATCGAATTTTACAGGCATAGAATAGTGAATAATTTTACTGATTAAATTAAGGGTATAATATATTGTGTTCCGACATCTGGGACAGATTAAATAAATATTCCATCCATAATAATTCTGCCCGAGGGCAGGTCCTTCACTGCTATGCTTGCAGCTTTACTAGGGAACTGCAGGTGTGGTAGCTTCCCGTTGCTTTCCACACCGGTGAAGGATGATGATGATGATGATAATGATAAGGATGATGATGATTTCGGGGACCGTTTGGGCCTTAAAGTCTTCCTGACATTTGTCTTACAGGTGAAGAAAAACCCCGATAAAAACCTCACCCAGAAAAACTGCTCCGACCGGGGATCGAACCCGGGCCCGCTGCGTGACAAGGCAGCACGCTACCTCGAGACCACAGCGGTGGACAAATAAATATTAACAACTAATAATTAGCTATTTTAAATTAATAATTAAACTCCACAGCGCAATTCGCTTAGAAACCCTAGGTCTATCAGTCGGCTGCGGGCATCAATCTACGTATGTCAGCGTCGCAATTATACATACTTCTTATTTCAGACTTGATGCTCTTTTAAGCACGGCAAATCTACTTCACGTGGATAACGAATTTACTTCCCTTCAAAAGGAAATCATAACGCCTTTAAAAAATGTGTCGATTGCGGTTGAATTAAAGTGCGTACCTTAAAACCAGAGGTAGAAAAATAAAAAAGAAAAACACCAAAAATATTTAAATATCTCAATGAAACTGTTTCCAAAATTAAATCTGAGAATTTTATTGTGCAATTCAATATAGCTTGATTTATTTTTTGTTAATTTTATAAGGATTATTTCATGGCAATGCAAACTACTAAAAATGTCCTCGATTTTTCATTAGTCAAATCAGGCTCAAACTGGAGTGTCAACCCTCTCCTTCTCATGTCTTAAAACCCAGTAAAATAAAAAAAATATATTCATTTAGTAAATACCTGATTTATGAGTCGTCCTCAAACTAGCATTCTGTTAAAATAAAACTTCGTCAAATTAGTAGACTACCTAATAAGATGCCGATTTTGAAATATATTTTGAAAGGGTTCCATGATGTAATGCGAGATAATCTCAACTCATGCAACTCCTCATACAATACAACTTATCACTGTTACAATGTGGCAATGCTAAGGTGTTTACTAAATGTGACCTTGACTGACTAATGAAAATACTTGGCCGTCCACCATCGCCGTAATTATAACCCTATATCTACTATTTAATTTTGCATACCATCAACTCTTCAGAGGATGAGGAAGGCTTACAACTGAATGGTTATTAATAAGCTGTTAGTTTATGCTGATGATATAGTACTACTGGCCGATAGCGAGGAGATACTGAAGGCCAACACGCACACACTATTGAGTAACACTAAGAAATTAGGACTGGAAGTAAATATCAGTAAAACTAAATATATGGTCACACGTAAAAATTCAGTATATAATGGAGATGGACAGCTAATGACAAATGAGGGAAATTTTGAGGAAGTGGCTGAATTCAAATACCTAGGAACAATAATCACAAATAGGAATGAGATGCACAAAGAAATTAAACATAGGCTCAATTATAGAAATGCGTGCTATTATGCATTGCAGAGACTTTTGATGTCCCAACTCCTTTCAAAAAAAACGTTAAACTGAAAATATATAAAACTATTATTCTATCTACCAGTTATATTATATGGGTGCGAAACATGGACTCTTACTTTAAGGGAGGAAAGGAGATTACGAGTATTTGAGAATAAAGTCCTTAGGAAAATTTTTGGCCAAAGAGAGATGAACAGACAGATGAATGGAGAAGACTACATAACAGTAAACTACATAGTCTTTATAGGAAGCCAGATATAATAAGAACAGTTAAGTCTCATAGACTGCGATGGGCAGGACATGTTGCGCGTATGGGGAATGAAAGACGTGCATGGAAACTTCTTGTAGGAAAGCCAGAAGGAAAACGCCCAGTTGGTAGACCAAGAATGAGGTGGGAGAAAACATTAACTATGATTTGAGGGAAGTAGATTATACAGGGAATGATTGGAAAGCATTAGCTAAGGATAGGGATGTATGGAGTGCTTATGTCCGCGCAGCCATGAACCTACGTGTTCGATAGTGCCAGTTAGTAAGTAAGTAAGTAATTCTTTAATGTTCCTATTTTTAGTGTTCATTTCAAGATCAATCTTCTCTCTCAAATATTCCCTCTTTTTACTCTTTAGTAACTTGGTAGTTTCCCGTCGAATATTACCCAATTGCTCTAAATTTACCTCAATTGGCTCTTGTAACCATTTAATTTTTGCTAGCTTTCTTTTCTTTACAATGTCGGCAAATTCCTCATCAAATAAGTATGAAATATATTTTGAATGGATTGCATGATGCAATGCGAGATAATCTCAACTCACGCAACTCATCATACACTTATCACTGTGACAATGCTAAGCAGTGACCTTGACCTGACTAATGAAAATACTTGGCCGTCCACCATCGCCGTAATAATAATATAACTATTTGTAACTATGTCCAATACTGTACATGTGTAATTCAATAATAATGGAACATTGTAAAGAATTTTTAATAACATAACAGTTCTCTTCATCAAAATTATTTTAATAGGTATCTTGGAGGTCCTTATTAATATTTGTTTCTAAAATTACAGCTTTGTATATATTGTTTAGTGTTTGTGGCGGTTAAAATTTGCAATCGTTCTACTGGGCGGAAACAGAATTTGCATTGTATTTGAGTTAGATTAAAACAATTGACCCCTTCCCTTATGTCCAGTACCATATCATCGTAGTAAGAGAAAAACTTAGTATATTGGAAAAATCATGAATATATAATGTGACATGACTAAAACCACTACACCCACATCACGAATGTGTTGGGAATATGGAAATGCTTACAACAAAAGAATAGCTTCTCCACGTGTACTTGATCGAGGATGTGAAAACAATGGCGTGAAATTGTTATGGAATCCAGTAGTGGGAACTGACAGAAGGGTTGTGTCCGTTATAAACGTGAACAAGGTACTCGTGATGTGCATTTATACACCTGCAGGAAAACATCGTACATTTCATTTTAATCCATCAATTCCTAGCGATACATAATGGTAAATTTAAAGTAAGAGGCCCAGTATAATCAACCTTAGATGAAATATAACACCTTATTGAAACAGTTTAACATAAACTTAACAGAATTTAACATATAATAAAAACTGGTTAAAACCAAAAATCCATTAAATATCTCGGTTACCTTAACTGCCCTCTTTCAAGCAGATCTTTAACTATTTTAAGCAAAAATTTAATGTGGCTGATAATTATTATGTGAAGAACTTCTGCAACTTGAGTTCTTGGAACATAATAGGCCTTTTCAAGAAATAGAACCAGAAGAGATAATTTCAGTGATTTGACCGAACAACAATTGTACGACGTTATGCATCAATCGGCTACGTGCCATTATGTAGTTTAGAGAACAAGACGTTTAAAGTTTGAGTCAATATTCACAAACTATACTGGATATTGAAAGTTATTTTTTTTGTTTGACAGTTATGTATCAACAATCTAAGCGCTAGAACATTTGCATTAATAAAAATCTGGTTTCATACCCGTTTGTTGCAAAACACAGAATCTCTGATAGGACTGAAGACGTTTACTTTTTCTATATAATAAGGCTATATTTAAAGATTTGGCGCTAAACGTGTGCGTACACTTCATGAGCCAACGCAACAGATGCCATCAAAGTCTCTTTTTTATAATTAGCGTTTAGGCGATTGATGCATTACATCGCCCAATTCATTCAATGTATTTACAATTCCATTAATATAAATGCAAAAATTAACAATACAAATTACAGAAGTCTCGTAGACTGCGATGGGCAGGACATGTTGCACGTATGGGGAATGAAAGACTTGCATGGAAGCTTCTTGTAGGAAAGCCAGAGGGAAAACGCCCAGTTGGTAGACCAAGAATGAGGTGGGAGAATAACATTAACTATGATTTGAGGGAAGTAGACTACACAGCGAATGATTGGAAAGCATTAGCTCAGGATAGGGATGTATGGAGAGCTTATGTCCGTGCGACCATGAACTTACGAGTTCGATAATGCCAGTGAGTAAGTAAGTAAGTAATTACAGATTGAATAAGTCAATAGTTTAATATAAAACATTTGAAAAAATGTAGTTTCAAATATATATAATTAATTAATACGCTGCTTTATAAACTGACAAAATACGTTTGCAATTACCAAATGTAAATAATAATTACTATAGGTAAGTTAAAATTGCATATTATGATTCAATACCCAAAATAATATCAACAATCGCGAATCATATCATGAAACTGTTCATAAACTTGGATCAAATGCGTTCTTGCTTACAATTGTGGTCAAAATTCAAGCGTCTTTGGCTTAACGTTCAGTTTACTGTCTGTTGAAATGTGAAATAAAAAATTGACTAAACGCAATATTTCTAACTACCTGTTACAAATTAACTAAGTAGTTAATTAACCATTTGTTAAACGTATATTAACATAAGTTAAATGAACAGAGCCATGATTTTTCTTGCTTAATGTTATAGTGTGCACTTTTTCCTCCAGGCTTATCCGGTTATTCTAATTCAATAAATATAATTTTAACATATTTAAACAACACATTTGGTGTAAGAATTACAATTCTGATGGTTAGTTAAAAGAAGTTCGTCACCTAAGAACTGCGTAAAGGAAGATCATTTTTCAACAAATAAAAGTTATGTTCTGATTTTGGCTGATTTACGGACGAAATATTTCATCTATTGATTAAAAGCCCATATATCCAGTTACATTGCACGATAAAAAAAAAAATTGCCTGCTAGAGCGATTTTAAATTACGACTTTCAGGTATAGGCCTACCGTTACTTCTAATGTTTTGAAAATATATAACCAACTAAATCACTAGCACTATCGAACCCGTAGGTTCATGGCCGCGCGGACATAAAGTTCTCCATACATCTCTATCCTGAGCCAATGTTTTCCAATCATCCCCTGTATAATCTACCTCCCTCAAATCATAGTTAATGTTTTTAGTACACAATTGATCTTCTTGGTGATACAATATTAAAATATATATACAGTCAATATGCCCATTTCACCAATAAATGTTTAAGATGGTCAACTAGTTTCTACAGCCAAGCTGTCATTCTCAAGACCATCAGTCAATATCTGGTCTTGAGAATGACAGCTTGGCTGTAGAAACTAGTTGACCATCTTAAACATTTATTGGTGAAATGGGCATATTGACTGTATATATATTTTAATAGTTAATGTTATTCTCACACATTCTTGGTCTATCAACTGGGCGTTTTTCCTCTAACTTTTCTACAAGAAGCTTTCCATGCACGTCTTTCATTCCCCAGTCGTGCCACATGTCCTGCCCATCGCAGTGTACGAGACTTAACTGTTCTTCCTATAAAGACTATGTAATTCATTGTTATGTAGTCTTCTCCATTCACATGTCTGTTCATCTCTCTTTGGTCCAAAAATGTTCCTAAGAACTTTATTCTCAAATACTCGTAATCCCCTATCCTCCTTTAAAGTAAGAGTCCATATTTCGCACCCATATAATATAATTGGTAGAATAATATTTTTATATATTTTCAGTTTAACGTTTTTTTTAAAGGAGTTGGGAAGTCAAAAGTCTCTGTAATGCATAATAGCACGCATTTCCAGAATTGAGGCTATGTTTAATTTCCTTGTGCATCTCATTCCTGTTTGTGATTATTGTTCCTAGGTATTTGAATTCAGCCACTTCCTCAAAATTTCCCTCATTTGTCATTAGCTGTCCATTTCCATTATATAATATATTTCTATTTGAAAAATATCTTCTGGTTTTATTTACATAGCATACATCAAGTTTTACCGATACGAACTAAAATTGTTATTAACAACAATATAATAGAACAAGTTAATAACTTTACTTATCTTGGCTGCAATCTTTCCTACGACACATGTAAAGACATAGACATAAAATTGGTCAAATTTCAAAAATTTATAGGAACAATAAAAAGCATTCTTTTCCGAAAAGTACGTCCAGATACAATTCTAAAATTTTATAAAACAATGGCTCTTCCAACTCTACTTTATGGTTCTGAAACCTGGACTCTTACTACAGGTAAATTAAATAGGATAGTAGCTGCAGAAAATGAAGTTATTAAGACCTTTAGCGGGTTATATGCTTTATGATCACATATGTAATGAAGATATCCGCAAAGCTCTCAACACACCAGCAATAACTGAAATCATTCAAAAATATCAAAATAATTGGCATGAACACCTTCTGAGAATGCCAAACAATAGACCACTTCTGCAGCTATTGAACTACAGACCCACAGGGCGAAGAGACCCAGGAAGACCTAAGAAGAGACGGAGGGATTAATTTCTTTCCTGAAGAGGAACAGGCCAATGGCCTAATCCATGACTGTCATTGATGATGACATCAAGTTTTATTGCGAAAACTGAGGCCGCTATGGCGATTTTCAAATTATATTTTCAGGTAAATCACCGCTCCTAAGATTTAATTTCGCTGGTTAATGCTCTTGATGTTACTTTTCTTTAATTGACTGTTATAAGCCGAGTTTGGTTACGGCCTCTAGAGCGTTAACAGCTACGGACATATATGGTGTATAAGTAGGATCAATGAAGATGTGTTTTTCATAAATGTTTTCTTCAGAACAAACTCAATAGCTGTATTCTTTCTAAATTCGCTAAAGCCAAACAAAATTTCTCGAAAAATTAAAATGTAAAAATATCTTTAAAACTCTCTCTCTCTCTCCATGGCGTGGCAGGTCTAGAAGGCTTTTGGCATACCACTCGACTGCTGACCTCACACCCATATGTTTTCATCACAGAGGTACAGGATTCTCCAGCTAGTGTAGGGATTGCGTGATCAGCATATCGGATCCCCAGCCGTTATAGCTGATTTTCTCAACCTGGAGCCGCTACTTATTGAGGCCACCCAATTGCTCACGGTGCTGGGTAGGCACCGGTCCCATATTAGCCGAAACTCCATTAGAACATGTATTCGCCATGGAGATTCGAACCAGCGCATGTCCCATAGCTCTGCGCCAAGACAACCTATCTTAACCACTCGGCAACGGCGCAATGGAAACAATTTTTTTTGTATTTGTATTTGGAGTACTGTAGTTCCTTTCTTGGCTTAGGTAGAGTGCGAACAGATTATCCAACAGCGGAGGTACTAATTTTCCCGGTTGCGGGCGTTAAGGACATATTTGCGGCGAGCATACCAGCTGATTTCCCGGCACTGAAACATTATGAATAGTAGTTCGTACTTACCCAGCTCAAAATATTGGATTACCATTCTTTTCATTTTTGAATAACCGGAATTCTGATTAGCTTAAATAATTTTATTGCGTCACGAGGTGTTTGAATATTTTGCCTAAACGTCTCAACTGTATAGGCATCAAACAAAGATATTTGGAAATATCATTCGGAATTTTCGTAGTTTTTTGCACATTTCACGTAACTAAAATGGCAATCAAACAACATAGAAAAAACACACACAGAGCACATGAATAAACGAACTACATCGTATGAAACCACTTGAAAAACTGATTAATAACCACAGCTAAACGATCTATCACTTGGCGGGAGATGAAGCACCTACCGCCCAGACCGTCCAGACCGCGTAAATTAGAACCTCCGCTATTTGATAATTTAGTAACACTGTATATGCTTGTTATTTATTACAATTGTATTTGTTTTTAGTTTATAATATTCAAACTTATTACGATACAAACAATAAACATTGCAAATAAATATTTTTTTGCATATAGATTAAAAAAGATGCCTTACTTATTTACATAATTTCTCTTCTTTTATTTTATTATATTTTTAGCTGTTTGCTTAAGCAGCGTTTTAATTAACTACGATCTTTAAGAACTCGGGTCTTTATTGACGGAATTCAAATCTGGGATGAAATACCGAACAAACATTGCTGAAATACAGTTAGTGCAGAAAGTATTGATACACTTAAAAATAACACAGATAGAATCCATTATTTCTTCATTACGTACAAAAACAAAAATATACACATTTAAATTGAACTCTATGAAGTTAAATTCACGCAGTTTCCTGCGTTTTAAGATGACAACGAGTAAAAAAATAATTTGTGCATGAGTAACAAAAAATTAACCAATTAAGTGTTGATACAGTACTAAGTTTTGGTCAACAGAATGTGCACATGACGTCGAGTGAGGGTGGTTCTGGTAGTGTTGTTATTCACTCTAGCCTTGAGTATTTTGCCTGTAGTTGTGTGTGTTCTGGTTGCAGATTAAGCTGGAATGGGACGCAAAGGTAGAAATACTACAGTAGAAGAAAGAGAATTAATTAGTGGTTTTGCATAATCAGTGTAAGTCGCTAAATGGAATTAGTGAAATGATTGGAAGGCCAAGACCAAACATTCAGCATATAATTGATAGGGTGTTGGCGAACGAAAATCTTTCGAAATAGCCACAGATCAGGACGTCCTAGAAAACTGTTTGTTAATGTCGAAAAAGCATTAATGAGAAAAGTTAAGCAAAAACCTAAAAGTAGTGCCCCTAAATTAGCAGCTAGTCTCAAGAATGACTTTAATATTAGTATACCTGCTAGCGATGTTCATAAAAGTCTATGGGCTAACGACTGCATGGAAAAACAGCCCGTAGAAAATGCGTAGTAAGTGAAGAAAACTGAAAGAAAAATTTTAACTTCGCTAAAACACACATAAACAGCCCCAAATAATTTTGTAAAAACGTAATGTATGCCTAAAATAAACATTTCCCGTTCAGATGGAAGAAGAAAGGTCTGGAGGAATTAAAATACAGAAATACAAAGCAAAATCTCCAACCCACTGTGAAACATAGTGGTGGTTCTTTATTACTGTAGTATGGGGATACATGAGTACCTCTGGAGTCCGGACCTTACATTTTATAGATGGTGTGATGGATCACGAACAATATATGAACCCACTGATGACCAATCATCATACTTTTGCGAGGAAATGGGGATCAAACAAGGTATTGCATTTATTCAAGACAATGATCCCAAACACGGCGGTTTCAATACGCGTTTATGGATTTTGTATAACACACCAAAGTACATGGAAACGTCTCCCTAATATCCAGACATAAACCCCATTGAGAATTTATGGAACATCTGAAAGGAGAATTCGTTCAAGGCGGGTTTCCAACAAGCAAGATCTGAGAACGCTTTGGAAGAGGAATGGAGAAATATCCTTCTTCAGTAATTTCAAATTTAGTCGAGTCGATGCTACGTCGTCCTCAAGTCATCTTGGAAGCGAAGGAGCTCCCAACCAAGCATTGAACTCAAAACGTAAAGACTCAAAACAGTCATGATATGAGACTGTATCAATACTCTTTGTTTGTTAATTTTTGTTGTTCGTGTATGAATTATTTTTGTTGTTCGGGTATAAATTATTTTTACTCGCTAGTTATGTTAGTTATGAGGAAATTGCGTGTATTGAACTTTATAGAGTGCAATGTAAATGTGTATAATTTTGTTTTTTTATAGAGTGAAAAAATATTTATTTCTCTCTGTGATATTTTAAAGTACACCAAAACTTTCTGCACTAACTGTGTATGCTTATTTCAGGCTCGAGTTCCTTACTTCCGTAAATCTAAGATACGAAACCTCGAATTTAGTTCACTTTCCTTATAGCTATTATGAACGATTCATTGCCTCATTATGAACACGTTATTGTCGCAGACGATTTTAATACAAATCTTCTTCAGACTGACTCATCAGCCATACAACTTAAAAATATGTTCCATTGTTCCTCTCTCTGCCACACATCATACTGCTACTACCGACACTCTACTGGACTTAATAGTGACTACACATCCACAGAAAGTATTGTCATATGGACAAATTTCCGCTCCCGGCATATCTGCTCATGACATTGTATTCGTAGAATACTCACTCCAATGTCCTACAAGACGCTCTAAATTGAATACGTACAGAAATTTACAAAACATAGACGATACAAAACTAAAATCAGACGCTTTAGAACTACCTTGGTACACAATATGGAATCTTAGATCTGTTGATGAAAAAGTAGACACATTTAAAACACTGATACTACAACTATATGACAGACATGCACCAGTAAAAACCCGACGATTTTCCCGCCCCCCTGCTCCCTGGATGAATAACTCAATACGTGAACTTATGTCAAAACGAGACAAAGCATACCGAACATACAGACGACATAAAAATGACGAGAACTGGCAACTGTACAAACAACTTAGAAACACAACTACACAAACTATACGGAATGCCAAACTACGACACGCCAACAGTATAATCGGACCTGAAATAAATGTACGGGACACTTGGCGAAATCTCCGTACAATGGGACTTAGACAGTTGAATCCCTCAACTGACTCTATAGACATTTCTGTAGATGACTTAAATGAACATTTTACCTCAATACCCATGACACCTCGAGACAACAAGACTAAAATAGACATTCTTAAAGACTTATCCCCCTCCCCCATATAGGAAGAGATAAATTTTACTTTTACGACATTTCGCCTATAGACGTTAAAAAAGCACTCAAGCGGATTAAATCCAATGCACAAGGAACAGATAACATCATCATTTTAATGCTAAATAAAATCATTGACATTATACTACCCACAGTGACTCATATTTTTAGTGCTTCCCTTATAACTTCTATCTTCCCTACTATATGGAAACAGTCTAGAGTTCGGCCTATACCAAAAATATGTACACCTACTAACTGTAATGACTTCCGACCGATTAGCATCCTTCCGACATTATCTACTGATGGCTATGTTCCAGGCTTGTGATATGACTCTCCTACCCCTACGGCCTACACATCACACTCATCACTCTGAGACGTTACTTGACTTAATTGCAACTAATAATCCAGACAGAGTTCTTACTCACGGGCAACTGCCAGCCCCGGGAATATCAGCACATGATATTATATTCTTAGCATATTCGCTGCACTGCCCTAAACCGACTCTAGAGACTATTACGTATAGAGACTTAAAACATATAGACAATGCAGCCCTAATTGAAGAAGCGATGCAGATGCCGTGACATTCAATATGGACGCTGCATTCTGTAGATGAAAAAGTTGAAGCACTAAATGACTTTATACTACAATTATACAACAGACACGCTCCACTAAAAACTAAACTCGTGAAACGACGCCCTGCACCATGGATGACTCTTTCAATTCGTAACTTGATGGCTGATAGAGACGCAGCACATAAGAAATATAGACTTGACAAAACAGACACAAATCTCAATGAATATAAACAGTTACGTAACAAGACAAATCAAGCTATAAGAAACGCCAAACTTAGAAATTTATACAGCCTAACAGATACCAATACTTCGGATATCTGGAAAAACTTGAACAGAATGGGAATACGGAGAAAATGCACGCAGGTAGACAAATTACCTGTTTCTCTGGACACACTAAATAATCACTTCACAGGTATAACTACTACTCCAAAGGATAAAGAACAAACAATAAATGAATTATCACTGACAAATCAAACCGACAGAGAACATTTCCACTTCTCATATGTTACAGATTACGACGTAAAGAAAGCCATCATGCGAATAAAAACCAAAGCGGAAGGAACTGACCTTATAAATATTACTTTACTGAATAAAATAATCGACGCTATACTACCTACTATAACTCATATTTTTAACTCCTCACTACAAACTTCTACATATCCCTCATTGTGGAAACAAGCCCTCGTACGCCCAGGGCCTAAAGTTTAAATGCCCTTAACTCCGAACGACTTTCGACCCATTAGCATTTTAACTACCCTTTCAAAAGCTCTGGAACGATTAGTCCATAAACAACTGACTGACTATCTAAATGAACACAACCTTCTAGATCAATTTCAGTCAGGCTTCAGGACAGGACACAATACAAATACTGCTCTACTAAATATTTGCGAAGACATACGCGAAGCTGCTGATAATCGAAAACTTACCATTCTTACATTACTGGACTTTAGTAAAGCATTCGACACGGTAGACTTGGACTTATTGTTGCATAAACTTAAAAACCTCTTACTCTCTGATAGTGCCACGCAATGGTTCAATTCCTACCTTCATGAGCGCCAGCAATCTGTTGTAGGAAATCATATATTATGTTCTTCTTGGTCCTTCTCTAAAGCTGGGGTTCCACAGGGTTCGGTGCTTGGACCTTTACTTTTTTCAATCTACATAAATGACATATCTAACTCCCTAAAGCATTGCAAACATAATTTATTTGCAGACGACATGCAAATCTACATCCACACAGACAAATATTCTCTAAATGACGCTGTTGCCAAAATTAACGAGGATCTTGACTCACTAATGACTTGGACAGTTAAATATGGACTGCAATTAAATCCTAGAAAGTCACAATCAATCATTATGGGTCACCAGAGACTATTATCTACAATTAACCTAAACGCAGTCTCGCATGTGTCACTAAATGGAGTTCAAATCCCTTATAGTAGACAGTAAAAATTCTAGGAGTATTTATTGACAACAACTTAAATTGGAATACACAAATAAACCATACATGCAAAACAGTCTTCTCAATAATACATTCATTAAATCGCGTAAGAAATTGTCTGCCATTCGCTCTAAGGAAAATGTTAGTAGAAACACTTGCAATGCCCCATTTTGATTATTGTGACACTCTTTTTACAGACTTAAATATTATTTACACTCAAAGACTTCAACATGTTCATAAAACTTGCGCACGTTTTATTTGTGGTATTCGCAAATTTGACCATGTTACACCGTCCCTGGAACAATTATCGTGGCTTCGTCTAAGAGATCGTAGAACTGTCCATTCACTATCCCTTCTCTATAAAATCCTTCACACATCATCGCCTAATTATTTATCACGCCGCTTCATCAGACTATCCGACACACATAATCTTGACACTCGATCCCATCAGCACATTGTCCTTTATATCCCTCCTCATCACACTGTATATTATTCATTATCTTTTACGGTCTCACTTACCAAAACATGGAATTCCCTTCCGTCCTATGTCAGAGACTGTCAAACTATAACATCCTTCAAAAACAAATAAAAGAATTATTTAATAACAAACTAACTTATACACCTCACTGATAGTATTCTTTTAACAATTAATAAATTTAATTATCTATGAAAATAATATTAAGATTAACAAATATTTTCTTTTGTTTTGTTTTAAATATTGTACAAACGTAAAATTAGTTTTCTATATCTCATTATTTTTCTTTGTTTTATATATACATTAGACAGGGACAATTTAATATGTCTTGATTGTATACATTTTATTATTAGTTTTAGTCTTAATTTCAACTAACATTAACTAGTTGCATTATAGATCGTAATATAATAGATATTATCTTTTTGATCAAATTTTTATTTAGTATTTAATATTAGAGTTCATTGTGATTGTTATATTCTGATGTAATATATGTTTGCCCTGGTGAGTGGAAGAGAAGGCCACATGGCCTTAACTCCACCAGGCTAAATAAATAAATCTAAAAAAAAATAAAGCCCTGGAACATATTGTACATAAGCAAATGACTGAATATCTCCAAGAAAATCACCTCCTTGATCCTTATCAATCCGGCTTTAGATCTGGTCATAGCACAACCAAAGCTTAGCTGCTAAAAATTACTGAAGATATTGGTGAAGCCGTGGACAGACGTCAATTGACTCCTTTAACCTTACTTGACTTCAGCAAAGCTTTTGACACAGTAGACCACGACTTACTTATGATAAAGCTCAAGCACCTACACTTGTCTGACAGCGCTGTATCCTGGTTCGACTCATATCTGCACGGTCGTCAACAATACGTTTCATTAAACTCTAGATCTTCGTCTTGGCGCAACTTGCCGGCTGGAGTCCCCCAGAGCAGTGTTCTCGGACCTCTTCTTTTCTCAATCTACATAAATGACTTGCCAACTGTACTAAAGCACTGCCATTATCACCTCTACGCTGATGATCTCCAAATTTACCTACATTCACCTCCTCATTCTCTCTATAACAGCTTGTTGAAAATGAATGACGATCTCATATCCATCTTTAACTGGTCTTCAAGTATCGGTCTAAATCTAAATCCTAACAAGTCACAAGTAATTCTAATGGGACAACAAAGACTGCTTACAATCTTTGACATATCTACACTTCCAAATATTACTATAAATAATATAATTATCCCTTATTCTTCTTCAGTAATAGATCTTGGACTACATCTAGGCGCAAATTTAACCTGGCAAACAGAAGTGAAACACATATGTAAAAAGACTTTCTCCATCTTACATTATCTTAGACGTTTTAAAGAATTTTTCTCCCAGTTTCGTTTAAAAGAAATCCTTGTGCAGAATCTTGTGTTACCGCACTTCGATTATTGTGACATTATATATAATGATCTAAAACTATGACTTGTCGCAGAGACTGCAGCGTGTTCATAATGCTTGCGTTCGATTCATTTTGAATATCCGCCGTTATGACCATATTTCCTACACACTTTAATAACTTCTCTTGGCTCCGTCTTACTGACAGACGTAAATTGCACTCTCTTTCACTACTTTTCAAGCTTCTGAATTCCTACATTCCTACTTACCTGGCGTCCAGATATGAGAAGTTATCTTCTTACCACAATATTGACATTAGGTCACAAGATAGCAGTCTGCTAACAATTCCTCTTCATAGCACTTCCTCCTATTCCACTTCCTTCACAGTAGCCTCTGCCCGCTCCTGGAATCTCCTTCCTCAAGATATCAGGGGTTGCCGCACACTTGGTACCTTTAAGTCACGCTTATACAGTTACCTGTTGTCTAATAAATAATTTTTCTCTATTTATTTAATTTTATACTATGTCAGTAATCTTTTCCTCGCTTTTTATATATCTTGTACATATTATATATTTAATTCGTTAAATTTAGAGTAAATCAAATAACATTATAAATATTAATTGTATTGTATTCATAACTTGTAATCGTTTATATATTTTTTTTTTCTCTTTAATAATTTGCTTAACTGTTATGTTAGCCGCTAGATGGCAGTCGGAAGATCTTTCCGCTACCTCTTGTGTGAATTGAGAATACTACATGTATAAGAAAATTGTATGTTTGTCTTGGAATTCTTGGGTAGCTCAGTTGGTTAGAGCGCTAAAGGTACAGACTTTAGAGACTCGAGTTCAAATCCCGACTCAAGCATTCTTTTTTCTTTTCATATCATATATATGTTGTAATTTAGATTTAAGACTATTTTTTTGTTTGTATTTTTTTTAAACCTGGTTGAGTGGTAGACAAGGCCTTAAGGCCTTAACTCTGCCAGGTAAAATAAAGCTATTATTATTATTATTATTATTATTATTATTATTATTATTATTATTATTATTATTAATATAGGCGTACAGTATAAAAAAATATAACATTATCTTAAACTATGCTTTCAATCAGAATGAAAAATATGAAAACATAGGCTTTCAGAACTCGATTGAGTTCCTTAAAAATATTGAATATATCTGTATATTACGTGTATTCCCTGAGAGTATTTAATAATAGTATTTATTTATATACAGAATTTTAATGTTTACACATCTTTTTTTGTGCCTAAAGTTTTATTTTTCTTCTCCACTCGTCTCTCTCCATCCAATCCATGTCCTCCAGTCCTCTTGCCCTCATTCCAGTATTTCCTGCATCCACGATTTTCGAGGTCTTCCTCACCTCCTTCTTCCAGGTGGACGCCATTCCAATGTTTTCCAGGGTAATCTTTCTTCTTGAATTCTTCGTACGTGCCCATACCAATTTAATTGCTTATACAGTATATAATCTACTATAGAATAACCAATATTCATTTTTTCTCTTATGACAGTATTTCTTATTGAATGTAATTTTGAACATCTTGCTGCTCTCCTCAAGAAATCCATTTCCATGGACATAAGTTTTTGTTCTAGTAGTTAATAATAATAATAATAATAATAATAACCATAATTAATTCGTTACCTCAGTCAAATATTAATTTTTTTAAATAGTTTGTTGACGTTTTAGTCTCCTTGTACGAGATCATTTTCAAGACATTTGACATTTCCAGTTAGTTATTTCATACCATTGTCTATACTATTATAATAATATAATAATAACAATAATCAATTCCTTATCTCAGTCAAATATTAAATTTTTTCAATAATTTGTAGTATAAACAACCATACAAAATGTATAACTGAAAATGTCAAATATCTTCAAATTATCTCATACAAGGAGATTGAAACGTTAATAAATTATTAAGGTATATAAATTCAACAGTCCCGCGCCGTAGCCGAGCGGTTAAGTTAGGAAGCCTTGGCGCAGAGCTACGGGACTTGCGCTGGTTCGAGACTCCATGGGGGAAGAAATTTTCTCATGGTATTTCGGCCAGTATGGGACCGGTGCCCACCCAGCATCGTGAGACAATTGGGTAGCTACAATAAGTAGCGGCTCCAGGTTGAGGAACAAGCTATAACGGCTGGGGGATTCGACATGCTAACCACATATCACCCCTACACTGGCTGTTGATCATCTACCTCTGTGATTGACACATGTGGATGTGAAGGGCCAGCAGCCGGCTGGTAAAAGGGCAACCGCTGAAAAGTGGAGAGACCCTCAATCGGAAATATAAATTCAACACTTGACTGAGATAACGAATTAATTATTGTTAATATTATCTTTATAAAAGTTCGAGTTATTAATTTGATTCTTAAAATGAAACACCACAAACATTAATGCAGGTCTGTATAAAATCAGCTATTGTCGCAGCTATCTGCAGAATATGTTTTAAAACCATATTTCCATACAGTTATCTGACGAGTATATTATAAAAACAATCGATATAGGGTAATGATACTTATTTCCGTGATATCCCTAATTCTGTGATACATTTAAATTAATTATAGCCCTATTATTATTTATAAAAAGTAGTTCACTCCAGATACGGCATAAACCTTTTTTTTTTTTTCCATTTTATTGTTTTCCCGCCTTTTGAAATCCAATACAAAGCCTTAAAAGTCATCCTCATGTTGAAAATGGTTGAATAAATAATTGTTCTCTCTTTCATGACTGTTTTCGAAAAAAATCTATATTTTGGATGTCTATTCAATAGTTATATAACTTTCTAGTATTTTATGCCTATTTTAATATCAACTGAAACACTGATACACGAGTATAACATATAAAATATAATAGTATAGCACCTTCCGAATTTTAAATAATTATTCTTATCACATGGCTCTATCCATCATATTTAACGTGTAAATGCAGACAGTAAGAAGAAAATTCTTAAAAATATTAACAAGCTTTCATATTAGTTACATTACATAGAAATCATATTAGAATTACATATTTTACTCATTAACAGAGTTATAGCTAAAACCCTATAGCGGTTAAGTAGGCATTTGATTGAAATCAATTTCCTAAGATATTTTCTTCATTGTTCTTTAAATTATTAAGTTTTTTTTATATTTACATTTTCCGTTGTAGTATCTTTAAAATTTTATTATTATTATTATTATTAGTATTATTAGTATTATTATTATTATTACTATTATTACTATTATTACTATATTATTATTATTATTATTATTATTATTATTATTATTATTATTATTACCGGCATTATTAATTCATGAATATATTTATAGACAACAATATTTTTGATAAAAAGAACGACTAGTATATTTATAATGATATTATTATTATTATTATTATTATTATTATTTTTATTATTTAATATTAAGTTAATTTGTTGAGGAAAATAGGCCTAAATATTAAATGTCGTTTGATATCACTTACGGAAATGTTGTATTTGCCCCCATTTTGCTTTGATTGCCCCATAGATTATCACCTTTGATAAATGGCGAATTCAGTTTTATGTTTAATTAATATGCTTCTGTTTTAACATGATGAAATTAGGATACCGCTATCGCGGATTTAGGAGTCATATCACGCATTCAGGAATCCATGTCTTGGAGAAAATAATGAGGCGTTTGAGGACAACTTTACATCGGTCTGAAGTGAAGTTACGTGGAAGATTCATACTATGTTCCGTATGTTTATATTTTGTCACCATTGTGAAAAAGTTGCACAGAAAAGAATTCCCGAAATTAAGAAGCCTCACCCTACATCAAATTTCAATGACGTTTCGTGACCTTAAATTTAACCGAGGCTGATCCGCAACGTGGGAGAGAAAACTCATGAAGAGAAACAAGTTGCCGCAACACAACAAAACCAATCTCGGTTGGCGATTAATATAGGAACGCGATGGTATCCCACCTATATCAGTCAGTAGTCATGGTTACGTAGCCAAATAAGCGTAATCAAGAAATCAGTCCCATTCAGATAGATAACAATTATATCACTGGACCTCTTTTTTTAGAGGAAGTTGCAAATAACATCAATACTATAGTACAGGGTGTCCACAAAGTCTTGCTACCAAAACAATGTAACTTATGATCTTGTAGAAGATTTCCGGGTTGTTGGCCGTGGTCTTGAGGCTTGTAGTTCACCAACGTTTCGCCAGAGACTGCGTCCGGCATCCTCAAGAGTTGCCTTGAGACTGGAAATTTTCTTGAGGTATGCTCGCTTCAGGTTCTCCAGGATACCGGTGTAATCACCTTGATCTCTTCTTTAGGAAGTGTTATGTTCAATCAGTTATTTATACTTTTGTTGTGGTAGGCCTAGGAGCATCTTACTTTCTAGGCCAGATAGAAATTCGGCATTTTATATTTCGTCCGTTCCTTTTCGTTGTATTCCCCTAGGCTATTAATAAGAGCATTTTCGCTCTGAGTCGCTTTTTGGTATAATTTTCGTGCCAATTTAGTCATCACTTACTAAAAAAATTTAATGTTTAAATCTTGATGAATTTGGGTGATTCTCGTCCTAATTGGATAGTCTCCTGCATTTCGTAAACACTTGTTCTGAAGAACCTGAAGCAAGTTTATTTTATCCTTTGATAAGGTCAGCCATGCGGGACATGCATAAATCATTTGGCTGTGTATACAAGCCCTGTATACCAACGTACGTGATTGAGGTGTCAGAGAGTGGGCTCTCAACATGGGCTTGACTTGTGAAAAACGTTTATAAAATTAATTTCGAATCTCTCGACATGTTTCGTCCATGTGAGGAGGCGATCTAGTATAACCCCGAGATACTGAACAGCGGGCTGATATCTGATTAGAGTTCCGTCATATTCTAGTATTTCTGCACCATTAATATTTGGTCGTTGCGTAAAAATTATTCCTTGATTATTCTCTTTATCAACTTTGATTCTCCATTTATCAGCCCACCGCTCAATATCTCGTAGGCCTCTCTGCACCTTTCTACTACACCTAATTAAGGATCTGTCTTTAATATATATCACAATATCATCGGCATACAGGGCCAGTTGCGTATGTGTCCTCCCAGGAACGTCGGCGGAAATTTTCTGAACTACCTGCTCTATTTATACATTTATCCGCGACGTGTTCTCTGCGCGGTCCGTTACTTCGTAAATTGTATCTGCCTTCTGGTTGGTTAACATTAGGGTCTTCCATTGCACCAATGAGGTTGCTGTCTGATGTTCTAGTAGATAGGTCTCGTAGGAGTTTACATCTGGCTTTTGTTAAGACTGGTATCCATGCTTTGTTGACTTTTAATGATTCTTCTTTTCTATTGTAACTATTTTGATGTTTGAATCTTTCAACGGCTTCTCGTTGTAGACGAGTAAAATAGTGTGTGCAGTTAGATAATATATCTGTGTTGTTGTATTTTACTGTATTACCTTCAAGTAGAGAGTGTTCTGCTACTGCCGACTTTTCCACTTGTTTAAGACGGCTGTATATTTCGTGTTCTTTAAGTCTGGTTGTGATGCTGCGTTTAGTGGTACCTATATACACTGGCCGCAACTACATGGGATCCTGTAAATGCCTGCTGATTGATGAGGATAAAGTTGATCCTTAATCGGTCTGAGGACGGCATTCTTACCTTTCATCAAGAATGTAACTGACCGAATTGGAAAACTGCTAAAGGAAGAAGACATAAAAACAGTATAACTTATACGCCTACCAGGAAAATCAAAAACCTCCTCAGACCGATTAAGGTTAAAATTCATCCTCATCAATCAGCAGGCATATACAGGATCCCGTGCAGTTGCGGTCAAGTGTATATAGGCACCACTAAACGCAAGCATCACAACCAGACTTAAAGAACACTAAAGATACAGCCGTCTTAAACAAGTGGAAAAGTCGGCAGTAGCAGAACACTCTACTCGAAGGCCATACAGGACAATACAACAACACAGATATATTATCTAACTGCACACACTATTTTAACCGTCTCAAACGAGAAGTCACTGAAATATTCTAACATCAAAATAGTTACAATAGAAATGAAGAATCATTCAAAGTCAACAAAGTATGGATACCAGTCTTAACAAAAGCCAGATGTAAACCCCTACGAGAACAATCTACTATAACATCAGACATCAACCTTATTGGTGCAATGGAAGACCCTAATGCTAACCAACCAAAGGCAGATACAATTTACGAAGTAACGGACCGCGCAGAGAACACGTCGCGGATAAATGTATAAATAGAGCAGGTAGTCGACAAAATTGCCAGTCTCAAGACAACCCTTGAGGATGCCGGACGCAGTCTCTGGCGAAACGTTGGGGATTTACAAGCCTCAAGACCACGGCCAACAGCCCGGAAATCTTCTACAAGATCATCATAGTAACTCCGGCCGTGAAAGCCTAAGTCAATATACAATGTAACTTAGCTCGTAAACTATTTGAGATAAAGGGATGCGTTTTTTGCAACGTATTCTACATCTCTCAACGTTTTGTTTACATTTGTTGCACATTGTGATTTAAACAACAATGACAACACCTCAGCAAAAGGCCCAATGTTTATGGTGGTATGCTGAGTCTGGTAAATCACCAGTACCTCAATATCCGAACGTTATGGCCGTTAACATGTCCAGACACAAGGAAAGTTGCTTCATCAGAGAACATAACCCTCTGCAGGTACTCATTACCTTCGTCAATTTCGTTCAGCATGGAAACAGCAAATTCAGAATGTCGAGTGAAGTTAGTTGGCAGCAACGCTTGCGTAATTTACATTTTATGGCCTGAAGATGTATCCGCTTATAGAGGAATTTTTGAATGGTTGATTTTGCTAACTGCAGCTCCCGTGAAGCACGACGAACCGATTTTTGAGGTCTGCGTTGAAATTCAAGTTGCACATTGTCGATAGTTTCTTGGCTCACACCTGGCCTCCACTCCGTAAAAAGGCTACACTGCCAGTCGCTCGGACCATCTAATTATGGATTATTTGGACGGAGGATCTCTTCCATATTGCCGGTGGATATTCCGCTGAACAGTTACTGGTGATTTACCAGACTCAGCATACCACCACACACATTGGGTATTTTCCTGTGGTGTCGTCATTGTCGTTTAAATCACAATCTACAACTAATGTAAACAAAACTTTGAGAGAAGTAGAATACGTTGCAAAAACCGCATGTCTCTATCTCAAATAGTTTACGAGCTAAGTTACATTGTTTTGGTAGCAGGACTCGTGGACACCCTGTATAATCTTTAAAACTGTAGTAATTATTTTGATGAGTCCATTGATTTCGAGGATAAGCTCCGCAATACCCAAATGATTCGATACCACTGTCAAATGTAACAATATTCTCAATGAAAAATAAAAAAAAATACCTTTTTTTAATGTTTTACATTTTACAGCCCGTGGCATCTAAACGTAGGCCTACCTATAAAGTGAGAGGTTAAACAGCTTTACGGAATGAAGTATTTTACAGCAAATTAGGGCCAGTTTCACCAAGAGAGGTAACTGTATTACGCCAGTTTAAGCTATGCATTATACATGGGGAAAACTGGCGTAATACAGTTACCTCTCTTGGTGAAACTGGCCCTTAGTCTTATAAACAAATAAATACTATTGCAGTGCATATTATCTTATGATCTAGCTTACAAAAAACGGAACATCTTAATTTATATTTTAAGTCAGTCAGAGTCAGTTATCCATTACTATGAGTCTAAGCGAAGAGACGGATCACGAGGAGGACATTACGTGTTTTGTTTTAGTGCAGGTTTGAACATAATGTATTGTATACAGTGACGTAAGAACTCTTAGTTCATCAACTTATCATTCCATCTCATCGCTTGTACGTACGCAAAGTAGATTCTCATTACACTTAAAAGTACTATTAATCAACATTAATTAACACAGTAAATTAATTAAAAAACAATATTGAAACTACTGAAATGTAATGCGAATAATATGTATTTCTATTAATTATTGAAATTATATTTCATTGTACACTTGGATTTTGGCCTAATTTTTATATTCATATTTCACAGTTGAATTTTTGTGGTCGTTTTAAGAGAAATAATTACTACCTCGGTAGTCGCATGGCAAGAGCGCGCGGCTGCCCCAACTGGAATACGAGTTTCGAATCCTGGCTGTCCCAGAGGGGTATTGGTGGTAGGCCATACCGGAATTTTCGGAGTTTTCTCATTTCAGAAATTTCGTACTACCAGCAATCTCCATTCCCCATTCCCTCCTCTTCATGTCATTTAATCTCGCATTCATTCATTCATATCACCCTTCACGTCACCTCATGTTAGGAAATATGGTTTGGTTGGCAATTCACAGGTGTTAAACATATGTGTTTGCGGAAATCTATTGGAGATCGTCAGGGGTTGCCTCATGATTCAGAGCCAGAGCAACAAAGAAGAGCAGAATGGGTCAACAAAGGTGGAAGTCTCCTTCGCGGCGATAATCTCAACCCAAAAATAGCGGTATGAATATTGGGAATAGAACCTGGTATGTCGGACCTGTAAGATGACCTACATCTTACATAATACCGTAAAACAACGAAATTAGAATTATAATATAAAGCTATAAAATTGTTATAAATTGTTACCTAGTAGCTCCATATCCTCTACTTTGTAAACTGTTAATTCTCAGAGTTGAAAAGACGGACCTACTAGGTAACAATTTTTTAATTATACATTATAATTTTAATTTTGTTAATAATATCTCAACGGAGTTTTATCACGAATTTAATTGTTAACCGTAGAGTAAACTTTCATTCCACTCATCTCCATAATACTGGGATAGCGCAAGAGATCTTTAAGGTCGCAGTGCTGCGGGCAATCTGCCCTCTCAGATTGAATAAAAAACTAAAGAACTAAGAAATAATTAACTAAACACTTCCTGGATTCCCATAAGCGCCTAATTTCTTTACAGATAAGATACTGCTATATTATAGATCTTTATGAAGGTTGATCGAATGTGAAGATATTGGTGTAAGAACCATTGTTTGAAATATCAAATAAGGCAATCTCCAAGAAGAGGTATTTGCAAGTTTTAATGTCGATTCTGTCTACTCACTCGTCCATAACGGGGATGATTAACTACAATGAACCAAGAAATTACTCTTGTTTTATATTACTCTGTATTATTACTTGATGTATCAGAACAAAAGATATGAAATACATATACAAGTGATAGGCCTATAATAAAAGATCTGGTTGAATAAATCTAAGACACACTTTCTATCGTCATCGTATTGTATTTCGATATGAGGTGTATTTTTATTGTAATACTGTTATTACAGAATACAACTCCGTCATAAAGAATCTATGTAAATTGTAAATACCTCATAAATAGAATTTAAGGTCTGATTTTGCGGGTTTATAATGAAATATATATTTATTTTCTTGGCCCTTAAATTGCCAAACATTAGTTTCTTGTACTAGTTAAAGTATGCAAGAATGTATTAGACTGCAGTGAAAGAAAACCATGCATAATAATCGTAAGTGATTACCTATTGTATATTAGTGTATAATTTGACACAAATTTAAGTATTTTCTGTTTATTCATTTCTCATTTGTTTTATCAATATTAAATGTATTAAACCAATGTATTTTATAGTTCACATTGCCAATTTTAGGGTTCATTAAATTATATGGTACTAGATATATCATGATAATGGAATGGCTGCTGTTAGACCGAATTTTAATTTCGGGTTACCGGGGAAATCCCCTCTCCTAATGGTCGGATTTAGGAGATTTTTTCGGAGAATACCTTCCTCATTTTATTTAAATAGTTTATAATGAGTTTATTTGCAAAAATAAACAAAATTATATATATATATATATATATATATATATATATATATATATGCCTTTCACTGCAATTATATAAATGTCATGCAATGCTTTGCAGCTAGGGAATTATTAGGTGTGGTAGCATACTGTTACTTTCCACATAGGTGAAGGTTGATGATGATAATGATAAGGATGACGTCCGGATGATTTTCGGGGACGGTTGGGCCTAAGCTTCCTTACATTTGTGTTACAGGTGAGGAAAAACCCCGAAAAAAACCTCACCTAGGAGTCTGTCCCGACCGAGAATCGAACCCGAACCCGCTGCGTGACACGTCAGCACGCTACTTCGAGACGGCAGCGGTGGAATAAATAAATAAATAAATAAATATATATACATATATATATATATATATATATATATATATAAATGGTGTATCAAAAAGGATGGCGCAAACTTACATGGTAGAAAGTACACGATAATAGAAGCAACAATGTCCCAGTAAACATGGGTCCGCAAACGAGCCGTTTGGGAGATAATTACGAATCTATGGTTACAAGCCGCCACTGACGTCATTGTTTTTAACACCGTATGGTTTACTCCTTGCGCACTTGAAGCCATCCTATGTTCTTTGTTTACAAAACTGAACATTGCCGAGAGGTGGAGTTGTAATCAAACCATACACGCAGAACTTACAGGACGGATATAGTAACACAGTCTCAAAAGGCATCAGTCTCATCTGAGAAGTGCCACTTGTGCTGTGTTGTAGTTAAAATGAGGCCTTACAGTACCGAAGAGTATGCGGATATGCATTTCATGTACGATAGGACTAATAGCAATGCACGGGAGGTTGCACGATTGTACCAAGAAACATATCCTGATCGAAGACACCCCGTAAGTCGTACATTTAAAAGGGTCCTTAAGAATCTGAGAGAAAATGGGGGTTTTGCACACGGCAGGGCAGTAGGAGGCCTGTTCGCATTACGCCTGAGGTTGAGGATATGGTGTTGGAAGCAGTACAGCTCTCTCCAGGAACCTCGACGAGAAGAATTGCCACACAAGTGCCTGTACTAAGCCACACTAGTGTATGGAGAATTTTACAGCGCAATTTACTGTACCCTTACCACCTCCAACGAGTTCAATGTCTCAATGATGCGCACTTTGTTCCTAGAGTGATGTTTTGTCAGTGGATGCAACAACAGACTGTAGTCAACCCTCGTTTCGCATGTAACATTTTATTTACAGACGAAGCAGGGTTCACACGCGATGGTGTTTTAATTATCATAATACACATTTTTGGTGTGAAATAAACCCACATGCTGTTAATGAGTCATCACATCAGCACCGTTTCTCACTGAATGTGTGGTTAGGGGTACTAGGTGATCATCTCATTGGGCCACACATTCTTCCACGAAAACTTAATGGACGGAGTACCTTAGGTTTCTGCGGCGCCATCTTCCAGGATTGCTTGAGGATGTTCCCCTTCAGCAACGTCGGAGTTTGTGGTACATACGTGATGGAGCTCCGGCACAACTTGCTGCTGCTGTGAGACGGCATCTAACGCGCAGACATGGCCTAAGATGGATAGGTCGAGGCGGATCTGTACCTTGGACTCCAAGATCACCTGATCTAAATCCTTTGGAATTTTATGTCTGAGGTCACCTCAAAAGCGAAGTGTGAAGCACACCCGTTAACACGGTTGAAGAACTGGAGCAGAGAGTTGTACATGCTGGTCAAGAATTCAGAAATGGTCCAGGGGTTTTCGAAAGAATTCGACATTCATTGCAGAGACGAGCTCAGTATTACATCCAGATGCAAGGAAGATACTTCGAACACCTCCTTTAACTGGTAACCCGTAAGTGAAGTGAACTGTGAAAAGTGAACTAAATGAGATTAAAAATTAATAGTAAAGTCTAAATTCAAGTTAATTTGTACTAACTAGGACGATATTTACAATGAAGTCGATGGCGCCTTCGTAATTATATCCCAAACGGCTCGTTTGCGGACATGTTTACTGTGATATAGTTGCTTCTATTATCGTGTACTTTCAGCCATGTAAGTTTGAGCCATCCTTTTTTATACACCTGTATATATATTTCAGTAATTCTGCCGGAAGGCAGGTCCCTCACTGCAGTCATAGCATTTTCATGCTATGTTTGCAGCTTTACTAGGGAACTGTAGGTGTGGTAGCTTCCCGTTGCTTTCCACACCGGTGAAGGATGATGATGATAATGATGATGATGATGATGATGATGGCCATATGATTTCGGGGACCGTTTGGGCCTTAAAGTTTTCCTGACATTTGTCTTACAGGTGAGGAAAAACCCCGATAAAAACCTCACCCGGGAAGAACTGCCCCGACCGGGGATCGAACCCGGGCCCGCTGCGTGACAAGGCAGCACGCTACCTCCATAACACAGCGGTGGACTATATATATATATATATATATATATATATATATATATATATATAATTTGGTCATGTTCATTCTCGGTGTCATCTACACAATATCCGTGAAGATCTATAAAATATTTTGTAAAATATTTTCATGGAACAACCTCAATTGTTTTGGAATTCGCTGAAAGTACAAGACGTAATTTTCATGGTTAATTAATTGAATATGTGTTGAAAAAAATGCTTTTTATTCACTCATGGATTGAATGTTTAATTTATCTCGTAAGTAGGATTGTGGTCGGCTAGTATTAATAACATAATTTAAAATGTAGTTTCTGAATTTCAATACGAACAATAAATGAATATATTTACTCATCTAAAACCGTTTCAGGTCATATTCCGGAAGTAACGAGTTCAAATCCCAGTGCTGTATAACATGAATAGTTTTTATATAGCATTTCCTCAATGCTCAAAAAAATAATAATTTCCTATTTAATTGCCATTTCATAATTACTTAAAGAGTAAAATCAATTGCACTTCCCATGAGGTATCTGAATGAACCTCATTCCCAATATTCTTTCATTCCTTGATTCGGTTAGTTTAAATTCCCTTTCTTCTAATATCAAAGACTGCGTAACTAGAAAAAAATTAAATAATAAGCTTGCTGAATACTTCCTTATACATTATAATACGTAAATAAATGCTAGGGATATTCATAAGTTTCTTTTTTATTGATATTTTGCATTTTCATTATCAAGTCAATAAATTAATTACGTTATAGATTGTTATTATTATTATCATTATTATTATAATGAACAGGCAAGTCTTGCCTAAACCAGGAAGTGAAGATTATTATTATTATTATTATTATTATTATTATTATTATTATTAATGGAAGCATAAGGTTACATAGCCTACTGCTACAAGTTGCATCAACATATCTTGAAGCTATATTCTTCTTCCTTCCAAGTATTAGGTCAAGGCCTGTTACGATCGTATAGAAAATTTTCCCCCCAGCGTTTGAGGGAAATTCTCGTATAAGACTTGAAAGCATAATAATAGTCCCTTCGATTGGTTGCTGGCCAAAGGAAGGCAAGACCAGTGATGGGCTGCCATCTTATAGCCTCTGGTCAGGCTTTTCTGGAGAAGAAAAGAAAATGAAGGAAAGAAGAAATGGAAGAAAGGAAAGACTCCCTAGCCCTCGGATGCCCTAATAGCATTGGCGTAAAAAAAACAAGAGTTAACCAAGAGAGGTTAGATAGTAAAGTTAAAAGAGTGCAAAACACAAGTAAGTGGAAGAAATGTTTTGCACAGCTTGGGCACCTTGTGGTCGCCATTCACATATCCCCTAGATGAGGACCCCTGAGGGTGAAGCTATATTTGAAGCTATATTCAAGCATCTAAATATTATTTCGATAAAAAATGAAAAGAGAGTAATTAAAATGATTAGAGCTTTATAATTTTAAGAGTAATACAAAAATTGTCATACTTTCTTAACATAGGCAATGTTTTCCAATATTACGTCAACTCCTGTAGTATCTGACCACATATCCATCAACATCCTTAACAAATGATAACAAGAATTCATATCCAATAGCCACTGTCTAATTTGAAACCATAATCACTGAGGGATCGGGATGCATTCTACATACCATACGTACTTGCGAGATGAAACGCAAACATTGTTTGGTCTTCGGAAATGTTAAAGGTATTTGTCTATCACACATACCCTCCTTTATACCACAGATCATTTGTCTCGCTGTGACATAAGTCTTTGTATATGAAACTTGACTTCAAAGAATCAGTGCTATGTCAAGTGGTTGTCAATCTCGCTTTTTTGTAACATGTCTTCAAAAATACATATCTTACACCTGGTTTATGACAAATTTTAGATTCTATTTCAAACTAACGCATTTTTAAACGTATTAAAAACACAATGCCAGGTCAGGCCTAGAAGGTCATTGGTCTACCAGCCGGCAACGGGCCCCACAACTACATATGCTAATCACAGAGGTACACGATCATCCTGGCAGTGTAGGGGTGACATGTGGTCAGCATGTCGGGTCCCACACGTTATAACTGGTTTTCTCAACCTGGAGTTGCTACTTATTCTAGCTATCCAAAATCTCCACGATGCTGGATTGGCATCGGTCCCATATTGACTGAAATCCCACAAGAAAGTAAGTATCTACCTCCATGGAGACCCGAACAAGCGTAAGTACCGTAGCTCTGCGCCAACATTATTTACAAGGTATATGAATATGGTGCAGATTTAGGACAACAGATTAAATGAATGTTTTTTTGTTAGTATTGGAAGTAAAAGGCATTACAGAAAAGGTGAATAAATGCTCGTTATTAGATTATATCAAAAGCATAATTATTAGATTACACTAGGGATATTTGAATATATAATAATCTCACTGCATTTAATATTACATTGCAAAATAGTTATTTTTCAGGACGTTGCGAAATACAAAGAAGCTAAAAATCTCATATAAAACTGTATGACAACGTGGGTGCAGGACATGTGAATTTCAATAACATACCATTTTTTATATATTTAAAAATGAATAGCATATTAATGACCCTTTCCCATAATAGCTCTTCTATTCATAGATGTACAAAATAAATGTATTCGAGTATATAAAACAATTAGAATAATTGTTACTTATGATTCTGAAACTTGGGTACTTGGTTGTTATATCCGCAATCGTTTAAATCGTTTTAAATGAAGGTCTGAGGAGAACAATGGGCTCAGTTATTGTAGATAACATCTGCAGAAGAAAATATTAACATAATTATTGGAAGCTCTCGATATCGTTTAAAATATTATACTTGGTGCTTTGAAATGAATTGAACATATTAACAAAATACTAAATAATATAATGATAAAACAAATTATTGATACTAGTAAGACAAATACAATTGTTCTCATGGAAAAGGAAGAATACATAAACATAACCAAACAATTCATGCAAGAAAATAACCTAAAAAGAATCGAAAATGGTCCAACCGGAAAATGTAACAGATCATTAAAAGAATTAATAAAATCAAGTCCTTTAGTCTTTAAAACAAATAGCAATATCCAAAACACTTCATATGCAAGAAGTGGATAAATAATAATCCGTCACCACGTACACTGAAAGCTCTTCCAAAAATACATAAAAATAATGTTCCGATGCGACCAATTGTTAATTGCATAAATGCACCCAACTACAACATTTCTAAATTCATTACCCAAAAAATAAAAGAAGACATCAATTTAGATAATCAGTTCACAATTAAAAACTCATACGACTTAGCAGAAAAAATACATAACCTAGAAATCAACAAAAACACAAAAATGTCGTTTAATATAATAAATGTATACACCAACGTCCCAATAAATGAAACAATAGATATAATAAAGCAAAAAAAAATAATGGACAGGAAACTTGAAAGTAACTACATAAACCAACTAAGTAACATCATAAAAAAAAATAACACAACAGAATTACTTCCAATTTAACTCATCCAAGAAGACGGAATCCCCATGGGAAGCCCTACTTCGGGGATCCTAGTAGAAATATTCTTACAAGAATTAGAAAATACACACCCCAAAGAACTAATTACTAAATTCAACATAAAATTATTCACAAGATATGTAGACGACGTATTAATTATTTACGACAGCGAAAACAGAAAATACAAAGAAATCTCACAAGGATTAAATATCATGCACAACAAAATCATCTTAACTGAAGAAACAGAAATCAATAACAGTATAAACTATTTGGACCTAACACTAACAAAAAACTTCAACAACAAAATATAAATTGGCATTTATTGAAAACGGACAAGCAACACACTAGCTATAAACAATAAATGGAGATATCCTTTTCAATATAAAACAAGTATATTCAAGAGTCTAATAAATAGGATGTTAAAACTCCCTTTAAGAAAAGTATAACAAGGAATTAAATTATATCAAACACATGGCAAAAAGTAACGGCTACAACAACAAACAAATAATAAATAAAATCCTAAATAAACAAGAAAGAAAAAATAACATACCAACATAAGCAAACTTGAAAAAGAATCCCATGAAAATAACAAGAAATGGATAACTCTCACGTACACTGGTAAAGAAACATTAAAATTGGCCAACACACTAAAAAAGCTCGATATGAATATAAATATATCCTACAGAACGGATAATAAATTAAACAATTTAATAAAGAACAACGTCGAAGAAATAGATGAATTCAACAATAAAGGCATCTATAAATTAACAAGTACAGACTGCAATAAATTCTACATTGGGAAAAATAACAGAAGCTTCAACATTAGATTCAAAGAACATTTCAGAAATTTAAATTATAATGGAGGGAAATCAAGTTACGCAAAAGATGTAATTCAGGCAGGACATCATATGCATAACATTGACAAAACCCTCACAATAGTACATAGAGAAAACATTCCAACGGGGATAAATATACTGGAGTAAATCGCAATCCTAAGAGAAATCAACAACAACCTGATTCTCAATGAATACACATCCAGGACACACAATCCTCTGTACAAAATTCTCACAACCAAGTCAACAAGTACAGACCTAATGCATTATGATCATGATGGGATAGTCCCGAAAGACCTATAGAGTTTTAAAATAACTTATGTTGAGGAGACGGACCTACAAGGTAACTATTTTATAGTTTTTAACCGTACATTATATTACTGAAAACAAATTATTAGTTTGCAACTTCAAGAAACTAGATTAAAAGGGAAATCTGAGAATAGATGGTGAGGTTCTATGCGCCAAGGCCGGAAATAAAAAAAATACAATTGGGAACAGTGTTCTATGGTGAGTGATGTCTGGAGGAGACTCGTCGAGGAGACGATTTTCATTATTGGGCAGTGGAGTCTTTTAATAAAAAATGATTATAATGAAAACGAAAACTTTTTTATCTGAATAAGAGAACTATAGACTTTACAAATACTACGATGAGTGTAAATTCCATCAAGAGAATTGAGAGGAAGGAATAAGTATCGTAAACTGAAGTGACATTAAACAACTGAGGTGACCTTGTCCCATTTGCAAAAAAAAAGGTTTATTTTTTAAGTTGATACTATTTACTGTACAGCATGATGAAGTTCTTATATTATCAACCAAAATAGAGAAAGATGAGTTTATTTAACTTTTTTTTACAAATTGTATATAAAGTCACCTCAGTTTACAGTACAACATTTGTTTCTCGCAAGCAAAGGAACCTCCAGACTACAGATATACTCTCCGCTTGGACACGTTATAAACTGAGTACATAATCTTATTACAGCAGTATAATTCAAGGAGCTTTATCTTGTCACAACATGTGAATATATTTTACTTTATTTTTGTTTATTGTTTTTGTAATATTTTGCGTGAGGTCATATTTATGTAATTCAGGTACATTATTTTGATTTGTAACGAATTATGAAATGGTGAGGCTCATTTTGAAATATATTTCATTCTGGATTATTATTATTGTTATTATTATTGCTATTGTTATTATTATTATTATTATTTCACCAGTAATAATGACTTTTGCTAATCTTTATATATAGATATTTCCAAGCAGTTTTTTGGTTAAACTTAATGTAAAATTGCGTTTCATACAAGTATTTCATTGTTTTTAACTTATTTTTTCCACTTTAACCTTTTCATTATCGTGTTTTTTTGTTTGTTTGTTTTCTACAGGTCTAATTTTTACAATTTTATTGTTCATTCAACCTTGTATTTTCTTGTTTTCACACGACGAACTTTATTTTTCGCATTATATTAGCTTCAACTGACTTTTTGCCATTTGTTCATTCCAATAAAACCACAAAATAAAGTAAGCATTGATATAAAAAAGATGTATGAAAACCTAAATTATAAACGTGTAGAAATGTAACAACACAAAGACATATCTTAGCATTCACATATCACTTACAAATATAAAAAGAAGTATTTTATTTTTGTCTGTTAGCAAAATCGTGTGCATCATGAAGTATTTATGTCCTTCTTGTTCACAATTCGTGCAATGTTTTACGTTAAAATTCAATCTATGTTTACTCGTGCATAACGTTATCATCAGTAAGTTAGAACACTTATGTAAGTCGCACACTTCCTACCATCCTGGTCAGAAGCCAGCAGTGCCTTCTCAATCAGACCCATAGTTCTACATTATTTATATATTATTGGCTTTTTTTTTTAGAAATTTAAGGGAAATTTTTAGCTACATGACATAAATATAATTTTAGATTTTTCTACATTAATTCCACCTCTTTCTTCATTTTACAAGCAAATGGCTTTTCATAGACTATTTAACTCATACCACAAATGGCAATCAATTACCAATCACATTTCAATAAATTTTGATTTACAACCAATCAGAGTCGTTTTCACCTCGATTTTATCAAATAATTTTATCACATTAAAATCAAGCTCCTCCTTTTTAACATTCTGAATGGGCCAGAGCATTATTTTGCAGTTACTCTCTAAGAAATAGTTGAATATAGCAATTTACGTATTAAGATAGAAGAATCCTAGAACGCAAATAGCTCCAAGATTGTATATATATATAGTTATAGTTCACGAATGCTTGCGGGTTATAATACAAATACATTTATAGTAATTGATTATACCACAATAAAAATAAACCACTGTTTGTACTTTCTTAAACGTATTATTTCCCAGACATTAACGTTCCAGAAAATTATAATTGACATATTTACATCATAGGACATCAGAAATGAATTAATAAACAGCTTGTTTTTTAATTTTGTCTCCACTAGGATGCATCCTTTCAATATTGTGATCCTTTGGCAATAAATAATATGATCTGGTTACAGTGATGAACAAATGAAACAACAAACGTTTATCACTTGTTTTCAAATATCGCCGCGCCATTTACATATATATATATATATATATATATATATATTAAAATATCTACATTTTAATAATGATTTGTGAGTACGTAGCTTAATTTTATTAATTAAAGCGTCCTAACAAATGTCACTTTTGATTTCCAAATTATCTAGATAAATTGAAAATCACTCGTGGCATTACTTATGATAAAATAGGTCTACACAGAATGGAACAGAATTCTACGCACTTTCACACATTGTCGTGGATTCTGAGTGAGTATTTTCATATAAGGAATGGTCTGCGGTAACATATTCAGAGTAACATGTTATTAATATGTCAGACGTCCACCTTTAGTGTTTTGCTCTAGGGCAGGTCCTTCACTGCAATCATTCTAAGTTATGCTATGCTATGCTCTGCAGTTTTACTACGGAATTATAGGTGTGGTAGCTTCTCCTTGCTTTACACGCTGTGGAATGATGATGATGGCCAGATGATGTTCGGAGACCGTTTGGGCCTCATAGCTTGCTGGAATTTGTCTTACAAGTGAGGAAAAACCCCGGGAAAACTCACCCAGGAAGCTTGTCCCGACCAGGAATCGAAGCCAGGCCAGCTGCGTGACAAGGCAGCACCCAACCTCGAGATCACAGAGGTGGACCATGTTATAAATGCAGCATGTGAATGATAGATTCCTATATATTATAAAGAAAAACTTAAAATTTAACTACTATCGTATTAATTAATACGGAACTCACTTCCTAGTTATATTATAGATTATCGACCTCTGTCAATATGTAAATTTAATTTGTAGATGTTTTAAGGTCTACGATATGAAAATGGTACTGCATAACAATTATATTCACCTTTCTGAATATACATGTAAAATTATTGTAAATTTTAAATTTCCATACTTTTGTTTTTTGAACAACCATTTCTTACTTTATTCTATTCTTCGTTTCGTTAGTAAAACTTCGGGTAATTTGGACCCCTGGTTTGAAGTTGTTTTATTTTTCTTCATTTAATTAAGGGATTTGAATTTAGTTTAATTACAGTGGTTATCAATAGTGTTGTAACTATGAAATAGCATTGTTATTTTATTCAAATATAGAAAACATCTACATAATTTATAAACTTTTTTACATTACAAGAAAGGTCAACTTTAACCTCGATATTGGGATAAAGTATACCCCTGAGTCCACTTTAGCTTTCAGTCTATTTTTAAGTTTATTTACTCTATTAATTTATACAGACAGGCACAGATTAATTTGAAAATATTTATGACTGATCATAATTAAAAGGCGTTGATATTTATTTAATGTTTTGAAAAATTATTGTTAATTATAACATTCACACGGCATTCAACTGCAGAAAGCAACGGTCTTTGGGTTTACTAAAATTACAAAGATATTAAATAAAATTAATTAAATGAATGGGTTTTACAGATAGCATCCTCATTGATAAAACAAATGTATTCGTGTAAAGTGGACTCTGGTCCTCGTGGCAGGTCCACATTAACCGAATTCCTTTGTTGTGTTTGTTTTATTCTGCCACCATGTCACATAATATCAGACAAAGCCCGTCAGTATATTAAAACAGCATCTACATAATATAATATATTTAGGAGTTTTTTAAACATTTGTAATATTCAACAGCAGAAATTAAGAATTGATTCTTAGCTTGAAAAACTTTTAAAGTGATAATTTTCATAAATATCACAAATAAACCCTTCTTCACACAAAATAATAAAAGAAACTGGCCTTGAACCCGTAAACGTTGATGGGGGAAGAAGTTAAAATATTTTCTGTTCGAGGGCAGCACCAATTAAAGAATATATTAACAGGGTCCACTCAAACAGAAGGGTCCACATTACCCGACATTTCCTATTTTAATATTTTGACATTTGCATATATTTTATTTTATTGTTCGTTTGGTTAGAAGTTTTATTATTTAAATGATGTTTTCAAATATTTTTATTTGATTCTCTATTTTGTTAGTATTTTTAATTAGATCACATTTTCATACAATTTAAAAGATTCTCCATTTTGTTAATATTACTATTTATACTATATTTACATTTATTTTACTTCACTCTTCGTTTTTTTAGTATTAATGTTAAAACATTATTTTAATTAATTTTATTCTTCTTTTGGCTGGTATTAATATTTGGCCACATTTGCATTTATTTTATTTCATTATTCGTTTTCTTAGTGTTAATATTGACATTCCCATTGTGCATATTTTAGATTTTTATTTAATGATACTGTACTTATATTAAGTATATGGAACTTTATATTATTTCATTACCCACTGGTTGAGTGTGGAAATAAGGCCTTATGGTCCTTTATCTGTCAGCTTAAATAAATAAATAAATAAATAAATAAATAAATAAATAATAATAATAATAAATAATAATAATAATAATAATAATAATAATAATAATAATAATAATAATAATAATAATAATTATTATTATTATTATTATTATTATTATTATTATTATTATTATTATTATTATTAAATGAATTAGGTACTAAATAGTTGATTAACTCACAACATTTATTTGTAGTCTATCAGAACTCACGTTATTACGGTCAAAAGGACATGCTACATGCCTAATATATGAACAACTCAATATAATTACTCTTTAAAAGACAGCGAAGACCGTGGATTCTTTAGGACGTTATCAAAAACACTGAGGTATGATTGCTGTACAAACTGCGCAGGATTGTCCTTGGGTGTAATATACGAAGATATTATTATGGTGTGCGTGAACACACAGGTAACAAAGTGACCTTTAACTAACTCACTGATCGTATTCAACCCAGGGCGCGGGTAGAAGGCCTTGTGATTATAACCTCCTGAGCTAATATTTTTCAAACATTCCCTGTAAAAGTCCACTTGCCCAATGCATGCTTAATATTATATTCCCACCTTATTCCTGGTCTACCTCTGGATGGTCTCCCTCTGGTTTCTCATAAGAAGTTTCAATGGCTCTCTTTCATTTTCTGTTCCTGACACATATCCTGCCCATCGTATACTACGACATAAATAAACATAACCAAATTAGCATGGTTAAATAACTACCGCAAGTGACCACACTTGTCCAACGCAAGATTGTACGGGGTATAGATGGACTGATTTTTGTAATTTTATTTTTAAGGTCCCTCAAAATCCAACCTCAGTGGTCCACGTCCCGAGGGGTGGGCAACGGGAAGTACGGAATAGCCGGGGTTGAAAAATCGGAGAGAGCTAAAGGAGGAGTAACAATTTTAATTAAGAAGAAATGGAAATCCTCAATAAAACAAATAGAAGAAATAGATGAAAGATTTATAGTTATGGAAATAACAAGTTATGGGAAAGAAGTAGTAATAATAGGTACATATGCCCCAACAAACGATGCATCACATGTAATAAAGGAACAATACTTTGAAATATTTACTGGATTGGTAGAAAATATTTCTCAAAAGAAGGAATTAATAATTATGGGAGATTTGAATAGCAGAGTTGGAAAGGGGACAGGTGACATAGTTGGTCCATATGGAGAAGATATTGAGAATGAAAATGGACAACGTTTAAAAGAAGAATGCAAAGTGAATGACCTAATTATTATGAATTCGATGTTTAAACATCGGGACATCCATAGATATGCGTGGGAACAACGCACTAAAGGTCTAAGATCGATAATTGATTATGTAATAGTGAGGAAACGGAGAAATATTATAGTTCAAGATGTTAGAGTGAATCGAGGACCCGAATGTGGAACGGATCATTATATGCTGTCAACTAGGATAGTATGCCCTATAAACAGGCAAAAGGTAAATAAAGATCAAAATATAGAAATAGAAAATTAATTAGAAAAATGTAGATATAATCTACATTTACTACAAGATGAGAGTATTAAAAATCTATATGCCCAACGCCTCACCGAAAAATTAAAATTTGATGAAGATTGGAACTCTGTCGTTATTTATGAACATTTGAAAAAAATATATACATGAAGCAGCAAGAGAAGCACTTGGTCTGGAAAATGATAAACACCATAAAAACCATTGGGTGAATAAGGAAATACTTGATATCATAACAGAAAAGAAAAATGCATATCAAAAATATTTAAGTTCCAAGAAAGATGAAGATTATCAAAGTTATAACATACTTAAAAGAAAGGTTAAAGCAGAAGTCAGGAAACATAAAAAAAAAGAAATGTGGAATAGGGTATGTGGAGAAATCGAGCATACAGTAGGCTATTCAAAGTCAGCCCAAGCATGGAGGACAATTACAAACATGCGAAATGATAATATGACAAAGAGTTTTAATTTAGTACCAATGAAAACTTTTCAGGAATATTTTAAAATGCTTTTAACAGAAACTAGGAGAGAATTTATAGACTATGCTACACTGGATAATGGAAAGGGTGACTTAATAGAACCTATAACAGAAGACGAGGTAAGAAACGTGTTGAGAACAGCAAAAAATGGAAAAGCGGCAGGTCCAGGAGGAATAACCATGGAACTAATTAAATATGGTGGTTCAGGAATTATAAGAATTTTAACTAGACTTTTTAACCAAGTGATAGAAGGAGATCCTATTCCAGATGAGTGGAAGTTATCGTATATTAGTGCAATATACAAAAATAAAGGGAATAAAAGAGATCCATCAAACTATAGAGGGATCAGTGTTATGGCAGCAATTAGTAGAATGTTAAGTACAATTATTAAAATTAGATTGGAGGAACTAATACAAAATAAAATATCAGAAGAACAAACAGGTTTCACAGCAGGTAAATCGTGCCTTGATAATATATTTGTGATTAGGCAGATTACGGAAAAGATGTTGGCTAAAGGAAAAGAAGTTCATATGGCATTTATAGACCTGGAAAAGGCATATGACTCTGTACCCATCAACAAGCTTTGGGTGGCAATGGAGAAGTTTGGAATACCTAAATCTCTAATACATTTTATAAAAAGAATGTATGATTGTAAAGCAAGTATTAAGGTTGGAAATAGAGTATCCTCAGAATTTGATATAACAAAAGGATTAAGACAAGGATGCGGGATGTCACCAACATTGTTCAAGATATATTTAGAAGATGTATTAATGAAATGGAATAAGTCATGTAGGGGAATGGGAATCAACATTAATGGCCATTTACTGCACAATTTATTATTCGCTGATGACCAGATTATAATAGGACAAGATAAAGAAGATATAGAATATATGATCAGAAAGTTGGTCGATGCATTTGAGGTAGGTGGACTGAAGATAAATTATATTAAAACAGAATATATGGTAATCGGAGGAAATTCAGAAGACCTACAAATAAATAATATGATAATTAAACGTGTTGAAGAATTTAAATATCTTGGATCTATAATAGATAAATCTGGTACTTGTGAAAAATATATTATTAACAGAGTAAATTGTGCAAGGAAGGCGATTAGATCCCTGAATGGTCTTTTATGAAATAGAAATTTGACCAGAAAAACAAAAAAAAGAGATTATACAGACAATAATAGAAAGTATACTTACATATGGATCAGAAAGCTGGACAATAAATGAAAGGATGCAGAAAAGAATCTTGGCGACAGAAATGGATGGATTACGGAGAAGTATGAGAATATCCAGGCTACAACATATTCGAAATACATATATCAGACAAGAAATGGATGCACAAGAAACTGTTATCGATAGGATAACAAAGAGAGCTCTACAATGGTATGGACATGTACAACGAATGCCGGAAGACCAGTCGCCTAAACAGGTGTTGGATTGGATGGTACCAGGCAGAAGGAGGCGGGGGAGGAGTAGAAGAGCATGGTATGAGGGAATATATGATGTCATGATGAAGAGGGGTATGGAAGATGGACAATGGGAAGATAGGAAACTCTGGAAAGCAGGAATCAAAGGCAAACTGCTGTAAAGTGGAAAGCCTGTATTAAGTTAAGTAATAGATTACAGAGACTATTTAATTCGTGCCCCAAATGGAAGTCATGACCAATCACGTTTCAATGAATTTTGTTTTACAACCAATCACAGTCGTGTTTCAATCCGATATTTATCACTTAAGTTTATCATATTGAAGAAAGCGCTTCCTTTTTTAATATTCTGAACAGGATACAGCATTATTTTGCACGAAAGTAACCAGATACCGCTTGCGAGATATAATAGAAAAAATTGTAGCAATTTATTATGTCAAAATAAAAATAAACCACTGTTTCAATGCTTAAACGTATTATTTCTCAGGTATTTACGTTTCAGGAAAAATAATTGACATATTTACATCGTAGGATATCAAAAATTAATTAATAATCTGTAATGTTGGTTATAAACAGTTTGATGCGTTTCATTTCTTCTCCACTAAGGTGCATTCTTACAATATTGCGATTCTATTTGGCAATAAATAATATGATCTGGTTGCAGTGATGAAGAAATGATACATAACAAACGTTTCTCATTTATTTTTAAACATCGCCGTTTACATTAAATATATAAAAATTTTAAAATACCTACATTTAAGTAATGATTTCTGAGTAAACAGATTAATTTTATTCGTTAAATAGTTCTAACAAATGCCACTCTTGATTTCCAAATTCTCTAGATAAATTTGAAATCACTCGTGGCATTACTTATGATAAATGTTTACTTTATAGGTTATTATGTTAATAATTACTAGTGAATAATCAAGCTCTTAACTTAATATACTTTTGAGATATGTATACCTTAACATCCATACGCAAAACTGAATATATATTTTGTCCATTCTACAATTGGAGATACATGAAAACTGTAGATCTAAAAATTAAAGACCTGAACCTCAAAATATTCATGTACGGTATCTTAAATTGCTATATAATTTATGTTAAGTACTGTCGCAGCTTGAATATAAACCATTTCTCATCCGTTCAATACTAATTCCCTTAATTATCTCTGAGATGTAAGATTCATATTAAGTCAACAACATTTTATCCTGACTCTAATTTCTCTTAAAGGATTCCTCAGTTCGCAAAACTTGTAAACTTTTTTACCCTTCAAAATATTAACTTTCGGAAAGATTCCGCTGAAGTATTAACTTTAATTATGATTCCTGGAACTTAGTTATGAAAAGCGCCAATACTTTATTAAGGATAAAATGTTCCCTAGCTTTTAGGATGACCTATAAATTAATTATATCCAAGCATAATAAATTCCTTCCACTCATGTATATAAAATATTTAGTTAATTTTCCTTGCCTTAGTTTAATCTCTTCCTTATCAGGTACTTTTACGTGCCACACTTAACGCGGATCTTACAAGGACTAGATTAATCTCTTCTTTAACAGGTACTTTTACATTCCCCACATAACACGTACCTTACAAAGACACGATCTATCGGGAGAGAATTTGAAACTTTAAATTACACACATACCTTTTGACCACACAAGTACATGGGAGATTCCGATGACGGGTGATCAGCTATATACCACGGCAACTCTGAGATAATACTAATATTTAAGAGAAAACACACAATTTACTCATACATTCATACTAAGCAGGCGAATATTATATTAATAAATTGTGATCAGTTGAAGTTCAGGGCATACTTCTTCTTCTTCTTCTTCTTCTTTGGCGCTACAGCCCGGGCTTTGGTCTCCTGTATCAAACCCCCTCCAAATCTGCCTACAGAGTGTCTACTTTTTCCAGTTCCTCACTCCTAGAATCTTCTTTGAATCCTCGTCCACAGGATCATCCCATCTGTTCTTCGGTCTTCCCACTATTATCTTGCCTCCTTTGGTTGTATAGAGAATCTTATTTGGGATACGTTTATTCCCCATGCGATGAACATATCCTGTTCAATCCAGTCTTGCGAGTTTGACCATCATGGAAATACACGGTTCCTTATACAGCTGATGTAGCTAACTATTATATGTACTTCTCCATATGCCACCTTCCTTAATAATTCCATGAACCCGTCTTAAAAGTTTTCTTTCAAATATGCTTATTACATTTTGTTGTGATTTATTGAGTCCAGCTCCAACAACCATAAAATAATACTGGTCTAATAATAGTTTTATGTATCTTTGGTTTGGTTATTTTTTTATTTAAAAGCTGAAGCAGGGAGAGGTAATTTTTGTTTGCTGTCAGGGATTGTTTTGGGGTTACGTTTCCTGAAAAATGTTTACATATGAGGAAAAACTACATATCATCCAGGGAACGTATCCAAATCAGGACCCTCCTCGTCTAAGGCAACGACGTTACCATTTGACCACAGCGGTGGACCTCTATAAAATTTAGTGCTTTCAAAATACTGCATCAATCATTTTTCAAGTGAATACATCTGCCTTAAAAAGGTAAAGAAAATGTAACCAGTATTAAATTAATCTAGTAGCCTTTGAAATTAAAATATCAGAGCTATAATATCTTGTGTAACTCTCTGGTAGTACTGAAACAGGAGGTTCATAGCCGCGCGGACAAAATCTCTCCATACAGAGCTAATTATTTCGAATCATTCTCTGTGTAATTCACCTTTCTCAGATCAGTCATAATGTTATTCTCCCATCTCTTTCTTGACCTACCTACCCAGAAGGCTTTCATTCTGATTTTCCAAGAAAAGTTCAATGTCCTCTTTCATCCCTCATTCGCGTCATATATTCTGTCTATCGGAGTCTATCAGACAACTGTTCCTGTTATCTTCTGGATCCCAAAAAATATAATGTATCTAAAGTTATGTAATTTTCTCCAAATTATTTCCGGAAAAAATTATTTTAATTGAATCATTCTTACATTTCTTGACTTTTTGTTTTACAGTGAAAGATGTTCACACTTAACATATTGGCATGTATTTTAGTTTGTTTCTTTTTTTTTCCTTGTCCGGTTTGGTTGACCCTTATGATTGGATGCTACTTCCGACATAGTAAAGATCAAAGTAAAGATACCACCGGTGCCACAATATTATAGAGCGATTCCATGAAAATGTTATACCGAGGTGAAAAATTTTAAATTGACACAGGAATAATTTTGTTGACATAATGTATATACACTGCTAAAAAAAATAGGGGATATTGTAGAATAACCTATTAAGACTATGTTTTTAGGAACAGTATTAGATGCAATCACTTTCTATTTCTCCAAAAGAATGTCAACAAGAGTTTGAAATCATTACGTAACCTCTGTACCACACCGGATGTCAAAGCGATCCTGATTAGGAATATGGCAAACAAACAAAGCAACATTAACATGGGTGGAAATGTTTCTTTCGTATGCTGTATGGTCTCCTCGAACGGCCAGCACTGCCTCACGCCTGTATGGCATTGATGCAATGAGGTTAGCAATGAGTTCTTGGGGGATACGTGGCCACTCTTCCATAAGACCAATGTGCAGCTCTGGAACAGTTGTGGGAGGGGCTGGTCTGCCTGCAATGCACCTGCCTAATGCATCCCACACATACTCAATCGGATTTAAGTCCGGGGAGGAAGCTGGCCATTGCATACGCTCGATACCCTCCACTTCCAGCATGTCGTCCACCAAGCCAGTTCTGTGGGGTCGTGCATTATCGTCCATAAAAAGAAAAGAATCACCTATGGCATCAGCATAAGGCACAACAAAAGGTCGGAGAATCTCATCTCTATACTTTACCGCAGTCAAAGTACCAACTTGGATAACGTAGAGGTCCGTACGTCCACCACTACTGACTCCTGCCTACACCATCAATCCACCGCCACCATATGGGGATCTTTCATGTACAAAAGCTGGATTGTTTCGTGTCCCTTTTTCTCTCCAGATGAATACACGCCGATTATCACATTCCATGTTGAATCGCGACTTATCAGAAAAAAGAACTGATCTCAATTCAGCATGCCTCCACCCACGATGTTCCTCCGCCCAGTTCCTGCGATCTCTACGGTGTTGTGGAGTTAACCTGGTACACACCATGGGCCTACGGGAATAGAGACCACTTCCATGCAGTCGATTAGGGACACTTTGAGTTGACACCCTGCGTCCTGGTGCTGTTTGAAGTGTATTTCGCAGTTGACTTGCATTCTGCTCTCTATTCCGACGGGATGTTAACAAGAGGTAACGGTCATCCCTTGCTGTTGTTGCCCTTGGTCGACCTTGTCCGGCTCTTCTGTGAACAGTATGTTCTTTGAAAATGATTCCAATAACTGGAAATCACGCTTTGAGACACCCCAATGGCTTGTGCCACCTCTTGTTGTGTCTGTCCAGCTTCCATCCTTCCTATGGCCCTCCAAGCCATTGGTTCAGATAAATCACGTTGTCGAGGCATCACTGTCCCTCAGGCAAGTCATTCACTAACTGAAAACTGGACTGGATTTAAAAACAGCAACAAAACATTCACCCCCACATCACCCTTTCATATCAACAGTACAGACACTGCCCTCTGGTGTGGTACCGAGGTTATGTAACAACTTCAAACTCTTATTTACATTTATCTCGGAGTAATAGAAAGTGATTGCATCTAATACTATTCCAAAAACATAGTCTTAATAGGTTATTCTACAATATCCCCTAATTTTTTGAGCAGTGTATTTAAAGATCAAATTATCTGATTCTATAAGGTAATGTGTATTATTTTAATCTAATATTTGTGGCAGAACTTGTCATATTCCAAACTTATATAAATACGCAAAATTTTAACAATTTGTTGTTTAATGCCTTAGTCGTATTAATTCGTTTTATTTCACAAACTCTTTTGTTAAACCATGCTTTGGTCCCCCTTAGTCGTCAGTGTAATAATATCAATTGCTTTCGAATGTTCTATATACTTTAAATGTGTCCTAAAATCGTTTACTGTAAGTTAAGGTCAGTCAGTCACGGAAAACGTATAAAATTACTGAACACAACATAATAATTGATGGATTAAAATTTCGTCTTGGATTCTACGTTATCGGTACACAACTAACAAAACAATATTGATGACGTTTTCTTGTAAATTAATTACTTTTCCAGCTAGTGTTCCCTGACTGACTTTTTGTCCTCTCATTTATATTGCTAATACTCAAGGCGCCCCTCCATGGTATCTTTACCTAGTCGTGGTGGTGTGGCTTGCGTGCTTAAATGATCCTGAGAGCTATGCCGGCGGTAGCATTGCTGCCGATAGGGTTACCCATGCCGGACTGGTCGAATGTGATAAGCGAGACAAAAAAAGTACCTTGGTCGAAAGAGTGACCATCTTTCACCGTAAAAATAGAACCGTCAAGAAATGCGGGCATGGGTTCAACTGGGGTAAAATTTTCCGGAGGTCAAATAGTCCCCCATTCGGTTCTCCGGGCGGGGACTACTTCAGGGAACCCATGCCAAAGGCTCAAACACAGGGATATGCTCCTAGGAACATGGAATGTTAGGACTTTATACAATAGTGGGGCACTAGAGATATTAACGCGGGAACTAGATAAATTGCCCTTGGATATAGTCGCTTTACAGGGAGTTAGGTGGCCAGGAGTAGGTAGTCAGGAATCAGGAAGCTTTGCATTATACTACGGGGGTGCATAAAGATCTGCATTTGGAACGGGTTTTTAGTCAGAAGGAGGATCCTATCCGCTATCCGAGATATTAAGTTTGTTAGTGATAGGGTATCATACATCATTCTAAAGGGTAAACAACATGATTTTATAATTGTAAATGCACATGCCCCCACAGAAGATAAAGATGACAAGATCAAGGATGAGTTCTATGAAGAATTAGAATGTTTATTTGATAGCCTTTCACGATAGCATATGAAAATTGTCTTAGGAGATTTTAATGTAAAAGTGGGGCCGGAAGACATATTCAAACCAACAATAGGCAAATTCAGTCTTCATGAAGATAGTAACGACAACGGGGTTAGATTAGTCACATTTGCCACATCGAAGAATCTCATTGTTAAGAGCACAACATTTCAGCATAAGGATATTCATAAATACACCTGGACGTCCCCAGATGGAGAAACTCGGAACCAGATAGATCGTGTATTAGTGGATAAACGCTGGCACAGTAGCTTCATCGATGTTAAATCAGTTAGAGGGACAGACTGCAATTCGGATCATCATCTGGTCAGAGTGAAAATCAGACAACGGCTATCGCTTATGAGGGGAACAAACGCTAAAGATGATTCTGTAAAATTTGAATTAAAAAACTTGAAAAATGATGAAATGCGGCAAGAATACAAAATCAACATTGCTAATAGATTTGATGTACTGGAATCTTCCGATGAAAATGTGGCAAACGAAGAAGAAACTGATATAAATAAAGAATGGGAGGCTATAAGAAATACTGTTAAATTGTCAGCATCAGAAAGCATTGGTTGTTTAAAAAAGAGCAAAACTAGAAATGGTTTGATGAGGAATGTGCCGACATTGTAAAGAAAAGAAAGCTAGCAAAAATAAAATGGTTACACGAGCCAAATGAGGTAAATTTAGAACAATTGGGTAGTATTAGACGGGAAACCACCAAGCTACTAAAGAGTAAAAAGAGGAAATATTTGAGAGAGAAGATTAATGATCTTGAAATGAATGCAAAAAATAGGAACATTAGATAATTATATCAGGGAATTAGTATAGAGAAGAAAGGGTTTCAGGCTAGAACAAACATAACTCGGAATGGAAATGGGGATATGATTGCAGATTCCAGGAGTATATTAAATAGATGGAAAAGTTACTTTAATCAGCTATTAAATGTACATACAGAACAGGATTTTGAGGAGGATAATTTACAGACAGCAGAAATGCTAGTCGCAGAGCCAAGTGCATTAGAGGTTGAAATGGCGATTGAAAAATTGAAGATGTATAAAGCATCAGGTTCAGATGAGATCCCAGCAGAACTGATAAAATCAGGGGGAGAAAAATTGATGGACAAGATACGCTGGTTGCTTAGTATGATTTGGGAAAAAGAAGCTCTTTCAGATGAATGGAAAGAATCAATTATCGTACCAATTTATAAGAAAGGAGATAAAACTGATTGCAACAACTACAGGGGCATCTCATTACTTTCAACTTCGTACAAAATTCTAACAAATATATTAGTAAGCAGACTTACTCCCTATATTGATGACATTCTAGGAGATCATCAATGTGCATTTAGAAGAAACAGGTCTACAACAGATCAGATTTTTAGTATAAGACAGATTTTAGAAAAGAAATGGGAATATAATGGTACTGTACATCAACTATATGTAGACTTCAAAAAAGCATATGATTCAATTAAGAGGGAGAAGTTATATAGTATCCTGCTGGAGTTCGGAATTCCTAAAAAGTTAGTTAGACTTATACGAATGTGTCTAAATGGCACAAAAGTAGGGTGCGTGTAGGCAAACAGTTTTCGGACACTTTTGAAATCCAGAATGGGTTGAAGCAAGGAGATGCACTATCTCCTCTACTATTTAATTTTGTACTAGAGCATGCCATTAAAACTTTAGAGAATGAGGAAGGCTTACAACTCAATGGTATTAATAAGCTGTTAGTTTATGCTGATGATGTAGTATTGTTGGCCGATAGCGAGGAGATACTAAAGGACAACACGCACACACTATTGAGTAACACTAAGAAATTAGGACTGGAAGTAAATATCAATAAAACTAAATATATGGTCACACGTAGAAATTCATGATATAATGGAAATGGACAGCTAATGACAAATGAGGGAAATTTTGAGGAAGTGGCTGAATTCAAATACCTAGGAACAATAATCACAAATAGGAATGAGATGCACAAAGAAATTAAACATAGGCTCAATTCTGGAAATGCGTGCTATTATGCATTGCAGAGACTCTTGATGTCCCAACTCCTTTCAAAAAACGTTAAACTGAAAATATATAAAACTATTATTCTACCAGTTATATTATATGGGTGGGAAACATGGACTCTTACTTTAAGAGAGGAAAGGAGATTACGAGTATTTGAGAATAAGGTACTTAGGAAAATTTTTGGACCAAAGAGAGATGAACAGACAGGTGAATGGAGAAGACTACATAACAATGAACTACATGGTCTTTATAGGAAGCCAGATATAATAAGAACAGTTAAGTCTCGTAGACTGCGATGGGCAGGACATGTTGCACGTATGGGGAATGAAAGACTTGCATGGAGGCTTCTTGTAGGAAAGCCAGAGGGAAAACGCCCAGTTGGTAGACCAAGAATGAGGTGGGAGAATAACATTAACTATGATTTGGGGGAGGTGGATTATACAGGGAATGATTGGAAAACATTGGCTCGGGATAGGGATGTATGGAGAGCTTATGTCCGTGCGGCCATGAACCTACGGGTTCGATAGTGCCAGTGAGTAAGTAAGCAAGTAAGTAATACGCAAGGCGCAGTCAGTTGCGTGCTATACTCCACTAAGAATTAACATAAATTTGGTTTAGGAAATCTGGTAGACTGTTCGGCTGAGCTGTTCCATAAAATAATTACTGGCCCTTCTTCTATGTCAATTTGAGCTAAAAGGCAGTCCGCGGAAGCATTTAAATATATTCGGGATTAGGGTGCAGTAAATGGAGCAACCATACTTGTTGATTTCTCAAAAAATTATACCTAAAAATAACAAAATGAGATCCAGGCAGTTCTTTGGAATAATAAGCATATTTCAATATTAATTGCTTTTGCCTGCTTTAGATGGAAGGTGACAGAGAAGTTCAGAAGAAATACATTGTTCTAGTGTTAGGTTATGTGGCACATGGCAAGTGTGCTATAGATGTTTGCTTAAGAAAAGTGTTTTCTGAACTACAGGTACTTCTTCCAAAACTTGAGGTGATAAAATATTTCAGTTGGAGCAGCAGATAATTTAAATAGAAATAGGCCTATACATTTAGCAATGTGACACTGCTAACTTGAATATTTGGATTTTTACATAAAATGGAATTTCTTTGAATCGTACTATGGGAAGGGTACGAAGCGATTGGCGGCCAAGTAAAAAGGATGGCATGGATGTATGGGAAATCGGAAAATGAAATAAAAATGTCGCAGTATTCTATAATATCGGCTATAAAACCAACCAAGTAATTGTTCAGGAGAGGTCACAAAATTATGTAGAAGAAGAAAATAAATTTCTAGAAAAACAATTTGAACATCCTGCAGCTATCACGGACTCATTGCATTCACAACGTGAAAGCGTCGGACCCATATGTTATAGATTATACACAACTGTCAAACAAACAATCAGCTCAACAAATTCAAAAGTTCGTGTGTTAAAAAAAAATGGTGCGACAGGCCTACAAAAGTCCTTGGCCTTCCAACCGGATGCTGATCTCACATTAAAATACATCAATCACAGAGGTGGCCATTCATGTAGCCAATAAGTAAGGGGGGCAATTGGTCAGCATATCGGACACTCCAGCCGTTATGACTGGTTATCTCGACTGCAGGCGCAAAATATTGAAGGTGTCGAAATTATTCACGATTCTGGGCGGGAAACAGTCCCATAGTGGCCGATATTCTATGAGAAAAACTCTTCTCTCACGGGAACTCGAACCAGTGCTCTCTATTAAGGCATCTTGACACGAACAATTCAGCTACGGCGTGGGATTTCGTGTGTGACAGGAAACATAATATTTATTAATGGAATTGAAATAATAACAGCATAAGCGAATCTGATACATCGATGTTATTCAGTGAGTCGCCAGAAGATTGAGGTGTAAGGTTAACTACAACAATAAGAGCGACAATAAACTAGAATTCACTGCGTCAGCAATTGGATAGCTTACTCATGTGATTTGTTTTGGAAGTATACGCACACTGGAAAATAAATAACTTATTAAGAATTTGCATAAGTATCAATAAAACTATATAATATAGGTCACTAGGGTGGGCCAAAAAAACTACTTTTTATTTCAAAGTTGTAATAGCGCGAAAAGTTGCGAATTATATAGACAAAAATAAAAAAAAATATCAACATCAGTTGACATATTCCGGTCGCGCATAGGCTCTAAAGTTTGACAAAATATGAAAAAAAGTTCAAGTTTTAAATATTTTAATTAGATATTTTCGTAATATAATAGTTTATAACGTCTTCAAATAGACGTGTTTTAATTTGGTTTAGATCATTTGATATCTTCCGGTCACGCATAGGGCTTAAAAGTTGCCAGAATATTGGAAATTTCACATTTTTCGAGTTTTTTATATCTCTATTGTACTTTTTTAACATAATAGTTACAGTATTTTTATTTTTGAACATATGAACATCGTGTCTTATTATGGTGTGAATAAATTAACAACTTTCGGTTGATAACTTCGTGCATAAGCCCCAACGATAAAAAGCATTACTTGCTGATTGAAAAACCCGGCTCACTCTACGTTGGCCACGTTACTGGAAATTCTGGAAACTCTGAAAATGTTGTTAAGTCTGCAATTTTTTACCTGTCTGAGCGTGATATTTCTCTTTAAAATCTAATTGTCATCGGATGTGATGGTACTGCCGTCAATACAGGTTGGAAAACTGGCCTGGTTCGCCGAGTTGAACTTTATTTAAGAAAACCTGTACAATGGGCAATTTGCCCCCTCCATTTTAATGAGTTGTCATTCTGCCTCATATTTGAGCACCTGGATAACAAGACAACGGGGCCTAGTACATCTAAAGGGCCAATCGGTGAAAAGATAGTTGGCTGGCAAAAACTGCCGGTAGTTAACTTCCAGAGTATTGATTGTCAGATCCCACAGATAGATATAAACGTGCATAGCAAAGATCAACAACACCTACTTGACATTTCAAAGGCAATAAAATCAGGAATATTTACAATAGATTTGGCTTTACGAAACCCTGAGCACTTATCATATTCTAGGTGGTGGACAAAAGCAAATAGAACTCTCAGATTGTACATATGTGAAGAAAGCCCCTCACCTGAACTTCAAGAACTGGTTTTGTTTATATTGAAATCATACATGCCAATGTGGTTTACTATCAAAGCAAGTAAACTCTTTACAGGCGGCCCGAAACTTGTTTACCACGCAATACAATCTACCAGGTATTTGCCAAAACCTTTGCTTGATGTTGTCGACCCTGTGATCGAACGGAATGGTTTTACCGCCCACTCAGAACACTACTGTTAGCCATGACCTAAGATGACACGAAACACATAAGAGAACTCAGACTTCGAAGAATTCTGAAGGCAAGGCATATAGATGCAAGAAATAAAAGAGTAAGAATATTCACGCCACCAAAAATGAACTTCAATGCGCAAGAATACTCAGAAATGTTCAACTGGATGGACTGTGAATATTATCGTCTCACCCATTTTTGGCAAAAATCATTGGCGACGAGATCAAATCGTACATCGACAGTGAATCAATCCCTGACTCGAACATTACTTTCAAGCAATTTCCAGGTCACACACAGGCTGTTGAACGCTGTGCAAAACTTTTCACGGAAGCCTCAGAAAAAGTTTGTGGAGCTGAATCTCAAGACGGATTTATAAGAACCACTCTGCTGTCCAGATCATCCATGCCTAACTTCACCAGCAAATCAGTCTTCTAAGTACCTTCGGTTACAAAATAGAGAACAGTACTAATGGACAGTTCAACTAACATGGACTATTTATTCAGAACTCTGTTTTTCCTTTTTATAAAAGTACGCTTATTGTTAAAAACTACACCGTAACTTAAATATTTAAGCTTTTTAATTAAATATAGAACAAGTCGAAAAGTACCATGTCCGTTTTACTATTATCACCCATCATGTCATAGGCCCAACTATATTTTTTCAGGTACTGTTTTTCTATAGCATTGGGATCATTGCGCGACCGGAAGTTGTTAATTTATTCACACCATAATAAAACAATGTTGTTATGTTCAAAAATAAAAATACTTTTACCATTATACGTTTAAAAAAAGTATATAAAGATATAAAAAAGAAATCGTACAATGTGAAATTTTCAATATTTCGGCAAATTTTAAGCCCTATACTCGACTGAAGGATGTCAACTGATCTAAACCAAATTGAAACACAATGTTTTTAGGCTCTATTTGAAAACGTTACAAACTATTTTATTACAAAAACATATAATTAAAAAATAAATATATAATCGTAAACATGAACTTTTTTTTTCATATTTTGTCAAACTTTAGCGCGACCGGAATATGTCAAACGATTTTGATTTTTTTGTCTATACGTATAATTCGCAACTTTTCCGCGCTATTACAACTTCGAAATAAAAAAAATAGTTTTTTCAGACCATCCTAATGGTCATACATAGAAATACATTATATAATGGAAATGGACAGCTAATGACAAATGAGGGAAATTTTGGGGAAGTGGTTAAATTCAAATACATAGGAACAATAATCACAAATAGGAATGCGATGCACATAGACATTAAACATACGCTCAATTCTGAAAATGCGTGCTATTATGCTTTACAGGGACTCTTGACGTCCACCTCCTTTCGAAAAACGTTAAACTAGAAATATATAAGACTGTTATTCTCCCAGTTATAATATATGGATACGAAAAATATATTCTTACTTTGCGAGAAGAAAGGAGATTGGGAGTATTTGATAATAAAGTTCTTAGAAAAATGTTTGGACAAAAGAGAGACTAATTGACAGGTGAATGAAGAAGACTAAACAACAGTGAACTACATGGTCTTTATAGGAAGCAAGATATAATAAGAACAGTTAAGTCTCGTAGACTGAGATTTGTAGGACATGTGGCAAGAATGGAGAATGAAAGACGTGCATGCAAGCTTCTGGTAGAATACCAGAGGGAAAACCCCCAGTTGGTAGGCCAAGAATGAGTTGAGAATAATATTAACTATGATTTGAGGGAAGTAGATTATACAAGGAATGATTGGAAAGCAATAGCTCAGGTTAGGGATTATGGAGAGCTTATCTCTGCGCTGCCATGAACCTACGGGTTCGATAGTGACAGTGAGTAAGTAAGTATTTGTAGTTCTTTATTAATCTCTGTTACCGAAGCTGTTTGTCTAGTTTCATGGTATTTTTTTACATTTTTGTAACATTTGCAATCTGAAATTCTAAATAAATTTCAGATATGTCAGTCAGTTAGTCACACATCACATATTAGATCATAACTCTGGTCTTAATTGCGTTTTAGGTTTCGTTGTTTTATTTAGAATGTAACTTGAAATGTTCCCATCCAAACGGTATTTTAGAAAACTGAATTAGGAATGGCACTTCAGAAAATGATGCAGATGAACATGTTTAGCTGCATGATGAGTTGACATATATGTCAGTCTGTCACACATACTTTGATAGATAATAAATAACATTATTTTTAATCAATTGAGTTGGTGTTTACTTGATGAAAATCCATATTTATTAATTAAATAAAAATAAAACGTAGTTTTATTTTTTTTTATTAAGCATTATTTTTCTTCAGAATTTATATAATTACATACAATCTGAATCACACACTTTTCCTCTATCATATCACGTTGATAACACCCCTAATTTCAATCGTAATATTTATGCAAGTATTTTGCTGAAAATGTATTGTAAATGTCAGTCAGTCACATATGGAGTTCCTCTATATTATTTCAAAAGCTTTTAAATCAAAATCAGAAAAACTGATCTAAAAAAATCGTCTATGAAAGTGAAATATTATATTTGTATTATGACGTAATATATTCAATTTATTATGTGAAATTAGTTTATTAAATACAGTATATTAATTGGATATTTTTATTAACGATATTTATTTTGCCATCCGTTCACCACAAGCAGTGAATAATAATGTTTTATTTATATAGGGAACAATAATAGAAGGCATATAATAACGTACTCAGATAATTGCACGCTTCATACTGTGAATACTAAAAGCGTAACACGAATGTATATCATCTCCATATATTTTAAATAGAGGATAAAAAAACTCGAACACTACACTTGACTCTGTTATTTATTTTAATTACTTAAAACTGTAGTTTGATATAGCCCCCAGCACAGAATAAACACTATGAAATAACTACAGTTTATTCACAACGATGATGGAAACAATGAAAATCTTTAGACTTTGCTGCATTATTTAAAGAAATAACTGATTACAACAGCATCAACTTTTTGTAGGATTATTCTTTGTCAACTCATAGCGCAGTATTCAAATCTCATTGTCACAACAAAAAGTGAGAAGAGTGATAGAAACGTGATATAGGAGAGTAACAGGACATGAACGAAGAAAGAATAATAACAGGAAGATAATAAAACAAAATTAAATTTGATATAGACTCGAAGAAAAAGTGAAGATAATATGGAAATACTTTACAGCAGGTGACGTGAGAATTTTTTCTAAGTTCCAATCATACACCATACGCATGCTCCAACAAACGTGAAGCAGTTTCATTATGGAATTAAGGGACGCAGCCAATATATACACGAAATTTATCGAACCTGAAAGCGACCTATCGTACTTTAAGCACTCTAATCTGTGATAAAATGCAACGGCCAAATATAAATAGTAAATTCTGAAATTCTAAAGTATATATGTGCAGTTAATTAGTACATACTCTATATTGGTTGCACTGGAACATGCATTCGTTAAAATCGATATGGCTGCAACGTCTTCATCCTACGTATGGTATGTAATTAAATATCATAGAAAAATACATTAAATAATAATCGTTAGAAAAAATGTAAAAATCATTGTAAATGGTGAGAAATAATTTTAAAAAATGAAACCCTAAGAATAAAATTTGACAGGAGTTTATGAAGGAATTAAAAAAGTCGCCTCACTGGTTGTAAAGTTTTGCCGATATTATTATTGTGACTATTTAACTCATGTCGCAAATGGTAGTATATGACCAATTACGTTTCAATGAATTCTGTTTTACACCAATGACAGTCGTGTTTCACCTCGCTCTTTATCGATTTCTCTTTATCAGCTCCAGCTTTTGTGATAAAGAAAGCTCCTCCTCCTTTAATATTCTGAACAGTTTACACCATTATTTTTCTCCAACAAATACATTAAATATAGCAAATAATGAATAGATTCAGTGATTTTACTGAGTTTTTTATTCAAAATATAAATGATTAACCTATAATGTTGATTATAATAGTTTGATGTGTTTCATTATTTCTCACTAGAGTGCATTCTTACAATATTGCGATCCTATTTAGCAATAAATAATAATATCGAGTTGCAGTGAATGTACATAACCTTACATTTCTAATTTGTTTTCAAACATCGCCGTTTACATTAACTATATAAATATTTCAAAACACCGGTAACTATATTCAAATAATAATAATTTTTTAGTAAAGAGCTTAATTTTATTCGTTAAATAGTCCTAACAAATACCACTCTTCATTTCTAAATTCTCTAGATAAATTCACTCCTCACTTCGTGAGTCGTGGATTTATCGATAATTTGTGAAATCACTCGTGGGATTACTTAGATCATTATTATTATTTCCATTATTATTATTATTATTATTATTATTATTGTCATTATTATTATTTCAGTCTATAGTAATTCTGCCCTAGGGCAGATCTTTCATTGCAATCATAGCATTTTCATGCTATGCTCTACAGCTGTACTAGGCAATTATAGGTGTGGTAACTTCCCGTTGCTTTCCACACCGGTGATTGATGATGATGATGATGGCCGAATGATTTTCGGGGATCGTTGGGCCCTAAGCTTCCTGACATTTGTCTCACAGATGAGGAAAAACCCCGAAAGAAACCTCACCCCAGGAGCCTGTCCCGACCCGGGAATCGAACCCGGGCCCGCTGCGTGACAAGACAGCACGCTACCTCGAGACCACAGCGGTGGACTATTATTATAATTATTATCATCATCATTATTACTATTATCGTTACTATTATAAGAGGCAGACGATAAGACAAAATTAAAATATATATTAACTTAATGAAAATGGTAATAATAATATTAATAACTAAACAATATATTATTAATAGTGTAATCATATTATCTTCATCATTATCCTCAAAGGAACAGAAATTTCGAACTCTTCCCTACTCTCAGAGAAATTGGCCCATCATCTCTTCATAGGTCTTTCTTTCTCTTCGCTTTTTTATTCTAAGATCTTCTTGAGATCTCGGGATTCTGGAAACTGTAATGCATTTTGATATTAATTATCTTGATACATATTTTTATTTAAGATAAATGTGTTCAATTACTTCATTTTCACATTATGTTGTTTGTCCGATCTCCTGTATCCATGCAATTGTTCTCAAATATCACACTTCCGATATAAGTACTGGTAAGCCTACTTCTATTTATGTTTCAAAATGTATGTGAGAACTACACAGAAAAGTCGGAAATTCTGATAATCTGTAAAATTTTCAAATTGTATCTTTTCTTGTTTTATATAGTAGGATTCTTCTAATCGTCCCATTAATTTGACTATCATTTTTCAATGTCCCTGTTATGTCTTACTAATATTTATTTTAATACATTATTTAATCTGGCACCCTCTTTAACACAAGACCAAATACTTGAAAAATATATATTGAGCAACAGTTATATAAAAATAGGCCCTATATAGAACTACCTAATACCCAGTATCGCTGTTGCGCCTAAATAAATGAAATGTTAAGGGTAAACTAAATTATAATATGATTATATATAACATATCCTGCAACGAACCAAACCTGTCAGTTGCTAGTCAATTTTTAATTTCGACATATATTAATTCATTCATAGTGTTCTGCTCAAGAGCAGGTCTTTCACTGCAAACTCAACATTCTCCACTCTTTCCTTGACTCTGCTTTCCTTTTTGCATCTCCATACAAACCATTTATTTTAATATTGTCTATCATCTGATGTCTTTTTCTGCCTCTAACTTTCTTTCCGTTGACCATTCCTTCTAGAGCATCCTTCAGCAGGCAGTTTCTTCTTAGCCAGTGGCCAATCCAATTTCTTTTCCTCTTCTTTATGAGTTCCAGCATTGTTCTTCTTTCACCCACTCTGTCTAGCGCATCTTCATTTCTTACTTTGTCTGTACAGTTTATACGTTCCATTCTTCTCCATATCCACACCTCAAAAGCTTCCAGTCGCTTTTCCTCATTCCACGTTTCCGCACCATATAATGCTACACTCCACACAAAGCACTTCACTAGCCTCTTTCTTATTTCTCTTGCCAAAGGTCCGCAGAAAATCTTCTCTTCTTGTTGAAAGCTTCTTTTGCCATTGCTATCCTCTGCTTTACTTCTTGACCGCAGTTCATGTTACTATTGATAGTACAACCCAAGTATTTGAAGCTCTCCACTTGCTCAATGGCCTAATCTTTAATCTTCATGTTTATCTTCCTTTGTTTCTTCCCTATAATCATGGCCTTCGTCTTATTTATATTTATCTTCATCCCATAATCCTCGCACTTGTCATTCAGCTCCATCAGCATGTTCCCCAATGCCATTGCATCTTCTGCTAGCAAAGCCATATCATTAGCAAATCTTATGCACTTTATTCTTCTTCCTCCCATGTTAACGCTTCCCGTATTACTGAAGCAGTTCTTCATTAGGTATTCCAGGTAGATGTTGAAAAGGGTAGGTGATAGAGGACATCCTTGCCTCACCCCTCTTCCAATTTCTCTTCCCTCTGACATTTCTTCTCCTATCATCACTTTTATTCGCTGTTTCATATAAAGACTACTTATGAGCCTCCTCTCCTTCCAGTTCACGCCAATTTTCATATATTAATAATAATAATAATAATAATAATGATAATAATAATAATAATAAATTATTTAATCTGATATTTCCTTTTACTAACTAGACGTGTTAAAAATATATACAGCAAAAGCTATATATAAATATATTAAACAAGCTAAAACACCCTATGAGCGCTGCTACGCCTAAATAAATTAAATTATAATAAGATATATACTGCGACGAACCAAACCTGGCGGTTGCTAGTCAATTTTTAATCTCGAATTTTAGGTAAACCCGCACTTCTGAAGGTCGGATGTCGCTGATTCTTTGATAAAATCTACATCGCTTAATAGTATACACTCAGTTTCGTTGTGAAACGTCAAAAAAAAAAATGCTACAGTTAGAGCGATTATAAAATGTTCGTTTCAGGTGAATTCCAACATATAACGGTTCTAGTTGGCCATGAACCTACGGGTTCGATAGAGCCAGTGAGTAAGTAAGTAACGGTTCTAGTTCACGATAGCGGTAAAACACTCGCCGTACCTGAAACCCTATATAAATGTTCATGGAGATCGGTTGAGCGGTTGAAAAGTCTACAAAGGACAAACATGCACATAGCTGTTCGTTTTTCTATAGATATATGTGGTTAAATGCTAGTTTCGAAATATAAAGTGCGAACCAATAACCTCATAAAGGCCATCGCCTGACCCTTAACGCAAATTATCAGTTGTAAGAAAATGGAGAGGGTCTTTGTAATATATGTTATCTGATATCGAAAAATAATATATTAGACGTAACTTATATAACATATTCACAGTTCACTCTTAATATTAAACTCCTTGAAGCGACAGGTCTAGACGGCCATTGGCCTAACACTTGACTGCTGGCCTCACATCCACATGTATTGATCACAGAGGTGGACGACCATCTATAGTCAGTATAGGTATGACATGCGGTCAGCATATCGGTTTCTCAGCCTTTATAGCTGGTTTACTCATCCTAGAGCCACTACTTATTGCATCTAACTAAATACCTCGCGATGCTGAGTAGCCACCGGTCTTACCCTGACCGAAATTCCATGACAACATTCATTCTACATTGGGATTCAAACCAGCGCAAGTTTCGAAGATGGTGCCTTAAACCGCTCGTTTACGCGTAAATTTTATAACTTTAAATTGTATTATTTGGGTCAAGTAAGTACATAGTTTATACAAATGAAGGGAAGAAAAGCAGTGTTGATATTTAATTAGGAAAGTGGGTGGCTGTACCTTCGCAGGGTTAAACTTTCATCCTTCTTCGTAAAAGAAAATAATGTTCTATTTTGTATTTTTGTACTTTTTATTAGCGTCTGTAATCACACGAATTCTGTCCACTTCTAGGAACGAAATATTTATGCGGTGGTGTGTTGGTACCACCCGACCTCCTACATGAGAGATAAACAAACGAGTCAAAATAAAAAGGGAAATATAATGATAGAAATGAAGTAAAAATCCCAAGAAACTGTAAGCTTAATAGAGACTCAGGATATTTTTAGTGAAAGGAAAATTTAAAAATAAAGAGAAAACAGAATTTTAAAAAGAGACAGAATTTAAAAGGAAAAAAAGTATGAAAAAGAAATGTAATGAAAATGAGAAAAAATAACTCATTCATTCTGAGAATTTTCCTCGTCATTCAGTGTTTTCTCCCACCAATCTTAGTAATTAACATGAATTAAAATATATATATATATGACTATGGACTTATAGACTGTTTTTCACAAATTTCCCCTAATTAAACTTCTCCATCGTTCTCTGTCCAGAAAAAAATTAAACTAAAAAAAGAGTAGAGAAAAAAACATAAGAAAATTAAAAAGTATAAATGGGGAAATATAAGAGGAAAAGCCAAAATTGCTTGAAGTTTATAGGGATAATTACTATATCTGTATAGTGTATACGTATAATTAGATAACCCAACTATGTTGAATGTACTATGTATGTTTCATTACTTCATTCGCTGACAGCAGTATAATTCAATATGATAGTTAAATATGCACCTACCGCCGCATCAAGAATATGCTTGAGTTATAGCCGTTCCAGTAGGTGGTATAATTGACTTCTGGAACCTACAGCACTAGGAAGTTGAGAAGATGGTTAAAATCAACTCATAGACTTATATTATACCTATGTGGGCACAAAGAAAATTAGTTGCTTTTTTATATATTCAATTCAATAACATCTCATTTTATTTCAGATTAATTAGAAGAATGTCGGATTTATTAGTAGAAATGAAAAAACATTATTTCTTAAGGTAGTCATAATGCAGTTCTTTGAAATTAATGATGACTATTTAAAAAAATAAAGTTAAAACTTTTTTTCGGTTTTTCCCAAACAGAAGGCGCAAAAATACTGTGCTTCAATTGTAGAGTGAAATAAAGATGGTAGTGTGAAAGCTACTGGAGAATAGAGACTAATAAGGGTCCCCGCGAAACAGGTTATAATAAGGAGAAGAATGAGGTATGGAGTGATATATTATTCTTAAATCAATCTTTGTTATGTATTCATTTATTAGACACTATTAAGATCAAGATTATATCACGTCTCAGGATCTTTATGTATGACCAAAGACCAGGCAATAGAGATATTGTAGATTAGACTGTGCACAAACTATAATAATGTAATACACGACATAAGGTCGCAGGTATTGCGCTCTGCAGTAGATGAAACAGAGCATGTTTTTATTTAGACTATCGGTACATCGAAATCCGATGCTGTACTTCTCAGACCGTGTGCAGTGTTGTCAAGTATTTCATGTTGTTTACTAGCAAATTGTTTAGTGGAATGGCACCTGAAGATAATGTTTTAGCGTTCATGAAATCGGATCAATTTGTTATTTTCAATTTATTTCTTTAGAAGCAAACTTTTTTTCAGAAATTGGCTAAAGGATAAAATTATAAAAGTTTATAAATTACGTAAGTATGTGCATAATAATAAAGAATGTTATTCTCCCAGTTATATTATATGGATGCGAAACATAGATTCTTACTTTAAGGTAGGAGAAAATATTACAAGTATTTGACAATAAAGTTTTTAGAAAAAAATTGGGCAAAAGGGAGATGAACAACAGGTGAATGGAGAAGACTGCATAACAGTAAGCTACATGATCTTTTAGGAAACCAGATATAATAAGAACAGTTAAGTCACGTAGACTCCGATAGGCAGGACATGTGGCCCGAATGTGAAATGAAAGAGAGGTGGTATTTCTTTTTTCCCTTTACAGGTGGGGTATAATTCATTAAAGTCTTTTGATGGGGGTTGAAATGAATATTTTGGAGGACAGGGACTCTATAATGGTTTAATATTTTTAGGTAAAATAAATCAATGGTGACAATATAATAATTTAAAAACTTTTTCTTATTTCTTGTTATATGTGGAAGCTTCTTGTACGGAAATCAGATGGGAAACCCCCAGATGGTAAAATGAGGTGAGAGAATAACGTTAACTATAATTTTTAGATTATACAGGGGATGATTGGAAAAAATATCTCAGTATGGAGAGCTTATGCCCACACGGCCACAAACCTACGGGTTAGATAGTGCCAGTGATTTAGTTAAACAAGGAACACTTGGCGGATTTTGAGTTAAATGCATTGCTATAATCCTTGAAATGTATTTTCGGTAATCAAAGTAAAAAAAAGGACTGATTACATAACAGTTTAAAAATCCAAAAGTAACGAGAACGTTCATTTATGTAAAAACTCAATTTAAAGTACAGACCATTAAAAACTCGCAATGTATAAATGTAAATAGCTACTAATATGCTTGGAAATTACTCTGGTTATAGTCGCCAGAATAAATAAAGTATTATTATTATTATTATTTTTTTTTTATTTATTTTTTCTCACATTTATAATGTGTTGTCTTCAGAAGCTACTATATATCGTCTTCTTCTTAACGGAATGAAGTGCAAAAGTTTCGTTCCGGTCTCATGCATAAAACTGATCTCTCCGTCGTGCTATTGGCCGTCCCACACATCTGGCTTATATGTGAATAACTGTTTTGTTATACTTTCTAGATCCATTCTGTGAATGGAACCAATTTTGTTTGTATTCCTTTTTTATGTCTGTTAAACTTAATATGTTTAGCTCATTCTTATTATCTTTGTTATTTATGTACCTTATAAAGTATATCCAGCAACATGTCTCAGGAAACTTATTTCTGCAGATTCTATTTTTTTTTAGTTGATGTTTAGTCGAAGTCCAATCTTCAGAACCACATAAAAACACACGAACAGGCATAACCTGCCACATGTAACTAATTTAACTATGGCACCACCCAGCTTGAAGGTCCGTGGCCACGAGGACATATGATCTTTTCTAAGCTAATGTTCTCTAATCATTTCCTGTATAATTAACCTCCCTCAAATCATGGTAAATGTTATTCTACATCTCAAATATATATTATATTGTAGATTTTCGCGGATATAAATATAAGAACGTTTTTATCGGTTTTCCGCGTCATGGATTCAACGTAGCCTCTGGCCACTGATTCCGACGTTTCGACATGATTCCACATGTCATTATCAAGGAATTATATGTTCGAGTTACTGGTTTAGATCTTATATAGTTAAACCCGATAAAACGTTCTTAATCAAGCATATATACCTAGCAAACTATTTGAAAAAAAAATACTCAGTAGACTATATGTTTTACTACAAGTGATTTTGTTTCCGAACTCAGGAGCTCTTGTTAGCGAGTTCACTGCAAGATCTAACGAATCAAATTTACTGGTTCAAAATGCCAGGCAGGAATCGATTATTGAAGTGAGAACCTTATATAATATTAATTTGTCTACACTTAGTACACTGATATCATTGGTAGGATGGATAGTGAAATATTACGCACCCTTAAGTGGCATCTGTTCCTCTTTTTGTTCAAATTAAGATCCAGGACTTGAATACATACATATATACTTACATACAGTACAGCCGCAGTTATCCGAGCCTCGACTAACCGAGTTCCGGGTTAACCGAGGTAGATAAAAAAAAATCTATTTTACCCGGTAGAAGGTTTTGGATAAAGATTGGAAGTGGCGAACAATTGGAAGTGACTGAAGATATGAGAGTAGAGGTAGTGAATGTAGGGGCTGAAGAAAGAGAGAGTGAAAACAACAACGAAGACGCTGTAATGGAGAATAAGAAAATCAGCCACGGTGAAGGATGCAAAGCGATAGAAAGAGGCATCGAGTACCTAGAGCAACAGTCGGAGACAATTTCAACTGACCTTCGACTTCTACGACGATTGCGTGAAACGACGCGACGGCAAAGAAGCGACCGAGTTCCGTTACACAGAAATCACTTATGGACTTTTGAAGAAATAACTTGTTTAACTAGAACATGTATTGTATGAATCTTATGTCTATTTTTTATTTCATAATACCAGTACATGCCTTTTTTTCACATCTTTGACCACGTTTCAATTAATTTCACCAGTTTACCGTATGTTTCCCTCTCAAGTATTCGATCGTCCGAGGTGCCATTGGATAATCTAGGCTGTACGGTCCTATATAGGCCTATATTAGTTTAAAATCTGAAGAATATCAATACACATAAAACAAAACCGCCAAATTGCAACCTTGCCTCTTTTTTTGTTATTATAAGAAGCCGCCAAGTGTCCCTTTCGTATATGGCCCAAGTATACTATTGAAGACTGAATTAAATTGCAGCCAAGTTCAATACTCGGTACCGGACTATACCTGAACCATCTTGAAGTGCACGCGTAGCTTCACTCGTACAAACACTGTGCATTTTCTCAACATTAAAATATCGTCTTGGAACTTACTCACTCTCTGGGTGTAACCACTAATCAGTTTTATTTCTATTGTTTCATATTTGCATTTTTATTTAATTACGTATCGGCCACGGTGGACTAGTGGTCCCTTGCCTCTGGTCCCGAGGGTCGCGGGTTCAAACCCGACCGAGGTCGATAGATTTTTTTAGGATCGAAAAATCCAAGGAGCAAGTCCTCCGGGAGGGACTTAACCCACTCGCTTATTGTTTAAATGTTCAATGCATTTCGCCAGAAACAAGATTTAAGTTATCGTAAATTATTTTGTCTATTTTCAGACATTAAAAACAGACAAAATATAACGGTACATGAGATCACAATAAGGGTGAAGGTAAAAAACATTTCTCTATTATTCATAAATGTTAACAAAAGATGATCCTGCCAAAGGGTGTAAAATATTGCAAAATATATAACAGTAGAGTTAAGCGAGTGTACCTCGTCTTCTGAGTTGAAGGCCATTTAACTGTCGGAGTGTCTATCTCGTCTTTCGAGGCGAATGGGTTAAGCCGTGGGTCCCGAATCTGAAGATTTTCTGGCTCGTAAAATATCCTTAAGCCTGAATGAAAGGCCTCCAAGCAAAATTTACCGAATTTTCCCGTCCTAGTATTATCTTGGTTTCCTAGATGTCAGTATGAGGCGGAACGCTGACCACGGACCACTCAAGTGAAATTTATACGAAAACAAGTGTAACTAAATTAGTATGGTCCTAATTCTTCCCTGTAGGAGGAGAGCGCCTAAATCGCTGTTAAGGGAAACATGAGCTTACAAGAAGATTTAATTACGTTCCTTTTAGCTGAAGTCATTAGCGTCGCAATACAAACTTGGGAGTGTAATGGCCAACCAATTTTGCCCAGAGCCCTCTTTTCATACCTAATGTTATTTTATTGTGCCGTAAACCTACGTCACGGAACCCAAGACTTTAGTTCCCATCCGAATGAAACCACATACAGGATTTTTACATCCTCAAAAATCTATCGTTTCCGGTCGGATTTGAATCCGAGATCCTTGAAATCAAAGGTGGGGATGGTTACACCAGCATCACGTTATACTGTTTGCTACTATTTATATAAACATCTAAAGTTCCATGATGATCTTGAAGATTTTCGGGCTGTAGGCCGTGGTCGTGAGGCTTTTAGTTCCCCGACGTTTCGCCAGAGACTGCGTCTGGCATCCTCAAGGGTTATCTTGAGACTGGCCAGAATCAAGTCTACCCTTGAGGATGCCAGACGCAGTCTCAGGCGAAACGTCGGGGAACTAAAAGCCAGTCTCAAGACAACCCTCGAGGATGCCAGACGCAGTCTCTGGCGAAACGTCGGGGAACTACAAGCCTGACGACCACGGCCTACAGCCCGAACATTTTCAAGATCATCATAGCAACTCCGGCCGTGAAAGTCTACGTGAATACATCTAAAGTTCCACTTTGTAATTTATTTTTAAGGAATTTCTCAATTATAAGGAAAATGTTTTCCGTGAAAAATGACCAGCTTTATAATTATCATCAATCACTTTTTTTAAGAATTCGGGTTTAGACCTAAAAACCTTACACGAGTGCTTAGCTACAACAAAATGAAATAATCAAAGTACTGTCAATGATTGTGAGTTAGGAACATCTTCTGTGAAGGGGGTCTAACTCGAATATTCAAGGTTTTCTAGAGGATGAGACAAATTCGAACGTAAGGACCAAGCGGAGCAATAATCTACAAAAAAGTTGCGATATGAACACCACAGATAAAACGGCCATAAAAATATATTTAAAGATAGAATTAGCCTATAGACTTTATAACATTATATTCTTTAACTCATAAGCAAATTGGCAGACGGGATAATGATACTGAACCGAGCGATATCTGCGAAACTCGCATTCAGAAGGATGAATTCAAACCGTGGTATTGGTCAACATTATTAACCCTAGTAGTGTACACGTCTGAAATTGTCACGCACAGATCCACAATTATTTTCTGGATAAATAAGCACAGTTTAGCATACATTATAAAATAACTGTATTTTGATACATTATAACATCTTATTAGTACTCAATGATATCCTTTTTCAATCAATTTTAGTATAAATGTATCGCGAAATTGTGATAAAAAATGAAATGGAAATGGGAAAAATTAAAGTAATAGAACTTGATTGTGTTCCATGTCTAAATAATTTTACTTTGAATTCAATTAAGACCATTATAATGATGAATACACACATTACATAAATATTTTGAAAAATCCTCAATTCATTAATTATTTATTTGCACACTCTTGGCACCACTTAGCACTGATGTGGACTGTATAATGTCTTACTATTATTTATGTATGTATCCCACACATCTATGATAGGAGCCAGTTTATCAAATTCTCGCCTTTCTGTCCTTGTGGTTTTATCATCAAATATTAAGCAGACTGTGAGAAACTAGAAATGCTTTAGACTCATTGTTGCACGAAATAATGCAATCCCAAAATCATCAGACCACAAATCTTCTAAATTCAATTTACTGGTTTTAAGTACACCTGCAGCATAGTATAAACCAAAGAGTGCATGAATCTCATCCTGGTGAGTCAAATGTGTAAAGCTTTGACCAGAACCATGTAGACTCGTACCTTCAATATTCCGATTTATGAATATAACAATCGCCTCAAAAATAGATTGATCTATTAACAAATTCCAGTCTCGTTTTTCTGACTTGACATTCTTTGCACCACCGTTTAACAGTGACTATTCTTGCTCTGGACCATATGTGGAACTGTGATACCTTCATCATCACTATCTCAAAATTCAGCAGACTCTCTGATCACTTTCGACATAGTCCAAAGCTTCTGGAGGGGCATCATCTTCAGAGTCATTTACTTCAGGAAAGTCACTTAGTTCACTTTCATGATTAAGCTCATCTAACAATGCTGCCTGTATATCGTTTTCTGTTAATATATCATTTCTACGCGCCATTTTTCACAAAAATCGAGTTCACTGTCAGGAATAGAAAAGTTACACAATCTGTACACCAGGGTCACAGTGACCCTTAATAAGGTATACCTAAAAAAATAATTAACTATTTATGACCAACGAAGTTGTACATCCGTCCTCTAGTAGGTCTCACTGAATATTGAATTTACATCGGTAGCAGAGGTATGTGAACGCCACGTAGTCCATGTGCAGGAGGAAATAAAAATCCGCAGGGTCAGACTGACCCTGGTGTACAGTTGTAGGGTTAAGGCTTCTTCGTGTTTTTATAGTCAGTGATACATATTGCGAGTTGCATATTTATTCCACATACTACCTACTCCACTTATTTTATTTCATTATGACTTTTATAAAAGGAGATTACGAGTATTTGAGTATAAAGTTCTTCACAAAATTTTTGGACCAAAGAGAGATGAATAGACAGGTGAATGGAGAAGAGTACTTAACAGTGAACTACATGGTCTTTATAGGAAGTCAGATATAATACGAATAGTTAAGTCTCGTGGATTGCGATGGGCAGGACATGTTGCACGAAAGGGGAATGAAAGACATGCATGTAAGCTTCTCGTAGAAAAACCAGATGGAAAATGCCCAATTAGTACACCAATAATGAGGTGGGAAAATGACATTAATCATGAATTGAGGAAAGTAGATTATACAAGGAATGATTGGAAAACATTAGCTCAAGATATGGATGTATGGAGCGCTTATGTCCACGCGGCCATGAACCTGTGGGTTTGATATTGCCAGCGAGGTAGTTAGTTATGACTTTTATAAATAATATTCGGGAGTAGGATCTTGACACAAGTGGAGTAGGCCTACTCTGGTCCTATCTAAGGGAGGCCATTGACATAACATTGCTGTAGATAAGCATAAGACATGCCTAGACGGGAAACTTAGAGTTCTCATTAATTCCCTCATCTGGTAACATTCCTTTTTTTCGTAAGAACCTTATTAAGCTATTTAAGCCAGGGTTACGAACATCACACTATAATATAGTAATGTATGGGATATATCAGAAATACGGATTTATATTGTGAGGTTATCTATAGAAGACATTTTATTTCCGGAAATGCAAGATGTCGACATGCCGAAAGTAGTAATTGAGAATGAAATTAATGTTATTCCAATAAACATGTAACATAAAGAAACCACTCACTCCCAAAGGGTTGCTAAATTGTACTTGATGGTAAATGGCGAACGGTTTGAGACAACAAATTGACATTAAACCCATTAGTGCCCAGCGTTACATAAATGTGACACCTGCAATTTTAAACAATAATACCTCAAACTTATTGCTGACAGTACAATGTTTATACAAATTGCACATTGTTGCGATCCATGAAGTATGACCTTTCAGTCTGGCGTTTGTTTTTCATTGTATCAGTTCATAGTGTGAATGAAACAGTGGATGCATATTTATCACTGAATTTCGGATTGCATAATTTATACTACTCCATAGAAGAAGAATAAATATAAATTAAGTAATACATTAAATAATGAAGTTTATTATATATAAAAGTATTGAAAACTGAATAACGTTCACATGTCTGGTACATTAGTAGTTATGAATTCTTATATTTGGCACAGATTTGAAGTAAGCTGTAACATAAATGTTACGTTAGGCAGTAATGTAAGCAAATTTCTATATCAAGTGCTAGTTCATGTTCTACAGCATAATTTATAAAATGCTATTTTTTTTCTTTCAAAATAATTTTGTGGCAGTACAATTTAGGATCTTTGTTTATTTTTATGGAACTTGCTAAGGTCCTAGCACCAGGATATACAGTCAAGGAAGCTCTAAACACTTTATTTGGCGGGTGAAAATGATGACTTTATAACATAATATATTTTTATTACCCCTTCTGATTCTAATGTCATTACTATGAAGATTCAGGAGATGAAGACGCAGGTGAGACTCCTAATAATCTCAGCGAAAAACAACTCCTCGCTAACGTTTAATTACGAACTGCCGATGGAAAAGAGATACAAACTGAACCATCTCAAAAGGAAGCAATATCCTGCTAGGTGCACCAGAAATACGAGGAGTTCCTCCAGTATCGTACATACAGTACACTAAAAATGCACATTGGGAGGACGGTGATTTTCAAATATCAATAGAAATTTTTACGCTAGTAATTTACCTTCGCAAGAAGAAAACATCGAACTGAAGCTTTAGAACTCTTCCTCACTGACGAACGTACTGACTTCATAATATAAGAATGTAATATATATGCATTGCACAATAATTGTCCCCACACTATCATATCAGCAGCTGGAATTAGGTGTTTTATAGCTATTCTCATTCTTATTTCTAAGAGAATGTATTGGGAGAATAATGGTGACACTCACAATACATTAGTGAACAGATCTTGAGATTAATATATTTTTCTAACAATGATGATTTCAACCACTTGTGGAAAATTAGACCGCTTATAAATCAATTCAAGTGTAAGTTTGGTGCTTACTTTGTACCTGAAAAAATTATCGTACGATGAGAGCATAATCAAATATTTTGGAAGATACGAGTTGAATAAGTTTATAATCCAATTCGGATATTAAGTCTGGTCTTTGAACATCCCTAAAGGATATCTTGTAGACTTTGGCATACATCAAGGTAAATCAATTGCCTGGACCAATGATATAGAGAAGAATTTTGGTAAAGCAATGTCCTAAATGTGACATGGGATTGTGTTTTGTTTGCTTTTCTGTGTACTACACCCGGTAAATGACTGAAATAATTTAGTTCCTAATGTTAATTATGTGAATGATAAGTTATATGGTGTTTTTAATGTTATTAGTTTTTGCTCCCATATGTGCCTAGCGTTACATATATGTCACTGTCATTTTTAGGCAACCAATAAACACAACATTATCTAATATTACTTTTTTGGCTACTTTGTGGATAGATTAGTACATAAATCAAGAAAAAACAAATCAACAAAAAATTACTTAAAGTTATTTGTTTGGTTTAATTGGAAAATGTAAATAATTATTTTTCCAATGGCAAAGCCATATTTCCTGTTAAAAATAATATCAACACAAAATGATGTGAAAACATAAAGCCGTATTTATGATAAACAATTGCATAATGTATCCTATATATTATATAGTATACTAGCAGTCCCGGCCACGGGTTGCTGTGGCTAAGGTATACATTAAAAATTTTAATTAAGTTGCTTTCTTTCAGCCAGATTACTTAAAACTAATACTTACACATGGAAAATAAACACTGAACACTGAACTCACTTAAATTATGAAATAATCAATATTTGTAATTCAATTGAAATTCGCGGTTGCAACAAAAAGCACAGCCATCTGGATCTGTCCTCGTTAAATAATAAACCAATTACCTTACCAAATTCCCTTACACCGCCATCTGTTAGAATCGTATGAAACTCACAGATAATTGCACCGCCATCTGTTAGAATCGTATGGAACTCACAGATAATTATAACTCTTTGTTAAATAATAAACAAATAATTTGCAATAAAAAAATAATGCGATTATAAATTTAATTATAAACTACCATAAGTCTCAAGTTGGATCAACCTGCACACACTGTGCAAAATTTTATTAAAATCGGTTCAGTAGTTTAGGAGTCCATCGCGGACAAACAACGTGACACGAAATTTTTATATATTAAGATTAGGGACACATTAATATTCCTATAATTTGCTGATTTTATTTAAAAGACTATTGCATATAATAAAATTACTTAAATACATGTAATAGCCTACTTATTTAATAAGTGAATCATAATAAACCTAAGGATTATAAAAAGCTAAAAGCTAAGTAAGAGGATTGGAACTGCTGGTTATTTTAGTAGAAATGTCCAGATTGAAACATTAACAAACTAACTTAAACTAACTAACTAAACATTTAGATTCAAGAAAAAATAGCACTACGTATTAAATCTAGCAAATAAGCAAGGCAATAAAGTTATGACTTAGACTATGAAGATAATCCAACGATGTCCTCCTTTCTTGTAAATCATGTACCTTATTGCCTTTACCCTCTTCTGGTTAGACAACCATTTATTCTTCGGTGGTCCTTTAACTAGTCGATCCATTCTAATTTCATTTATCGTAACTTCACGAGCGCCCTGTTCTTTTTCCAATTCTGACAAAGCAAAGTCAGAATGGTGTCTTCCGACCACTTTTTGAAACCTTCACTTATATTGCTGTTTTATGCTTTTTTGAATGTGGTCTGATACTGATTCTGTAAGTGCGGTGGATAACGCGATGGTATTGCAGTCTTTTGCCACGATCTATTATTCCTGTCACGTAAGTGATGTCACAGAATTTCATCGAAAGCGTGTTCACTAATGTTTCGGAGATATCTCCACATGACATAAAGGCTAGGAATAGTATCATATCTGCATGGATATTTACAGCAATGAATACGAGTGAAAATGTATTGATACTTTGCTTCGTTATTTATTCGCTTCCTTAAGTAACAAACTTATGATTCAACATTAATATTTTTACAATGAAAATGTAATGTTTTATTATAAACTTGTTTTCAGGAAGTTATAGAGTGTTTGCAATCCTTCTGTCTGACGTGTCTTTACAACGATTGTCCACGGTGAAATAAACATCAGGAATCAGATACTGCTGATAGGACTACAGAGATACTGTTAATAATAGGTTTTCGGAGTCACAGATCAATGTGGTAGGAAATGTCCTGTGATGATATAATTGTAGCGATTTACATCCACGAGAGTACTATAAAATATCGTAAAAAATGTTTTGAGAATTTTAATTTAACATGGATATAACATGGCAAAAAACTCTATTTTATTTCTGTAATGGATTGTGTAATACACGTACATTTAGAAAAATCACTTCGAAAAAAAGAGAATCGTAAAATTTGTTTTCCGAAAAGTACAAACATTCGGAATAAATGTAATTTGGAATATTCGATTCGGAAAAATGGATTCGGTAAAAATCAGCAAGTCCCCATCACAAGATATTAGGGGCTACCGGACAATAATATCTTTTAAAATAAATTAAAATCTCTATTTTTTCAATTTATCTCTGAGTCTCGTAGGATTAATTGAATGTTTTTGATTTTTCGTTCCTATAATAACATTGACTTAATTCATTTTAATTTGTTTAATTTATAAAAATATTTACATATAATTATTACTTTTTACATTTTATTATCTTATGTTTTTTTTTTTCTAAATATAATATTTTACTCGCTGAGTGGAAGTGGATTTAACTCTGCTAGTTTAAATACATAAATAATAACAATAATATTATAATAGTAATAGTGTAATAATAATTACAAACAGGGATGAGATGCAGAATTAAATTAAACAAGGCTTAACTCTGGAAACGCTACTATTATGCATTACAGGGTCGTTTCTCATCATCATCATCTTAAGGCACGACACCTTCAAAAGTGAAAGTTTTGGTATTTTCAACAATCCTCCTCCATGCCAATCTGTCTCTTGCCATATTCAAATTAGTCACTTTCAGTTTCCTTAGATCGTTCATTGTGTCATCCTCCCATCTTCCGTCTTCCTACAGCTCGCCTCCTATATGTTTCCATTTGTAGAGTTTTTGGGTCTTTTCTCACCCCAAATTATCTAAATAAACTAAAATATATAAAACTCTTATTCATCCAGTTATATGGATTCGAAACATGTTCTCTTTCATTATAAGAGAATGAGAAAAGAGTACAAGTAGGCTTTTGTTGTAAATAAAGTTCTTAGGAAAATGTTATACCAAAAGAGATGAGCAGACATGTGAATGTAGAACACTGCATAACTGGGAGATATATTTATTTTTAAGGAAAATAATAATTATTAAAAAGAGTCAATTCTCGTAGACTGTAATGTGCAAGATATGTGGCACGAAAGAGGAATGAAAGAGGGTCATGAAAATTTCTTACAGGAACATCTGAGGGAAAGCCTCCAGATAGGCCTAGGATGAGATCGAAGAATAATATTAAACCAATATTGGAGGGAAGTGAAGTATGCAAGGAATGGTTGGAAAACATTGGCTGAGGATAGGGAAGTATGGAGCGTATAATTCCGCGCGACCATGAGCCTCCGGGTTCAATAGTGCCAGTGAATAAGTTAATTATGATAATTAGTATAAACTCATCAAGAATACCAAATCAAAATTGCTAATAGATTTGAAGTACTGGAATCTTCAGATGACAATGTGGCAAACGAAGAAGAAACTGATATAAATAAAGAATGGGAGGCTATAAGAGATACTATTAAATTGTCAGCATCAGAAAGCATTGGTTGTTTAAAAAAGAGGCAAAACAAGAAATGGTTTGATGAGGAATGTGCCGACATCGTAAAGAAAAGAAAGCTAGCAAAAATGAAATGGTTACACCAGCCAAATGAGGTAAATTTAGAGCAATTGGGTAGTGTTAGACGGGAAACCACCAAGTTACTAAAGAGTAAGAAGAGGGAATATTTGAGAGAGAAGATTAATGATCTTGAAATGAATGCAAAAAATAGGAACATTAGAGAATTATATCAGGGAATTAGTATAGAGAAGAAAGGGTTTCAGGCTAGAACAAACATAATTCGGAATGAAAATGGGGATATGATTGCAGATTCCAAGAGTATATTAAATAGATGGAAAAGTTATTTTAATCAGCTATTAAATGTACATACAGAACAGGACATTGAGGAGGATAAGTTACAGACAGCAGAAATGCTAGTCGCAGAGCCAAGTGCATTAGAGGTTGAAATGGCAATTGAAAAATTGAAGATGTATAAAGCATCAGGTTCAGATGAGATCCCAGCAGAACTGATAAAATCAGGGGGAGAAAAATTGATGGACAAGATACGCTGGTTGCTTACTATGATTTGGGAAAAAGAAGCTCTTCCAGATGAATGGAAGGAATCAATTATCGTACCAATTTATAAGAAAGGAGATAAAAACTGATTGCAACAACTATAGGGGCATCTCATTACTTTCAACTTCGTACAAAATTCTAACAAATATATTAGTAAGCAGACTTACTCCCTATATTGATGACATTCTAGGAGATCATCAATGTGCATTTAGAAGAAACAGGTCTACAACAGATCAGATTTTTAGTATAAGACAGATTTTAGAAAAGAAATGGGAATATAATGGTACTGTACATCAACTATATGTAGACTTCAAAAAAGCATATGATTCAATTAAGAGGGAGAAGTTATATAGTATCCTGCTGGAGTTCGGAATTCCTAAAAAGTTAGTTAGACTTATACGAATGTGTCTAAATGGCTCAACGAGTAGGGTGCGTGTAGGCAAACAGTTTTCAGACACTTTTGAAATCCAGAATGGGTTGAAGCAAGGAGATGCACTATCTCCTCTACTATTTAATTTTGTACTAGAGCATGCCATTAAATCTTTAGAGAATGAGGAAGGCCTACAACTGAATGGTATTAATAAGCTGTTAGTTTATGCTGATGATGTAGTACTACTGGCCGATAGCGAGGAGATACTAAAGGCCAACACGCACACACTATTGAGTAACACTAAGAAATTAGGACTGGAAATAAATATCAGTAAAACTAAATATATGGTCACACGTAGAAATACATTATATAATGGAAATGGACAGCTAATGACAAATGAGGGAAATTTTGAGGAATTGGCTGAATTCAAATACCTAGGAACAATAATCACAAATAGGAATGAGATGCACAAAGAAATTAAACATAGGCTCAATTCTGGAAATGCATGCTATTATGCATTGCAGAGACTTTTGATGTCCCAACTCCTTTCAAAAAATGTTAAGCTGAAAATATATAAAACTATTATTCTACCAGTTATATTATATGGGTGCGAAACATGGACTCTTACTTTAAGGGAGGAAAGGAGATTACGAGTATTTGAGAATAAAGTTCTTAGGAAAATTTTTGGACCAAAGAGAGATGAACAGACAGGTGAATGGAGAAGACTACATAACAATGAACTACATGGTCTTTATAGGAAGCCAGATATAATAAGAACAGTTAAGTCCCGTAGACTGCGATGGGCAGGACACGTTTCGCGTATGGGGAATGAAAGACGTGCATGGAAACTTCTTGTAGGAAAGCCAGAAGGAAAACGCCCAGTTGGTAGACCAAGAATGAGGTGGGAGAACAACATTAACTATGATTTGAGGGAAGTAGATTATACAGGGAATGATTGGAAAGCATTAGCTCAGGATAGGGATGTATGGAGAGCTTATGTCCGTGCGGCCATGAACCTACGGGTTCGATAGTGCCAGTGAGTAAGTAAGTAAGTAAGTAAGTATAAACTCATCAGGGCACTAAATACATTCTATAAGATCAATTGATCGTTTATTTACCGTTTTCTTTTTTTTTACGATATCGAGAGTTCAGCGCTACAACACTCGATTAAAATTTAATACATTCGAATGTAGGTTATCCATGCACATTATCTCGATTAAGTGGTTTAATGCAATTTAAAATGAAGCGGATAAGAATGATTTATATGCAATTTATTTCCAAAACTACCGATTTTTATTTCAGATTTTATTACTTATAAATGCGACACAGTCTTAAGTGTGTAATAAAATATTTAATATGCGTAATTCCAGTGCTAGGTACACGTCTGAAGTATTTCCTAATGATTAAGTACGTCCGTTTTTCATATAGTGAGACATCTCAGTAACATGTTGGTACGCCATCTCAAGAAATTTATAGAGTAATAAAGAAAATTCTAGACGATCGCATTCCAACGTGAATCGAGCTTCAGTTCAAAGTGACACATCCTATCGTTTCTCCAATAAGTGGAGTCAGTAACCAATTTTATCGCCAAGTCTTGAAATAAATTGAACAAATACTACAAACTGGTTTTGTTGTAAATCTAAAATCTTAAAATAAATAATATTTATCTTCACAATTTTGAACAAACTATCTTAACCACTCTCCCATAACAGTAGAATAATATATTTTATCATGTTGTTCCGTTTTTGAAATATCTGCGTAAATAACTCCCTAGTTTACTCATCTTTTAGTTTACATTTGTTTTATCTTCTTTACACACGATCATAGCAGAACTTTCTACTTAACATATTACTTCATATATCTTAGTCCCTCCCTTCTATAGTCTACATCCCTCTATTTAATATTTACAAAAATAAAAAAAACATACTTCCTTAGAACAAAATATAAAAGAATTTCATATTAAAACTTCTCAAGTCTAAATAACTATATATTTAAATTGGATTTAATTAAAAATAGAAAAGTCATAGAGAACTTTCATAATAAAATTTACCCGTCAAAATAATCATATATTTACATTAGATTTAATAATAAAGAAAAATGTGTACATGGCTTTCACAGATACACCCTTCACTCTAAGAAAATTATTAGAAAAATATACTAAGTAAATTTAGAAACTTATTTTCTATTTTAGGTATAACGATGATTTGTCGAAATAAAAAGACCATTATTATTTAATATTTTACAAAAGAAAAATATACCCAATCAATTATTCACAGCAATGAAGACAATACTTGAAAACAAGAATATTAAATTTAGACTGGATACGTATCTAACATAATCCATATCAATTAAGAAATATATATTGGACTAGGATATCTATTATATCCATCATTGTTCAACACACACGCATATATATATATATATATATATATATATATATATACAATAAATAAATATAATAAAAATTAGAAACTGGAAGACATAAAAGGGGGAAAAATCAAAAGCAAAACACGCCTAAATAACCAACTTTATTCACAAATGATCACGTTGTGACAGCAGACTCGACGCATTACAGAAATCAGGACACAAATTACAATTAATAACAGGGAAATATGGTTTACCTAAAATTTTGTAATTTTTATTAGGTTTGCGTAAGTCTCTTTTGCCAATTGCTTGTATGTTTGATGCGGGTTTCCTTTCTTACTGTAGTTATTTACCTATTATTCTGAACTGTGTCTTCAAGTGTTCTGCTTGCTATATAGCCTAGGCCTATAGGACCTATTTTAAAAACTTTCGCTTGACTGTAACAAGTACAGAGGTTTCGTCATGAGAGAAATACTGACGTTGCAGAATTAACAATCGCACTGTTCATTACCTACGACAATATATTTTTTGTCTAATGCCACCAGGTTGTCTTTTACGACATTTCTGACTTTCTCTCCATAGCATTGACAGAATTGTAATCCATTTCTTTGGCACCTGGAAGGTGGAGTTACGTTACTCTGATGGTATGATGGGTGATAAATGACAATGAATCGCCAGGAGAGTTCTTAACCTAAACTTAACCTAAATTCCAGACAATGGGCAACTTAAGGAAAAATTCCTATGTTTTGACCGGGAATCGAACCCGAGACCTCATGAACAGTAGTCAGGAACGCTGACCACTAACCCATGAGGCTGGTCAATATAGGGAAGACTATATTCAGTATGTGAAATGAGTGGCACTTAGTAGAATACCCCGACAAGATCCATTGCATACTCTACGGAAGAGACCTATTGGAAGATCATAAATAGATGATTGGAAACCATAACAGGCATTCCATTGAAATGATGATTATTATTTTTTATTAATTATAATATTAAACATTCAATAGTAGATTGTATAAGATATAAGCAGTTAAATTGGTATGGACATATATTACGAATGCAAGAAGAAAGGTTATACAAAAAACATTGGAAGAAAGTAAGATCCCGAAACTCTTAGATGGATAGGGACGAGTGTAGAAAGAAAATAAAATGTTAGGCACAGAAATATGTGTAAACATTGAATATCTGTATCAACATAATCATCATCCGGTATTATGGCAGCTTCCGGAAACCAAACGCCATTCCTCTCTGTCCATCCCTTGATCTCCTTCCAATCCTCTGATACTCATAGCTGCTTGTACCCCTTCTATCCAAGTATTCTTCGGTCTCCCTCTCTTCCTCCTTTCTATTGGGATCCAATTCTATAATAATTTTAGGCAATCTTTACTCTGGAATTCTTTTGACATGGTCATACCAATGTAATCTTTTCAGTATATAAATATAAAATATTTATTAAACAAGGCGGCAACATGGATCATATGGTTACATACTCACATCCTACATCTCTGGTCCCCAAGTTTGCTACTCGATCACTCCACGTGCTAGACCAATCGGTGTAGGTCAGGTTTTTGTCTGGATTTATCTCGTTTTCCCTGGCCAAAAACTCCTCACTCATGACATTCATTTCTCTCATTTAATTTACCTCTATGACAGTGTAATAGGCCTTTACAGTCTGAATCCTTGCATATCAGATACCTTCAGTAAATATACCGTAGTGACTTTATCTCACTTTATCACTTGACCTTTTATTACGCTGGACACGGGTAGAGGGTTCATAAATAAATAACTGACCAACACATGCAATTTTCGTTTTTTTTTTTGGAAATTGTACGGCTACTTAAATTCAAAGGTGGTACTATTACATTCGCTCAATTTTATAATATTTCCGAAATACGGTTACCATAATTGATTTTTTTTAACATCTAGTGTAATGTAAAAGTACGGTACCACTATTCGAACCACCCAATGAAATCTCTTATTTTTAACAGGGGGAGACAAGGATTTTTTATTGCAAAATCTATTTTCGTTACATTATTTTAACTTTATACTACTAAGAGATTACGACAAAGTTTTGCTACAGCACGCGGCAACCTAATAAAAATTAATAAATATATAATAACAGTAATCAAAGTAAAAGAAGAGCAAACTGAAGAAATAACGCCAACAAAGGGCATCAGGCAAGGTGACTCTATAAGTCCATTCTTATTTAATATTATAACGAATACAATTTTTGAAAAGAAACCACCACGTTTGAGTTATAAAATTGGAAACACTAGATTTCATTTGAGATGTTACGCTGATGATGTCGTTCTCCTTTCTGAATCTGAAGATAATTTACAAAAATCTTTACATCAATATAATATAAATGTCAGAAAATACAATATGGAAATTAATACGAATAAGTTGAAATGCTTAACAATATCAAAAGAACCAGTAAGATGCAAATTAAAACTGGAAAGAAAAATTATAGAACAAGTATCAGAATTTAATTACTTTGGTGTATTAATAACAAACACTAAAAATCTAACAAAGGAAGTAAAGAAACAAGCTGATAAAGCAGAACAAATATCAGAATATAATAACAATTTAATTTGGCACAACAAACATATCTAAACATAAAGCAAAACCCGCATAATACAAAACGGTTGTTCGACCAGTTATCGTGTATTGAGCAGAAACTAGATCTGATACATCAAAAACTAAACAAATAATAAGCACATGTGAAATGACGATCTTAAGAATATTCAGAGAAACAATTATTTTATAGAGTACACAATACAGAAATAAAAGACAAATGTCAAATTCAAGACATAAATTTATTATAGAGAGACGAAAATATTGGAAAGATCATATAAATATAAGGAAGACAACAGACTTGCAAAAAGAGCTAAAAGAAGATAGACGAATGGATGGGAGAAGAACAAGAGGAAGATTAGGCATAAGATGCATAGACAGTGGATGCACATCCACTCTTCCTCCGAGGAGTGATTTGGGAAATAAACAGGATGAATATCCTACAAATAAAGAATAATAATAAGAAGAAGATTTGAAGACAGCTTGTTAAGTGATTCGTTTTCATTTTATTTACAACGTTGCCGACAATTATTTTCTTGCTACCTTTGAAAACTGTAAGATTACTAATAATCAAATTGTTCAACTAATTAATACTTATTTTAAATAAGTTACACAGATTTTTAATGTCAATTTTTACGAGCAAGACGAGAATGTAATGCGCCTCTCATTCCCGTACTAATATATTAAAATATTACATATTTAATGACTCTCGGTATATATAGTGTATATAATGTAAGATGATATAATAGTAATTAATAATAATAATAATAACAATAATAATACTTTATTAAGCTGGCCAATCAATCAGTATATATATATATATATATATATATATATATATATATATCATCATCCGGTATCATGGCAGCTGCCGCCGTCTTCCGGAAACCAAACGCCATTCCTCTCTATCCATCCATTGATCTTCCTCCATTCCTCCGATTTTCATAGCTGCTTGTACCCCTTCTATCCAAGTTTTCTTCGGTCTTCTTCATTTCCATTGGGATCCATTCCATAACAATTTTTGGCAATCTTTGCTCTGGCATTCGTTTGACATGACCATACCACTGCAATCTTTTCTTTTCCATGATGTCTATGATGTCCGACTCCTCTTGTACACCCATAATTTCCCTTATTTCTTTATTTCGTATTCTATCCATTCTAGATTTTCCAGCTGATCTTCTTAAAACATCCATTTCTGTACTTAAAATTCTTTTCATTTCCCTGTTAGGAATTTTCCAGACTTCAGCACCATATGTTAAAATGCTCTGAATTATGGTTTGATATATTTGTAATTTTCTATTTTTGTAATATTTTTGCTCCACCAAACAGAGTTTAAAGCATTTATTGCTTGTTTTGTTTGTGCGATTCTATTTTTAATTTCCACTGTGTTATCGCCTGAATGGTCTAATTTTGTTCCTAAATAAGTGCATTCAATACTAGGTTTTAGTTCTTCTCCATTGTTGAGATTTATATTTTCCATTTCTTCTCCTATACAGAGATATTTAGTTTTCTCAATGTTTATATAAAGTCCCCATTTTTCATATTCTTCTTTTAGTTTTTTGGCCATATATTCTATGTCATCGTGGTCCTGTGCTATTAATACCTGGTCATCTGCAAAATTTAATTAATATACATGTGTATTTTGTGCCCATTTTTTGACATTTTTTCCTCCAGTCTCTTTCGAGATAAATTTTGAATACAGTTGTAGATAAACTGCAACCTTGCCTTAAACTTTTTTTAATAGTAAATCCCTTTGTTATATGATTTCCAACTTCTATTTTCGAAATAGATCCGTTGTATAATGCTTTTATAGCTTCTACTAATTTTTTGGTAATGTTGGAATCGTCTAAAGTTTCCATATATATATACTTTATACAATAGCAGGGCGCTAGATGTATTAACCAGTGAATTAGATAAATCACCCTCGGATATAGTCGCTTTACAGGAAGTTAGATGGACAGGAGAAGGTAGCCAGGAATCAGGAAGCTTTTTATTAACTAAGCGAGTGCACAAAAACTTGCATTTGGAACGGGTTTTTTAGTCCGAAGGAGGATCCTATCCGCTATCCGAGGTATTAAGTTTGTCAGTGATAGGATATCATACATAATTCTAAAGGGTAAACGGCATGATTTTGTAATCGTAAATGTACATGCTCTCACAGAAGATAAAGATGACAAGTTCAAGGACGAGTTCTATGAAGAATTAGAAAGCTTATTTGATAGCCTTTCACGATATCATATGAAAATTGTCTTACGAGATTTTAATGCAAAAGTGAGGAAGGAAGATATATTCAAACCAACAATAGGGAAATTCAGTCTTCATGAAGATAGTAACGGCAATGGGATTAGACTAGTCACCTTTGCCACATCAAAGAATCTCATTGTTAAGAGCACAACATTTCAGCATAAGGATATTCATAAATACACCTGGACGCCTCCAGATGGCAAAACTCGAAACCAGATAGATCACGTATTAGTGGACAAACGCTGGCACAGTAGCATCATCGATATTAAATCAGTTAGAGGGACAGACTGCAAATTCGGATCATCATCTCGTCAGGGTGAAAATCAAACAACGGCTATCGCTTATGAGAGGAACAAACGCTAAAGATGATTCTGAAAAAATTGAATTCTTCTGCTTCTTCGGCTTTCCCCCACTTATAGGTTTGCCGTCTTCAGTTTCCATTTATCTCTATCATTCCAATTTCCCTCTTCCAAATTCCTATCCTCCATTATAGTTCTGACGTAGGTTTTTCATTTCCATCTTGGTCTGCCACGTTTATTTCTTCCAGCGGGTGACCATTGGCATATATTTTTTGGCCATCTTTCATTTTCCATTCTTTGTACATGGCCATACCATTTAAGTGTCTGATTTTCAATCCTCTTAACAACAGATGTGGTGACATTCATTTCTCTCCAAAGGAATTTATTTCTTATTTTATCCTGTCTTCTTTTTTGGAGGCTTCTTCTAAAATAATCAAATTCAACTGTTCTAATTTTATTCTTTTGTAATTCCGTCAAAGACTAAGTTTCACTTCCATATGACAAAATATTCTGTATTATGCTCTAATAAATTTTCATTTTAGTTTCCTTTCTAATATTTTTGTTCCAAATTATTCAATGTAATGTGTTAGTTGCATTTTTTGCCATTGCAATTTTAGTCTGTACATCTCTCTCACAGGTACCTAAACTTGTAATTATTGACCCAAGATATTTAAAAATTCACATTTTTTTTTATTTTCTCTCTTTTAAGTACGAGGTCATCCACATTCTTTCCCAAACACATATATTTCGTTTTCTGTAAATGTCCCCATTTTTTATATTCTTCCATTAGTTTATTTATCATATATTTCATATATCTTCATCCCCTGCAAAAATTATTTGATCATCTACAATCAACAATGAATTCAGTACTTTTCCTCCTATAGGAATACCCATTTCAGAACATTTTTTTATACCACAAGTTAAGAGGCTGGTCTAAATAAATGTTAAAAAGAATTGCTGACTAACTGCATGCCTGCTTCGGGCCTTTATTCACTGTGAATTCCTCTGTTAAATTATTCTGTATTTTTACTTTAGCTTTTGTATTAATATAGATTCTCCTAACAATATTAATAAATTTATCACAGATATTCATATTTCTCATTGCCACCCATAACAATTTTCGAGGTACACTATCATATGTCATCTGTAAATAAATAAAGGTCATATGTAGTTCTTTATTTTTTGCTAGGATTTTCTCTTGTAATTGTATAATACAGAAAATATTATCAATACACGATCTTCCACTCCGGAATCCACATTGTTCTTCCCTTAAGTTATCTTTTATCTCCTTAAGTTTACAATTTATAATTTTACTAAGAATCCTAGCTGTTGAAGGTATAACGCTTATACCTCTACAATTGGAACACAGTTTTTTATCACCTTTTTTTCAAAAATAGGAGTAATGTACGATAAATTCCAGTCTTCTAAAATATTGTCTCCAATTTCAATTTTATTAAAAAATGTTGTTAAAAATATTACTAAAATATCTCCTCCGTGTTTTAGGAGTTCTGTCTGAATATTTCCTGGTCCTGGTACTCTCGCATTTTTTGCCTCTTTCAAAGCTCTTTTTACTTCATTTTCTGTTATCTCTGGAGTGTCAAATTTATATTCTACATCCGTATCTTGAAGTTGAAACTCATTTAAATATTCTTGAAATAAACCTTTATAGTAGTAGTAGTAGTAGGACTTTATTAGACAAAAGTAAGATATTTATAATATTATTTACAAACATGGGTCGCACGGGCAGTAAGCCGTACGTGTTGCATCCATTCTGATGGTCTCTTCAACTGAATATTTATATTCTTTCTTTCTGATTTCCTGATATTTTTAATTTTTTCCCAGCTTCTTTGGATCTAGCATATCCAATCGAATGATCTATATTCGAGCATATATTATCGCAGTATTAATTTTTTGTTCTTCTCACTTCCACCTTTGTTTTATGTTTTAAAGTGATATTATCATTCCGAGATGATGTTCATCCGTGCTTTCTTTTTTTTCTTTTACTATTTTTTTAATATCGTGATTAAACCATTCATTATTTCTTTTTAATTCTAGATTTTCTGTCCCAAGTGCTTCTAAAGCTGTTGAATGTATACTTTCCTTTAGTTGATCAAACATTCCCATTGCAGATTTATTTATTTAAATTTAAATTAAGTTTTTGTTTTAATCTTGATTGAAAAAGATATTTTATACTCTCATCATAGATAAACTTACTTTATATATTTGTTCATTCAAAAGGGTTGTATTTATTCTGTCTTCCGTTACTTCAATATTTTGTTTTTTCCTACTTGTTAATATGAATTTTCCCAAAAGCACATAATGATCACTTCCGCAATATGGTTCTCTATACATTCTAACATCTTTCACTATCATATCATATTTTTGTTTCACAGTTATTGATTTGAGGCTTTTTGTTGGCTGTTCCTATGTGTATTTATGTATTTCCCGATGTTGGAAGAAACTATTCATTATCATATAGCCATGTTGTTTACATAAATTATCAATCTATCTCCATTGTCATTTTCCACTTTTTCCCCAAATGGTCCAATCACTTCATCTTTCATTCTACTTCCTACTCGACTATTAAAATCTCCTGTTATTATTACTTCTTGATGTTTTTTTATTTTGTCCAAAATTTATGACAGTTTATCAAAAAATTAATTATTCTCTATGGTTGTTGCACCCTCATTTATGTCATATACTCCTGTTATTATAGGCTGTATCCCAAAATGTTTGAGATTACATTTAATAATTCTTTAATCAATTTCTTCCTAAGACACTATATTTTTACCACCTTTTTTTTCAAAATGGATATACCTCTTTTTGCTTTACTAGTTTTTGGTACTCCACTCCAGATATGTGTATAATTTCCCAATTTTTCCTGTCCTTTCTATTTCTTTTTTGTTTCTGAGAGCACAATAATATCTATATTCATTGCTGTAATCTCAGCTATTACTCCTTGTTCTTTAGTGTTCAAGCCTTGAACATGCTATGTGCCAAAAGCAAAGGTCCGTTTTCGTAGCTTAAGTCTGTCATATTTAAATCCATCCGGCTGACATATATTTCACTGAAGTACAGAATTAAAAAAAACTTAAAAAATGATGAAATGCAGCAAGAGTACCTAATTAAAATTGCTAATAGATTTGAAGTACTGAAATCTTCAGATGACAATGTGGCAAACGAAGAAGAAACTGATATAAATGAAGAATGGGAGGCTATAAGAGATACTGTTAAATTGTCAACATCAGAAAGCATTGGTTACTTAAAAAGAGGCAAAACAAGAAATGATTTGACGAGGAATGTGCCGACATTGTAAAGAAAAGAAAGCAAGCAAAAATTAAATGGTTACACGAGCCAAATGAGGTAAATTTGGAGCAATTTCGTAGTGTTAGACGGGAAACTACGAGGTTACTAAAGAGTAAAAAGAGGGAATATCTGAGAGAGAATATTAATGATCTTGAAATGAATGCCAAAAATAGGAACATTAGAGAATTATATCAGGGAATTAGTATAGAGAAGAAAGGGTTTCAGGCTAGAACAAACATAATTAGGAATGAAAATAGGGATATGATTGCAGATTCCAGGAGTATATTAAATAGATGGAAAAGTTACTTTCATCAGCTATTAAATGTATATACAGATCAGGACATTGAGGATGATAATTTACAGACAGCAGAAATGCTAGTCACAGAGCCAAGTACATTAGAGGTTGAAATTGCGATATAAAAATTGAAGCTGTAAAAAGCATCACGTTCAGATGAGATCCCAGCAGAACTGATAATATCGGGGGGGGGGGGAATGTAGCTACTATTTTATTTAAATACACCAACTACGCAATACATTTGCGCGAAAGGTAAAAAAAAATATATTGAAAAGTTTATTTCATGATTGTTAATCTATTTTACATGCTGTAAATATACGGAATGGCACACAATACTTTTTCCTATTGAAAAAAAGCCATACCTAGGATATATATATATATATATATATATATATATATATATATATATATATGCTCTTACAAGTCCACAAGGCTGCTCCATAGATTAGTTGTCTAAGGCATCATGATTTGTTGCAGAGCTATGGGACTTGCGCTGGTTAGAGTCCCCATGGGAGAAGGCATTTTGTCATGGAATTTCAGCCCGTAATGGGACAAGTGTCCTCCCAGCATAGTGAGGAAATTTGATATTTAAAATAAGTAGTGACTCCAAGATGAGAAAAGCACTTATAACGGCTGGGGTATCCGAAATGCTGATAACTATATTCCCTATACTGACAATATGAACGACCACCTCTGCGATTAATACATGTTGATGTGAAGCCAGACTGCTGTTAGTGCATTAGGCATCTAGGTCTGTCAAACCATGAGTTTCTTAAAAATTAATCGACTACGGGCAGATTTAAATCTGCAAATGTCAAAAATAGAGGCATCTGTGATAATCTTTAATCCAACAGAACCGACCTGACGTAGAAAATTTTCTGAATGAGGTTCTGGCGATTAGTAATTTCTCTTAAAAATACTATTAATCGGTTATAAGCAAGATGATTCAGATTGCAGCGTTTGAATCCCATATTGGGAAGTCTCAGTATAAATATATATATATATATTTTTTTAGTTTTTAAATTGTAGTTTGGATTTTCGTTATTAACTATTTAATTTATTGTAATTATCATTTTAAATTGTTAGATGGGGCAGAGGGAATTTCGTTATTTCTTTCACACGCGTCACATTAATGATTGCATAGTGAATGTGTAAAAAATATGACAATTTGTATGTAAGCAGAGTGTAATATTATCAATACTTAATAAACTATAAGTAAATTAGTTAATGTATAATGTAATTATATTATTATTTATTATATTTCTTGAATTATTACTAGAAATTAATTTATTGCTACGGACTATCAACAAACAGTACGTACGGTTTGCTGCCGTGCGATCCATATTTGTAAATAACATTGTATGTATCTTACTTTTAGTCTTGCGACTTCTCACCAAAAAATGTTTTAGAAATTGTATGGTGTGTGCCATTTAAATAATTAAAGAACAAGCTAGTTAGAATGCAATTTTATTCCAATAATAATATAATAAACTAACTCACTGACATTATCGAACCCGTAGGTTCATGGCCGCGCGGACATGAGCTCTCCATACATCCCTATCCTAATCTAATATTTTCCAATCATTCCCTGCATAATCTACTTCCCTCAAATCATAGTTAATATTATTCTCCCATCTCATTCTTGTTCTACCAACTGGGCGTTTTCCCTCTGGTTTTCATACATGAAGCTTCCATGCACGTCTATCATTCCCCATTCGTGCCACATGTCCTGTCCATCGCTATCTACGAGACTTAACTGTTCTCATTATATCTGGCTTCCTATAAATACCATGTAGTTCACTGTTAAGTAGTCTTCTCCATTCATCTGTCTGTTCATCTCTCTTTGGTCCAAAACATTTCCTAAGAACTTTATTCTCTAATACTCGTAATTTTCTTCCCTCCCTTAAAGTATAAGTCCATGTTTCGCTTCCATATAATATAACTGGCAAAATAATAGTTTTATATATTTTCAGTTTAACGTTTTTTGAAATAATATAATAATTATTGTTATAAACATGTATCTTCCTTGTACAAAAACTAACACGTCACTACTCAGTAGCAAAACAACAACGAAGAAAATGTAGACATAATTATCTTTAGAAGCTACTAGCTTGAACAGAGGCAACTCAAAAGGTTACCATAAATGAAGATTGCGAACAATCAGGAAATCGTCGTATCAACATGTTGCGTTTTACAAAGAAAGTTATTTCGAAATGAAATCACGTTCTGTCCATCTCTTGTTCTATAACAACGCCGCTTGTTAATTTAACACTTAACATGCTGTCTGCCAACGAGATTGAAGGCACCTTGTTTGAATAACCCCCGAGAGTATAACTTACGTCCACGTTTAACAGTGACGACATTAACTAGCTGACATCCCGCAAACTCTGACAATAACGAACACACAACAAAAAAAATCGCCACGTATGAACATCTTAAACTAAGAGTATTCCTCGACAAGTCAAATTTATGATCTGTTTTTGCTGCTTTACGGAATATATTTATTTAGGCAATTAAATTGTATCTATTGCAAAGAAAACATGGCGGCTCCTAAATAAATTTTTAAATTTCAGGTTTATGGTAAACCCTTACTTCTAATATTCGAATTTAGCCGATTTTTTTTTGGAGTATACCTTTCTCATATTTCGTTAGCGTATGCAGAGATTGTTGTAAAAAATAAATGTCAAGTGATTTAGCGACTATTAATTTTTCGCTTAAGATTAACCCCCACCAACACAGTTTGATTTTGCTAGTTAACGATCGCGAATTTACTTTGCTTAAGTGATTGTTATATGTGCCGAGTTTGGTTCGAAAAAAAATCGTCCGCTAATGCATTGATAGACACACATGCGCATACAAAAGCACATCGCCCACACATGCACAGATATGGGCTATATATATATATATATATTATATATATATTTAAGGTACAAATATCGACCGTTTAAGGTAAATTGCAGTTTGAAGGTTCGATATAGCAATATCAAATATAAAAATTGCCATAATATGGAATGCTACATTGTAATTAATGTACTGTATCAGGTAAAATTATTCTGGAAATGCCTTTACAGGGACTCTCCTGTTCCAAATTTCTCTCAGAAAACACTAAACTGAAAATATGTAAAGCTGTTATTTTGCTAGTTACATTGTATGTATGGAAACATAGAATCTTATTTTAAGAGAGAAAAAAATATTACGAGTATTTGATAATAAAGTTCTTAGAAAATGTTTGGACCGAAGAGAGATGAACACATTGACGAATGCAGAAGACTAATAACAGTGAGCTACATGATCTTTATACAAATCCAGATATAATAAGAAGACTTACGTCTCGTAAACTGCGATTGGCAAGACATGTGGCACGAATGGAAAATCAAAGAGAGGCATGGAAACTCCTTTTATGAAAACCTGAGAGATAGCGCCCAGTGGGCAGACCAAGAATGATGTGGGAGAGTAATGTTAGTCATGATTTAAGAGACGCAGATTGATTAGAAAACATTAATTCAAGATAGGGACGCTTGGAGTTCTTATGTACGCGCGACCATGTGAATGGGTACGATAGTGCCAGTGATTTACTTAGTTGTAGGTAAAAGTTCATTAATATCCTAAAAATGACTTTGTATTCAGAATGGGTTAGATATTGGTATTCCTCTTTTGAGCAAAGTGTTCGGAGAGCCATTTGCAAAAATATTAACCAAACCTAAGGAAAATACTACTATATTAATAAACTACATTGAACTGAAATTTGGAAGCATAAACAAAACACAGAAACATTTTATTCATTTGCCGCCACTAGTTACGCAAAGAGATAATTTCTGCTTTTTGTTTTTTATCATATTTCTCACGAATTTTCAACATTTATTACACATCGGAACCATTTCTATAGTTCGAAAACAATTCGCACTAGTGTGGCATTCAGCGATATTAAGAATAGTGTAGTGGCGGGATATTACGGACAGTATTTCTAATATGGCTTGTTCCGTACTCAATTCATGTTAAATTAATAAAGTAAATTTTATACACAGTACTTTTACCACTAGCTACATACTATTTCAAAACAAAGTCATTAGGTACACTTGCATTAAAATAAGGTGAAGAGGTGACTTCCTTGATGACTCATAGAACGTGAATATTATTCCGGTTGTATAAAGATTGTTCATGTGTCACAAAACTTCTAGTAAATGAGTACTTTTTTTTTTTTTTTTTCGATCCCACAACAGGCCCGGAGGCCCTTGGGGTAGTAGGAGGTTAAGGCTCCCACTTTTTCTAGACAATCGGCACTTTTTGTCAGCCGGGTTGTCAACCCTGCGTGACGGCCGCCTTTACCCCCAGAACAAGCGTCTGGTACTCATTTCCGTTAGAGGCTGAGTCGACCCCAGGGCCATAGTGCCGCCAGAGGGTTTGGGTCAGTTTAAAAATCCTGACCCCCAACGGGACTTGAACCCTCGACCCTCCGGCTTGTAGCTCAGTGCCTTAACCACTACGCTACGGCGTGCCCCAGTAAATGAGTACACAACATTTAATGTGCTGTCTATGAAGTTCTGAACTATCTCTATAGTTTCATGCCTTCGGAATTCGCTAAAAGTGTACATCCATTTTTAATGTTAGAGAATTTTATTTTTATTTGATAAATTTTAATCTTATTTTTCTTACTTTTTTCTGAAATGAGTTACTTTAGTTGCATGAAAAATGTCAATTGTTTCATTTAATTTTTTTATGAAGGAACTATTAAATTGCTATCTATTTACAAAATTCGTGTGAAGAATATTCGTACTGTTTGTGACACCAAAGTGAAATAAAAAATATTTTTTAAAACTTTAAACTGAAACAACTGAAATTCTCTTATGGTTGGTGACAAAAGACATACACAAAAGAATTTTGCATAATTTTCAATAAAACTCACCAAAATCGGGAACCTATTTCACAAGCAAACGTGATTATAATAAAAAATCTAAGAACATGAATATGTCAGAGATATGGATAAAAGAGCACACAGACCAAGACGTTAAATTATATATTTTACAAAAAAGTTGGTAAACACCACAGTTTTCTCTAAAACATTAATATCTAGGTTTAATATGTTAATATCAGCTGTCTGCAGATTTAAGCTAGATATATATCAGCTGTCTGGAGATTTAAGCTAGATAGATATCAGCTGTCTGGAGATTTAAGGTAGATAGATATCAGCTGTCTGGAGATTTAAGCTACATAGATAAATGTTTCTCTAGTCTCCACTTATTTCTATCCAAATTCAGTTATCCGATTCTCAACTTTTTTCAAAATATTTTTCTTCCACTTAGATGTTGCTTTTCCTCTCTATGTTCTGGTCGAATGTTGCTGTTAGGAGTGGGGGGGTTATTTGAAAATCGAAATTAAAAAAGTCACTCTAGCTTCAGCCATGTTCTACTTCTAGGAACATGTCTGAATACAATTTATTGAACAAATAGAAGATATGTTCCATAGACCAGCAAAACCAGACCACAAATTCGACTTGCTGAGGAGTTCGGTTAATTTACGCAATTCCTGCCATAATGAACTTTTAGCTATTTCCGCAGAAATGAAGCTATTGAATGAGAATGAACCTATGAAAATACGAAACAAATTGTTTACACACATGCATCTACATCTACCTACTAAGTAACTAAAAAACTAATTCAGTGGCACTATCGAATCCGAAGGTTTCCTATCCGGAGATGGTAATGTCTTCCATTCATAGCCTGTATAAATTACCTCCCTTAAATCACGGTCAATGGTATTCTTCCACTTCATTCTTTACCTCTTATTGGGCTCTTTCCCTATGTTATTCTTACATTTTCCATGCCCGTCTTTCATTCTCCGTAAGTGCCAGATGTTCTGTCCATTGCAGACATCTACATACTCTTCACCAATAAATAAATAAATAAATAAATAAATAAATACATAAATAAAGTTTTTCAAATCTAATATTGAGTGCAGCAATTAATAGTTTGCCAAAACCTAATCTAATAAGACATAAAAAAGACCCCTTCATGTAATGGGAATTGTAAAAAATAAATAAACAAAAATCATAATTTTTTTATGAGACACCCTACTAATGTAAATAAATACATTTTCTGAAAATTAGAGCACTGGCTCACAGACAGATAAACCAAAGTAAAATAATTTGAAAATAAACGTTGTACTTACTTTAAATTATAAAGCGTCACCTCATGTAGTTAGGGATAAAATTAGATCAATTAGAAAAATTAATCAAAATATGAAAATAAATATTTTGCAAGACGCTGTAATTAACTCCATGGTAACTTGTGCTAAAAAGTAGTTGACTTAAGACTAACTTCTTCTAACTTATTAACTCACTGGCACTATTGAACCTAGAAGTTCATGGAAATATGGACATACGCTCTCCATACATCCCTATCATGAACTAATGTTTTCCAATCATTCCTTATATAATTCATCTCCACAAATCATGATTAATGATATTTTTCCATCTCATTCTTGCCTACCTGCTGGACACCTACCTTCTAGTAGTCCTACAAGTAGTTTCATCTCCGAGTAATAATAATAATTATAATAAAGAATTTTTAATAATAATCATGCAAGAGAATTACAAAGAATGAAATATTTACAAACACTAACAGTGACTTCAGTGAACTACTGCCAATCGCTGAATTGATTAAAGTGATAGATAAAAGTCCTGGACCTGATTATATCAACACATAACTCAAAGAAATCTTATCTATCTCCTTCACATTTATCATCATATTTGGTTCCATAAAGTTTTCTTAACTCTATTTAGATAGGGACAGAGGGAATCTTATTAAATCATTCAAGCAAGTCCATAATTAGGTAAGAGGCATTTGGCTACCTTAAGAGAGTCATGAAGGAAAGCCGTTATAATTTTTCACAACTCAAATCTATACATGCTACATCAGGAATATATATATCATATATGTCAGATCTATAGCACAGAATATACGATGAAATAAACTGAAATACGATTACATTTCTGAATTATAAAATAATATACTTTGCTTTTTATTCAAATAATACTTTTATGGCTTTTTATTATTGGTTCTGCACCCACAGTAATGTTGCAGCTACTAAAATCACCAAAACGTATACATGGTTTCGGCAATTTGTTTATAAGATATGTTAGTAAATCAATGCCTATATCTATACTCTTAGGTGGTTAAATATTGCACATGTGTAATATATGAGGAGAGATTATTACCCTAAATAACTTTTCCAATAGAGTGAAGGAATATACCAACCGTATATTTAAATCAAGCAATTTGTTTTTTTACAACTGCTCTTTTGTCTCAGTTAATAAATGTCATTGTTTTATTACACTTCTCACACACTAATAAAATTTCACAGGTAAGTCCAATTTGCTGCTTCACAGAAAGAGAAAGTCCCACACCACAACAATTTTTACACCTCACCATTATTTTCAAAAAATATATTTGAGAGAATCTCAATGCTGAATAATTAATTTATGTAATTATCATCAGTTTCTTTCAATAATTCGTCCAAAATCACTACTGGGTTCTATTTTTTATTGGAAACACTGCTGTAGCTACGGCCATTAAAATCAATGCTGATTTTGGAGGTTGGAGTTGAATTTTTAGATGTTGGTGAATAATTAACAGGCTTACGCTTAATTTAACTTGAACATTTTGGTTTTCCTACTCTTATTAAACACACTGTTACTGAATTGTCCCATTGTTACATATATACAACTTATAAAATCAATACAATTAACAGAAACAAAAAGGATTGTTTTACTAACTTCACAATGTTTTTAAGCAACGGATCAGGAAGTAGCAACAAGAAGCCAGTGTAGCCACAACACAAAATATTAAAGCTAATATCCCACCTAAAAAGAGAGAAAGAGAGAGAGAGAGAGGAGAGAGAGAGAGAGGAGAGAGAGGAGAGAGGAGAGAGAGAGAGAGAGAGAGAGAGAGAGAGAGAAAGATTTGAAAAAAAGAATAAGAGCACATTAATAAGCTAATAATTCCACCAACATAAATTAAATAAAACAATGGAAAACACACAGAATATTGTTGCAGAGTGTGAACAATTACCTGAATGAAATATGTTTCTTTTTTTCCGAAACAAATGTGAGTAATGCTTAAAATAATGTAAGAAGTTGAGCTCAAACTAACGTAAAATCAACATATTTGCAATGTAAAATATATATTAATACGTAATTGCTCAGAGAGTGTAGCCAATTTATCACAAATAACGACCAACAAAGAAGTGAACCATGAAATACATCGCCACGAAGAGACATCTAGTAGGAAACTAAGGTATTACTTGGATGGATAAATTTTGGTTAAATCTTGCTCAGAGGCCATTTTATTCAAGTATGAATTCTTTTATCAGCCCGAAAAGCTTCAAACTCGGGACCCACGGATTAAAGTCTCTCCCGAGTATTTGTCCCTTGGATGTTTCCACTCTAAATATCCTTCGACCCCAGAGGCAAGAACATAACCTCTTGCCAACCACGGCCAACAACTTTTTCAAGCCGAATTAGTTAATTTATCATATTGGTATCGATGGCACCAGAGGCAAGAACATAACCTCTAGTCAACTACGGCCAACAACGTTTTCAAGCCAAATTCATTAATTTATCATAACGGTATCGAGGGAAAATTCCAAGAACTCAAATAAATAAAATATATAATTTAAATTATCATTAAAACTTTTCATGTTAACATTTTGCTTCTGAATTGTTGATGAATATAATATTTTAATGGAAAGTGTATATTCATATTTAACAAGCATTAACAAGTTAATTTTAGTTACCTTATTTGCTCAGAGATGTTATGGATGGCATGCGATCAACACACCGAACCAATGAGACATCTAAACAGGCAACTAATGTATTACTAGGACGTTGAGGTCGGTAAATTTTGCTTAGAGGCCTCTTTATTCAGGCTTGAGGATACTTTTTACGAGCCTGAAAATATTCAGACCCGGGACACAGGGCTTAAAGTCCCTCCCGGAGGAATTCCTCCTTGGATTTTTTCATCCTAAAAAATCCATCGGCGCCGGGCGTGTTAGAACACGCGATTTTCAGAACCAGAGGCAAGGAGCATAACCATTAGTCCACCGGGGTCGACATATTTGATTTGTACTGCGATGTAATTTTATACATTTCTAGTTATGTATTTGGAAAGCAAAATGGTTGATGCGAATTAGGTTTGTAGTGTGTTCTGTTTTTAATTTAAGTTGTGAAGATTAAAAGATCTTTGTAACGAACTCACGTTCTAATTTGATATTCTGTAGTTTATAATTTGTATTCTTAGTCTGTAATTTGAATTTGTAAATTTACATTTTCTTGTTTGTACTTTGATTAGAGAAACTTACCGAAAGACTTGATGGAGAACGAATGTTTGCTGCGGTTAAGAACAGAAAGACGTCGTAGAGCGCCCTAAACCGAATGCATACATACACTGAACTAAATGTAAATTTTTATGAATGTATTCATTAGAGCAGATATGTTTGAATTATCACACTCTATTCCATTGAATCTTATTTCTTTCTAGGTTATATTATACGTATTGTATTAACGCGTATTTATGCTTTAATTTTATTAATGATTATTTTTATGTAGGTAATTTAACGACTAAACAGGTATTTCAAATTATGTTTTTTATACCAATACTGGACTAGATCTCCCGATATCAGCTAAACTGGAAGGAACATGTCTGAAGAATGGCTAGATTCAGGATCCCCAAGGCAATAATGAACTACTGTCTAAATGGGAAACGGTCACTTGGTCGACCTATGAAAAGATGGCACGAAAATCGCTTTCTCAGGCCGTAGGATTTCTTCTAGGACTAATACCTGGCAGGAGGAGGATGATGATTGATGATGCATTTTTTATATTCTAGTATAAGCCTACACATACTTAAAAAGGTAAAGTGATCCCACAACAGGCCTCAGGAGGCCCTTGGGGTAGTAGGAGGTTAAGGCTCCCACTTTTTCTAGACAATCGGCACTTTATGTCAGCCGGGTTGTCAGCCCTGCGTGACGGCCGCCTTTACCCCAGAACAAGCGTCTGGTACTCATTTCAGTTAGAGGCTGAGTCGACCCCAGGGCCATAGTGCCGCCAGAGGGTTTGGATCAGTTTAAAAATCCGGACCCTAACGGGACTTGAACCCTCGACCCTCCGGCTTCTAGCTCAGTGCCTTAACCACTACGCTACGGCGTGCCCCTACACATACTTAACCTTATGGAAATCCATATTTGTGCAGTAGTTTATATAGTGATATATATTTTCTTAAAGGGGTATAATTTGTCTTTTTAAAATTCATGATATAAATGTTACAAGCTGAAGATGTAGCATATGTTTCGAAAATATTCCACACCCCAAATAAAGTTGAGGAAGACTGAGATCTCAGATATTCTATTTTTATATTGTAAATATAATTTATCCTATAAGATACAGTTTAGTTTATGTAATACAGTACTTTTAATAAAGTAATGGAAACATGAATCGGTAGATATTTGTGTCAAATTGGTGCCAAATAATATAATAATATGCAAATACGTAATAACTTACGGTTATGCAAGATTCGCTTTCATTACAGTCCGACAGTTTTACATAAACTGACCCATAAATTGGGTTTCTCTAATTTAATGGAAGCAAATTATCCATAAACCTGCAAAATAGGACCATAAGTTAGACGTGCTGAGGAATTCACTTAATTTACGAAGTTCCTGATTTACGTACTTTTTTAGTTCCACTATCATTATTTTATCGACATCCAAACACACTCTAATGCCAATATATTTTCAAAGTTTTATAATAGAAAATAGAATAATACTATTTATTGATTTAATATAATAAGATAATATTCACAATACAAAGATGTTTAACTGACATCATTAACCTCACAATGACTACAAGTGCTAAGAAATTAATATTATATACGTAGACACGTATAGAACAGAATGTAGGCTATATCTTTATATATATAATTCATATGTAAGGGGGCACGCCGTAGCGTAGTGGTTAAGGCACTGAGCTATAAGCCAGAGGGTCGAGGGTTCAAGTCCCGTTGGGGTCAGGATTTTTAAACTGACCCAAACCCTCTGGCGGCACTATGGCCCAGGGGTCGACTCAGCCTGTAACATAAATGAGTACCAGACGCTTGTTCTGGTGGTAAAGGCGGCCGTCACGCAGGGCTGACAACCCGGCTGACATAAAATGCCGATTGTCTAGAAAAAGTGGGAGCCCTAACCTCCTACTACCCCAAGGGCCTCCGGGTCTGTTGTGGGATTACTTTACTTTTGTATGTGTTTGTCACTGAACTCCTACTAAACGACTGGACCATTTTTAATGCCATTTTTTGTGTATGTCTGATTCGGCCCTCGATGGTTTTCATTTACAATTGGAGCGCCTAAAACCATTAGGTGTAGGAGTTCACCTGACGTGAAAATTGAAAAATCGCTCTTACGGTCCCATTTTCCCTTGTTTCACAACTAAACTCGCATATCTTATTAAAATACGAGTAAACTGATGTAGGTGATGTCCAAAAATGGGCGAAATCCGACAATTAGAAGTGGAGGTTTACTTGAATTCCAAAATTAAAAAACTGCCTAAACGTCTGGAGCGATTTTGATTAAGTTTTTTGTGTGTGTTTGAGTGGATCCCTGGATGGTTTAGATTCACAATTTGACTCAGTGGGTGGCGCTGCGATCGAGTTATAGGATTTATTTTATGTCAGATGTCTAGTCATTTGCATTAATGACACATTCCACGCGACAATGTGACATCATGCACGTCTTGAGCTACAACAGATGACTGTGAGATATTTTATTTCCAACTCATATAATAATATCTAATTACGTCTTAATTAGTGAATTTTATGGTAAAAAATCATTTATATGTTTATCAACCGGTCATGACACGAGATTTAACGTTCCGACAGGATAACGTCTGCCGGTTAAGCTAGTATATATACATATATTGTGACTAAATTCCCATTACAGACTTTTAGGACGTGTGTCGGGGACTAAAACGATTACTTTAAGCATAGGAACTCATGTCCAGAAACGTACCGTTTTCCCATTACACACAATACCACAAAAAACATATTACTCTCCTGCATTTTCGGCGCCAAAGACCCTGCACATTCTAGAGACGTGACTCGCTAGACTACTACCTGTGAGGTCACACGAAATCCCTGATTTACGAGACTCCCGTGGCATCTGAGGAAGACCTACTGGCGCGGGTTATGGCTGCGGCGGATGTTGCAGGACCAAGAATTGGTGACCGTGAGTACCAGAATATGATACGAAGGTGCCGTATCTGTGTTGACGTAGGTGGTCATCACATCGAGCCCTTTATTGTGGGCTCATACGATAAGCAGCAGGCGTCAGAGAGAGAAACATGTGTTGTATTTTGCGTGTAGCAGATAAACGATACGTTTCTGAACATGAGTTCCGATGCTAAACGTACCGTCTTGGTCCCCATGGGAATTTACTTACACCCTCTACATATTACAGTGATTTCCACCGGTGGGGTGTCGCTACCTGGTACGCAGCGGGCCCGGATACGATCCCCGGTCGGAACAAGTGTCCTGGGCGATTTTTTTTTCGTGGTTTTTCTTCATCTCTAAGAGAAATATCAGGAAACATTGAGGCCCAAACTGAACCCTGAACACCGTCTGCTTATCATAATTATTATCATATTGGCCATGTTTAGTATGAATGTATTTGTGAAAGGTGTGTTTCATCTTAATGTTGTGTTGTCTCGGAGGAGCCCCTGACATTGAGCTGATCCCTCATTCAAGGAGGCCCTCCTTGCCCTTGTGTGGTCAAAAAAGAATGTGTCTCATTCATGGTTAAAATTTTTCTCCCGACAAATCTTGTACTGTAAGGCCCGTGTGGCGTTTGGCACGTTGAAGTAGGCTACCTATACGGTGAGAGGTTAAACTGCGGTAATGGAATGGAATGTTATAATGATACAACTTAATTATAAGAGAATAACCATTACTTAATGAAATATCGTTTATATAGACAATAATCACTAGGCCCTACGTCATCTTTTTACCCACCGTATTAATTCAAAATTATTTATAATATATCCATCAAAATATTGTAACAAGTGAAGTATCCTTTAAATTCTTACATCACAGATAAACAATACCTCACTAATACTTAAATAACAAGTAATATGTAATTTCAAATTCATGACGTTAAAAAAGTGAAACTTATTTTACATATGAAATCCAAGAGAGAAAGCAATTGCTTTGAAAATCGATAAGGAATTGGCGGAAAACATAGATCATTCATAATATTAAACAACAGAATTGTAATAAAACAATAATAAATTTGGCTATTATAGGCGGGTATCAATCTGTGAATCTTCCAACGGATCACTAGTTACTAACTATACCGATAACTATCGTGCTCGCAACATGGTTGCCAATGTGTTCATTCATGTTTCTGCTATAGCAATTGACAACATTTTCCTTCAGATTAGGTTACGTGGTTAGGATATAATCCCAGAAAATCCTATATAATAAATATTTTTTAACAATTTATTATAGGCTACTAAATATAATCAGCAATATCTTCTTCTTCTTCTTAAACTTAATTTGTAGAATTTTCATCCTGTTTATTTCCAAAATCATTCCTCGGAGGAAGACGTACTGGATGTGCATTCACTGTCTATCCATCTCTTGGCTGGTCTTCCTCTTGTTCTTCTCCCGTCCATTGGTCTATCTTCTTTAGCTCTTCTTGCAAGCCGGTTTTCTTCCATTCTTTCTATATGACCCTTCCAATATTTTCGTCTATCTATAATAAATTTTGTTATGTCTTGAATATGGCATTTGTCCCTAATTTCTGTGTTGCGTATTTTATCAAATATCACTTCATGAAATAAATCAAGCATTAGAACAGCCATCATCAACCAGTGAGCAACTCGATTCAGAGTATATTCCATAGTTCTTGTGCGGTGAGAGAGCACGTGGATGAGGAGTTGAAGGAAAATGTTGAACCTTCCCTACCTTGGCAGCATGTGGTACAATAGTTCGTGTACGTAAGGTAGGTAAGATTATTTAAGTATTCGGCGATTTTTTTTTGTGTGCTTTTCGTAAGTTGTTACAGCAAACTTAATAAATATGCTCCAACGATAATTTCGTTATTTCAGGCACTTTCTGATTTTCTGAACATATATAGGGCCTACATCGCTGAGGTAATTATTCACATAACTTACTGCTACAATGTGTTTGAGTTTTTTTATTTGAATTTATGTGGACTGGTAACTAGGATATAATCTCTAAAACTCCTATATAATAAATATTTTAAAAAAAATTTATTATAGGCTACTGAATATAATCAGCAATATTACTTCATGAAATAAATCAAGCATTAGAATAGCTTTCTTCAACGGTGAGCAACTCGATTCGGAGCTTAATTCCACAGTACTTGTGCGGTGAGAGAGCACACAGATGAGGAGTTGAGCGGGAATGTTGAACCTTCCCTCCCTTGGCAGCACATCGGTGGTTCATGTGGTAGTTCGTGTACGTATTTCATGTAACACATTTTATTATAAGACAAGATAATGCTGCAAAGTGTTTAATTTGTAAAAAACACTAATAACGTACACGATTAATTATTTTATGAACTAGCTAATATCCGGCGAGCGATGCTACGCTTAAATAAATGAAACATTATTTTTAAATTTTCGTTTCAGGTGAGTTCATACACCTACTGGTTTTAGAGTATAATATATAGCGGCTAAACGTTCACCGTACCTGAAAACCTATGTAGGCCTATACAAAATTATATGCTACATTGCGACAATCCAAACATGGCGATTGCTAGAGCCAATTTCTAATTTTGGATTTCAGGTAAATCCTCATTTCCAATTGTTGGATTTCGCTGACTTTTTGATAATAATATGTAATGAATTTCATTGTGAATTGTCGAAAATTTCTATAGTTAGAGCGACTTTTAAATTTTTGTTTCAGGTGAACTCCTACACCTAACGGTTCTAGAGCAATAGTTGGGGGCTAAACCTTCACCATACGTGTGTGTAAAATTTTTCATGAAGGTCGGTTGAGCGGTTTTAGCAGTCTAAAGGACAAATACACTTTCATTTATGTACATCCCACATAGAGAGGCCTATATTATAAGTTTAATTCAAAAGTATCCATGTTGATAATCTGTTTTAAAACGATGCATGTGTTTGCTAGAAAATATATCGAAATGTGGACCTTATCATATCCTCCCGTTTTTTTTTTTTTGCTATACCTTGTATGCAAGTCGAGTATTGTGTAAACAATATTATAGAGATGTCGCTAAAATGCGCAGTTCTGTTTATCGCACCTGTGACGAAATGAGAGCTATAAATTTCCAACATTTGGGTTTGAATTTCCCATGATAACAGAATTGTGCTTTTTAATGTGCTGCACATAAATCTACAATACCTTCAATACTAGTATTGATAACTTTAAGGGGGTGATGGATGAACTTTCTATTTTCTACATGTTTTGAGTTACAGGCTCCAGGTTTTGTTCAAACATTCACTGCATGATATACGATGATGTCTTTAAATGTCATTCTTGTGTGACACTTATTTTATGAGCTATTAAATATTATATTTTTTAAATCATTGTTAAAAGACTGTGTTGCATTAAGTTCTATTAGGTCAGCAGGTTAGCTCCATTTATGTTACATACGAAAGTTACTTTAAGTTTTGATACTCTACCCAGGTGATATTTAAGACGATACAGATTAAATAGCTAGTAAACCAGCTAGTCGACAAATTAATTTAAGATGGCAATCCTGTTTTAACCACATTTCGTAGCTATATTTATATGTTCCATAATGTTTATATGTCCACCGCTGTGGTCTCGAGGTAGCGTGCTGCCTTGTCACGCAGCGGGCCCGGGTTCGATCCCCGGTAGGGACAAGCTCCTGGGTGAGGTTTTTCGAGGTTTTTCCTCACCTGTAAGACAAATTTCAGGAAGCGTAGGGCCCAACGGTCCCCGAAAATCATCCGACCATCATCATCATCCTTACCATTATCATCATCATCTTTCACCGGTGTGGAAATCAACGGGAAGCTACCACACCTATAATTTCCTACTAAAGCTGGAAAGCATAGCATGCTATAATTGCAGTGAATGACCTGCCCTCGGGCAGAATTATTATAGTTGGATGTTTATGTCGTTTCCTAGAATATTTCTGAGTCTAATTCCAATGCATTTTTTTCTTACTTTTTCATAATTTATCCTATCTAAATCTATAGGAAAATATATTGCCCGCTTAGAAACTGGTTGTTTCAATTTCACTTATTAATTTTTTCATGGTGTTCTAATTCCGTTTCTGTATCTTTGTCTCACATAGAATTGTGCTTTTTGTGACCAGAAAGTGTTAAATACTCAAGACAATACTATAATTATGTAGCATCCAAAGCATCATTGAGCTTTCTTCAAAAAAATGAAGTTAGAACTACCTGGCTCTAGGCAGGCGACATAAATATTGCTCAGGTTTCAAATTACATTCTACAATAGTAATTCTTCGGTTTTTGTCTTTAATTTAGGATATCAAGGTATCAGCGCTATAATTTTTTTCTACTGCTCAGGTTTCAAATTACATTCTACAATAGTAATTCTTCGGTTTTTTTCTTTAATTTAGGATATCAAGGTATCAGCGCTATAATTTTTTTCTACGGAGAGATCATCTGGAATTGTGTTTTTACTAGTATGATGGTTAGCCACTCACCCTAAGGAACTAATATGTACATTTACAAAAAAAAATGTAAAGTTCTGTTGAGAAAATAGTTTCCTCGCGCTGTTTACACGTTAAACATTCTTATTCTTCGCATCTTGAATGTGATCTAGTGATTAGAAGACATGAATACAACAGTAACAATATTATCGTTGTGTTTATCCACGGCTAATAAGGTGGCATCAGGTAAGCAATCCATCAAACGTGACAACTTGTGTTCAAACCCAAGCAGAATTTCATTATATATCATTTATATGACCATATTTTTAATGAAGATAGTAATATTGTATAATTTATATCTGAACTTTGGCGAAAAGAGCAGTATTTGGAAGCTAGTTTTAATATTGTAATTATAATTTAAAAAATAAGGCAGTGGATTTTAGCTTAAATGATCAGACTATGCTGTGCATGGGTCTGGCTAGATTTAAAGTGCTGTGTAGATATATGACGTATCACAAATGGTGTCCACATCGAACATCTGTGAACGTCCATATAACTTGAAAATATAACCATTCATGTTATATTTATATTTGTGAAATGAATATACACAAGTAGTCTTGTAGTCACAAGAATGTTTCATGTTTGCATCAAACATTAGAATTATCTTGTACACTAAGCATAGCTTCTATATATTTGTGTCATGATATAAGTATTATTATATAAAGATAGGTGTTATCATTAGTGATAGGGAGAGGAATGAGTTAATTATAGAGTTATCCAAGCATGCATTATATTGAGGTGCATTATGGGAAGTAGTGTTGAATAAATAAATCAGTACTTCGATACTACAATATAACTATAATATAAAATAAATGCAATATAAATAAACTAAGCAATTCAATACTGTGTGTTATAATGCAGAGCATAGTTCTTGGTTCGTAAGCCATCTGATTGTGCTGACAGTTCTGGGGTTTGCTTGAATGTACTGACGTCAGATGTGGTCAAACCGTGACAACCTTGCCGCAGCCTTACGGCTTCTTAAGCCTCATTACCACATTGTGTATCTATTAATATAATTTCACTATATTCCTACTGTGTCTATTAATACATACAAATGGAGAATTAGCTCTTCATTATAATAACTAGACATCGGATATTCAGGCATTAGAAATGTAGAAAAAGGCAGGCGAAAAGGCACTTAAAATGTGTACTCCAGGCAGTAAAAGAAAATACATATTTTTGAAAACCATCATTACTGACAAAGAACAACTGAAAAATACAATATTTGTCCTTTTAATTAAGTTTAACATGTATTTTGCATACATACTGTAGTATTATTGTGAAATTCGAGCTTATATTTCGTCGAAGCTAATAAAGGATCCCGGCAATAAAGTTTTAAATCGGCATCTCAGTGAAAATTAACAATTGGGTTGCGAAATACTTCAACTTTAACACATTGTTGGCGGATTTCCTTCATAAAGTGAAATCCATCGCAATGCAATTGGTGAATTCAGACAAAAAATAATTATAATTAACATACAATCAAACAGGCATTAATTTACAATACAGAGCAATTAAAGGAAAATATAAAATAAGGCAGAACAAGCAGAATAATAAAAAAATAAGCAACATAGTACAAAAGAGGGGAAACATACATTTAAAAATGTCTCATATAAGAATATCACATCTGGATACATTACTTTTTTTGAGGATCATAAATAAACAAATACACTTTTCCATAAATTTGAGTTCTAATAACATACTTTTCTTACTCACTACAATCTGAATTTACCAATGAGAAGAAATAAACATTTACTTACTAAGAGGATTTTCGGGCTGTAGGCCGTGGTCGTGAGGCTTGTAGTTCCCCGACGTTTCGCCAGACGCAGTCTGTGGCGAAACGTCAGGTAACTACAAGCCTCACGACCACGGCCTACAGCCCGAAAATCCTCTTCAAGATCATCATAGCAACTCCGGCCGTGAAAGTCTACGTGAATACATTTACTTACTAAGTTTTCTTCGATAGAGAGAAAATAGCTCACCTGAAACAAACAAATTTTATATAAATATTATTATTAGCTGACTTTAAACACTATAAGAAGCATTTTAATAGTTTCAATTTTTTGTTTACATATATATATGTGTGTGTGTGTGTGTGTGTGTGTGTGTGTGTGTGTATGTGAAACCCTGTGGAACTTATTCACCGAAAGAGTTCTTCAAAAACATGCTACAAGATCTATTCAAAGCTTATATGTAAATGCAAATATAAAATAAAGGGTGGAAATATAAAATCGTAATAAATCAGAGATTACGACTCTTTCACCCACCTATTTTTTAATTCGTATATTGACGAAGTTGTCAAAAAATGGCAACTGGCTTTAAGTTTTAATAACAAAATCCATGTTGACACACTCATATTTACTAACGATCAGGCTATAATGGCTTCTTTAGAGAATGACTTACAAATAACTATTTTTAAATTAAATAATATTGCACAATATTACAATCTAGAAATTGTTCCAACAAAAACTAGAGTATTGACCCAGTGTGTTTCGCCAGAAATGGAAAGAGCAATAATAATACTAAATGATAAAACGCTAGAACAAGTAAAATATTTCAATTATCTATGTGGATCTTTAGGCTGTAGTAGAGAAAAAGACACAAATAATAAATTACAAATATTTCATTATTTATTTTTTTTTCCTTTAAAAGAACCCTGGGAAAGAAACACATTTAACATTTTGTAAAGTATTGGCTGTGCCTGCAATATTGCATGGCTCAGAAATGGATTCTGAATAAAAATACAATTAAAAGAATAGAAGTCGCAGAAATGAAATATTTACGAATTGTGCCAGAGATAAAAAACGAAGTGTGGATATTCGTAAAGAACTACAAATATTCAATCTGGAAGATAGGTAGAGCTGAGGTTCTTTCTAACAGGGATAGCAAGTAGCTGACCGGCGCAAGACTACGCTAGATGCATTTTAATAAATCTGCTTTATTAATCGATGTGGTCACTGGTTACACGTATAATTGAAATCACTTATTACTGGACAAGGCATTGACCACAGGAGCGCGCCTTTAGAGTTTAGAATCGAATCTCAGAGTCTATCACGGCCGAATTATTTCTAAGTGTGAAATTCCTTAACTTATGTTTTTTTTTTTGCTGATTGATGGTCATTGTGCCGTTTACAACTATGTCGGTGAGTCTGTTCCGACTCCCGTCTCGGTGGGCTACGAAGAACTAACGTAACATAATTTTGAGTAGTTATAAGGAAAACTTCGTTTACCCTCTCCTCGTGTCGTCATGAGGTCATTACCTTGTCGTGATATAACCCTTTACTATATTGGCTGCCAACGATTCCTTATGACCAAAGAAGGGATCGCCGTCTTTTGTTTGGACAAGGTTTCACCAAGTTTCCTGGCCGAATACGCCCATTCTAAAATACAGTTTTATCATAAGTTCGTACACTGGGAAATTCCGATCTAAGTTTATTATATAACTTTGTTTAGGTCAGTGACTTTTTCCCGCTTGTTTGCTAGCTTGGCGTTCTAACAGTTTGTCTGGTTCCTTATAATGAGTTGTATACTACACGCTGTAGTTTCCAAGCCCTACATCAATTCTTTGTTCATAACCTGCCAGCGAAGCACGGTTTAAGATCTTGGATTGCTGGTCTACAAAGAAACGTCCGGTAATCCGCTAGTATAATAGATTTCCTCACATTTCAACTCTTTTGTCGCCGCTTCAAATATCTGTCGCTTGACAATAGCGGTACCATGTAGGTGCTAAATTATTCTCGTAATAACCAACTGATACTTTATTCCTAATCCTATCAACTTCTTTAATTTAATTTATTTTTATTTAATTATATAAAAATCAAATCATTCGTGTTGTCACGATTTGATTGCATATACATTTCGTATATCTCCGACGATTATTTCATCCCATAGAGATTTAATATCTGTATGGTAATAATACTCGTCCTAATTAATTAATTATTTTAATGTCTTAATCTAGGAGTCTGAGTGAAAGATTATGCTTCACTGTATGCCCGTCTCCCCAGTCGTTCATAAATAAATATTAGCGAAATCCGAAGGAGTGAAAGACATGAGATTGTTGTCATGTAAAGATATTTAAAAAAATCACAGATCTTCACCGAATCTGTCTAGTAGACACTAAAAATACCATGACATAAATGTATATTTATGTGTGTGTATGTGTGTGCTTTATCGTTATAGCTTCCGCAATTTTCATTTAATTGAGGCCAAACTTGGCATATAGGGCTACGAATTAATTAAAAAAAAACAAAGGTCGAATACGTTACAACAAAATGGGACCATTATGTGTAGGTTCACGTGAAATGACAATTTAAAAATCTCTCTAGAAATCGCAATTATCGATTGTTTACAACGTAACTCAGTTTATACTACTATAATACACCAAGGAAGCTATTCTCCAAAATATCAGAGAAATTCGAACATTAAGAGTGGAAGTTTACTTGAAACCCGAAATTAAAAATTGTCTCTAGCAACCACCAAGTTAGGTTCGTCGCAATATATATCATACCGTTTAATTAACCGTTAAATTTACAATGTATCCTGTAAGGTACATTAGTTTAATTTATTTAAGATTTTAATAAAGTAATGAAAAAAATTAATCGGTAGATATTATTTAAATTGGTGTCAATTTTACAAATAGGTAATATCCTATGATTATTCAATACTTCTTAAAATTCAATGGCAAACACCGTTGAGATCACTATGTAAAAGTTAAAATTATAAAATTGGTATCCGAGATCTCAGTCGTCTTCAGCAATATAAAATCTGTAATAATTATTCTGGAGGTCTTTCGGAAACATGTGTTCCATCTCCTGTGTATGTACCATTTGATACCCAGAAGATGGAACATATGTTTCCGAAAGGCCTCCTGAAAAATTACAGCAGTTCATATAGTTGAGGACGACTGATATTTTAGTTATCAATTTTATAATTTTAATTCTTAGGGTTATGCATGATTTGTTTTCATTGCAGTTCGACACTTTTAAATAAGCTTGTGTCAGGAAATTGAGTTTCTCCAATTTAATAAAAGAATATATGTATAAATATATATATTCCGTAAACCAGAAAAATGGGTAAAATGTGGCTATTCATTCGACTTGCTGAGGAATTCGCTTAAACTGAAGTTATTTATATTGATCCTTTTCGTGATTTTTAGCACCTGTACAACTATATACAATATGAAAAAAACTAGAACGGTATTAAGTTGTAAAAGAAAGTTTTATGAAACCCAACACACAAAGGAGTACAGAAGGATAATAACTGGAAGCTACGATGGTACCTAGAAGTTTTAATAAAATATATGTAAATAGTATGTGCATCATTACTTCTAAATTACCTTCATATGAAAAAATTAATCATTTTTTAAAACAAATTCAACATTTATTATTTATTTACTAGGTTATTTATTTAATACACAAGTGATCTTCTTGGTGATAAAATATTAAAATATATATGCCCATTTCACCAATTAATGTTTTAAAATGGTCAACAAGTTTCTACAGCCAAGCTGTCATTCTCAAGACCAGATATTGACTGAAGACAAAATTGATAATAAATAAATAAACAAATTCAGTTAAAAACAAACTGTAGTCAATATCTGGTCTTGAGAATGACAGCTTGGCTGTAGAAACTTGTTGACCATTTTAAAACATTAATTGGTGAAATGGGCATATATATTTTAATAGGTTATTTATGTTATAAAAATAATTATATCAGTTTTTAAATATTCTATAACATCAATTTTATTACTTGAAAATGCCATTGCTACTTTGCATAATTAATTAATACATTCTATAACATGTTTAATATAATGGTCTTAATGTTTGTATATTTCCATTTTAAATAATATTCATTTTTATTCATATTCCATAAATATGCTCTACGTCTTCGAGATTTTCTTGTGTACGATTCAATCAAATGTCTAGATAAGCGGTTCTCAATTTCTGCTCCGCAGGAAGAAATACAAATTATCTTCTTGTAATCTTGTAAGCCCATGTTTCCCTTAACAGAGATTTAGGCGCTCTCCCCCTACAGGGAAGAATTTGAACCATACTAATTTAGTTACACTTGTTTTCGTATAGATGTCATTTGAGTAGTCCGTGGTCAGCGTTCCGCCTCATACTGACATCTAGGAAACCAAGGTAGTACTAGGACGGGAAAATTCGGTAAATTCTACTTAGAGGCCTTTTCATTCGGGCTTAAGGATCTTTTACTAGCCTGAAAATCTTCAGACTCGGGACCCACGGCTTAAAGTCTTTCCCGGATGACTTGCTCCTTGGATTTTTCCATTCTAAAAAATCCATCTACCACGGCCGGGTTTGAACGCGCGACCCTCGGGGCCACAGGTAAGGAGCATAACCACTAGTCCACCGCGGTAATATGAAACAAAAAGTATAATGAATGTAAGAAAACTGGAAGTTATTGTGGGTGTAAATTTGTCAAGTTGATTTTCGCGTCTCTTTTAGCTGGCGTCACTTGGTGATTTTAATATCTCTAGCAAATGGTTTGTTTGTTTAATGAACTTGGGAAGTACTTTTATATATTGCCAAGTTTTAACTATATCTTAAGTTTGGTAGTAACTGCGAATTATTTATTATGGCACATTTTAAAGTTTTTGAAGTACTATTTTCAATTTAAGGTCATTGTGCAATTATATCTTTAGGTTTAGATAAAATTATATTTTAAATTCCCTTAAATATATCTGTCTCACTCCCCCTAATTGAAATTAACTTTTAAGTCATCGGGCAGGCTTATAGGAGACTGTTCCATAGAAACCGATTCCAGTAAAGGCTCCGCGAGTCAAAAAATAGAGAACCCCTGATTAATTAATATACTATTAATGGATACGTCATATGCAATTCAATCAAATTTCTTAATTATTATTAATATTCTGCTGATCAAAGATTAAGAGTAAATTAGGCAATTGAGTTAGTACAGTATTTTCTTGCACTATTGTTAAAAATAACTCGGAAAAGGTATATTTAGAGTCTAATCGAAATGTTAACCATTAATCATAATGTGTGAATTAGAGAAATCTTAATTCTGATTTAGGTAGATAATTATATGATATCAGATTTCATAGTTTGATCCTGGATATCGCCCCTGATAACGCAAGCCATCAATTAAAGAAGGTTTAGAAAGAATTTGCCTTATTCTTATGATGTGCGCTGATTCTGAATATGGCAAAAAAAGACATATTAACCACAATTGAATTATATTTCAACACTCAGTACTTAAAAGTCCACCGCTGTGGTCTCGAGGTGGCGTGCTGCCTTGTCACGCAGCGGGCCCGGGTTCGATCCCCGGTCGGGGCAGTTTTTCTGGGTGAGGTTTTTATTGGGGTTTTTCCTCACCCGTAAGACAAATGTCGGGAAACCTTTAAGGCCCAAACGGTCTCCGAAATCATATGGCCATCATCATTATCGTCATCATCATCATCATCATCATCATCATACTTCACCGGTTGGAAAGCAACTGGAAGCTACCACACCTACAATTTCCTAGTAAAGCTGCAAGCATAACATGAAACATGCTATGATTGCAGTGAAGGACCTGCCTTCGGGTAGAATTAATTGGATGGATGGATGGTACTTAAATAAAGATGTATATCAGGAGCTTTAAAGAAAAAATGCATAGGCCTATATCCCCAAGGAGACATGGGCTACCCTAGCTAGTTTCTTGACACAGGTAATTTAATTAAGCCTATTTTTCAATAGGTAGGATCAGAGAACGACTTATGATGAGCACATCGCCTAGATTATACATCTAGTAGGCAAATAAAGTATTACTTGGCTTGGGAAGGCTGATTAAATTGCACAAGGCCATTAATTTATGCTTCAGTTTTTTTACGAGCACGAACATATTAAGTCTCGGGACACTGGGCTTGAGGCCCCTCTCAAAGGATTTGTCCCTTGGATTTTTCCATCCTAAGACGCAAAAAAGCCGGCCGAGTTTGAACTCGCGACCATCGGGACATAAACATTAGACCACCGAGGCTGACTTAAGGAGAAGAGGTAGAGGAAATGTATATCAATTAACACATAAATCCTAGATATAAAATATGTATGTTCAACTTTATACATGATCGTAGACCTATGGTCATGTTGTTACATTCATTTATTAATTTTTCATTGCTATCTTATGTTTTGCTAATTAGCGAATACGAAGAAATTAATCTACTGGAGTTGTTCTCATCAAAATATTTTTAAAACTTTTTACAGATCCTATGTATATATATATATATATATATATATATATATATATATATATTATATTGCAGATTTTCGCGGATATAAGTATGATTAAGAAAGTTTTCACGGGTTTTCCGCGTCATGAATTCAAGTTCAGCCTCTGGCCACTGATTCCGACGTTTCGGCATGATCCCACATGCCATTATCAACATTCTCCCTTGATAACTTGAATCTATGACGCGAAAAACGCAAGAAAACTTCTTAATAATTTATATATATATATATATATATATATATATATATATATATATGAACTCAATAAAGCAATAGGCCTAGAAAGTCTTTGGCTCTACTGCTCTCATAACCACATGTGTTGAAAGATGTTGACAATCTTCTAGCCAGTATAAGAATGACATGTGGTCATCATGTCGGTTCCCTTAGCTGCTGTAGCTGTTTTTTTTTTCAACCTACAGCCTCTACTTATTATGCATATATATATATATATATATATATATATATATATATATATATGGGTGCATGACTCTGTTAATGCTCTAGCGATATCAATTATTTTTGGAACCAAACTCATCATATAGCAATCAATTAATAGTGTAAGATCGAATTTGTTAACGATCAAAACGGACCATTAAGATTTGGAGTTCACTGAAACGAACACTTAAAATTCGCTCTAGCGGTCCCAATTTGTGATTTTTCACATCTAAGCACAGTATATGGTATTGGAATAAAACGAATGCATTGTCCAAAAATCACCCAAACCCGACCATTAGAAATGGTGGTTTACTTGAAACCTGAAATAAAAAATGCTATATCAATCGCCATGTTTATTTTATCGGAATGTATCTATATAAATCATACAATGTATTTAAACGTTAAATTGGCAACGTATTCTATAGTATATATCGAGTTAATTAATTTAATATTTTTAAATCAGTGGAAAATTTAATCGGTATAAATTATTAATTTGTGAAAAACTGTACAATAATGTGCAATAGCCAAGTGGTTAAGGCAAGATACCTTGGCGCAGAGCTACGGGACTTGTGGTGGTATGGGCCTCCATGGGGGAAGACATTTTCTCATAGAATTTCGACAAGAATGATACCGGTGTCCACACACCATCGTGAGAAATTTAGGTAGCTACAATGAGTAGCGGCTCCACGATGTCAAAACCCTCTATAACGACTAGGGGACCACATGTCACCCCTACACTTTCTGGATGATCGTTTATCTCTGCGATTAGTACATACGGATGTGAGGGCAGCATCTGAACGGTAGGCCAAGGGCCTTCTAGGCCTGTCGCGCCGTGTAGTGTTTGTAATAGGTAATAACTTATGATATGCATTTTTGTTTTCACTGTAATCCGTAATATTTAAATAAAGTAATTAACTAACTCAACGCTCTATCGAGCCCGTAGGTTCATGGCGCGCGGATATAAGCTCTCCATGTAGCCCTATCCCGAGCTAATGTTTTACAATCAACCCCGGTATAATCTGCTTCCCTCAAATCATGGTTAATATTGTTCTCCCACCTCATTCTTGGTCTACCAACTGGCCGTTTTCTCTCGAGTTTTCCTACAAGAAGCTTCCGTGCAACTCTTTGATTTCCCATTCGTGTCATATGTCTTGCCATCGACGTCTACGAGACTTAACTGTTCCTACTATATCTGGCTTCCTATAAAACCCAAGATTTGAAGTCTTCTCCATTCACTTGTCTGTTCTTTTCTCTTTAGTTTAAAAAAATTCCCAATAACTTTATTCTCGTAAATTTATTTGAGTAATCTCCTTTCCTCAATGTTTCACATCCCTATAATATAAATGGGGGAACAACAGTTTTATATTTTCTCAGTTTAACTTTTTTGAAAGGAGTTGGGACAAGAATACCTGCAACACCATAATAACGTATTTCCAGAACTGAGCCTTTGTTAATTTCTTTTGCATCTTATTCCTATTTGTAATATTGTTCCTTGATTTTTTAATTCAGCCACTTCTTCAAAATTTCCTTTATTTGTCGTTAGCTGTCCATTTCCATTATACAATGTACTTCTATGTGTATATTTAAATACGCTATGAGAAGAAATTGAATTTCTACAATTTAAGGAGTAACGAAAGTAATGTATTCAGTGAACCATTGTATCGAACTATAAATTGGACTTGCTGAGTTTACGCAATTCCTGCGTCACAGACGTTTAACTAATTTTTATGGATGTTACATTGTGACGAAATTGTGGGAGATAGAAAAAAAAACTGAGGTCCGATACAGATTCAGCTCCAAATAATCACAAGAATCAACTATTACGTTAGAAATTTTAATAGTTATTTTCAGTAGTTACGAAAGCAGAGGTTTAGTAAAGGAAGTATTCTAAGAGCAGACAGTTACTAAACCTAATTTTGTAACATGTTGTCTAGAATATTTTATCTAAGTTCAGAGTATTTTAGTATATGATGTATATTTAGTATTTAGTATATTTAATGAAATTTATTTATTGCGGAAACGATATTTTTTAGAGAAAGGTTAATATGGGATTTGGAGAAAATAATACATCACAAATCAACAAATATTGCCGTAAAGTGGGCTTTGGAAAAAAAAAAAAAAAAAAAAAGATAAATCAACAATATTTATTATATATATATATATATATATATATATATATATATATATATATATATTAATATAATATTACCATTAAAGTGTATTTTACTTTTTTTTGAACCTGTATTTCATGTTTTGATACCGTGTTATGTTAGAATATAAAGTAGAGGTTTTGTTGCCCAGTAAATACGAACTAAAGCGTTACTGATTGTTATAACAGTAGATAATAGTATATTACAGTGCGAGGTTGGGAAGTGGTTTTACAAAAGCGAGGAAATGATTAAAAACCGATCAATTTCCGAGATTCTGTAAAACACTTCACAAACGTGTGTTGTACATAATTTTTGCATGATTGTGGTTTTAAAATAATACTAGTAAAATAATATATTTGTTGGAAATATTTGCGTTCATTATAAACAACTAACCGACGTTAGCAGTCTGGCCAGTTTATATACGGCAAATGCCGAAAATAATTTAGTTGAGACTACAGCAGGCCGTGACACCAATCAGGTTATAAAATGGAGGCAAGTACAAATTTATTGTTATATATTGTTTCAGTTCATTTATAACGCAGTGATTTGTTTCATATAATGAATATTAACACTTCTTTTTTATATATTTTGTATATACATTGTACGTAGTACACATAAACGGGCAGCGGTTTTACTTGCCGCCCTTGATAGTAGTTTGTATTATTACAGTATATTATTTAGTTATTTATATGTTGGCTAACCCGAAATTTAGTGAAATTTAACTTTAAATCATGGTCGCCATTTCTGTAAGTACGACAGAACCGCACTATCGGCAAAAAAAGGATATTTTTTGTTGTCCTGTGTAATTAAACAAACGAATGAAACCTAGACTGTTTTCAGATTATAAATAATTCAAGTAACATCACAACTCAATTATCAGAACTGTTATCCAGTAGTCTTATTTGAACTTGGAGTGAGACAGATATTACAAGTGACTGGTTGAAGAACATTCCGTTTATTTATGGGTTTTTGTAAAATATATCGAACTTAATGATTAACTGCTTCTCTTTGAGTTATAACACGACAGCTAAAACAGAAGAGCAAGATTTTCTTCTACATCGCCGTACATATGTCCACATTTTCAAGATTAATATCCGTTCTAAATCGAAGTCTTGTCCACTCATCCAGATTTAAAAAGAGGTCATTGAATGCTACTTTTTAACCACTTATACTGTTATATTTCGTAACTTTATCCACGTGGATGCACTTTTCATTGGCATGTCTATGAATATAATTTATTAAGTTTCTCAACAATTCTTATCGTATCAGAAACTTATACAAACAAACAATGTTGTGAATATATTATTTGTAATCAAACATTTCCCTAGGTTTCAAATTATATTATCTATTATTTATTACTAATTTTTTTCATTTACTTTGGTGAATAAATACAGTTAAAAATATCTGTACGCATGCGAGTGTTGAATTTTAGAGTAACACTTTCAATCCATTTGAAACTGTTCTGAGGTAACTCTGGTTAAAAATAGAATTAACGAAGTAGTACCAAACATTTTCTGCAACAATGACGTAAGTGAATACCACACAGGATTCTAAATATGCTATGGCCTATGGCGTATAAAGAGTGCAGCAGTAAAAATGTCCAAATATGAAATAGAAAATAGAGAATGTTTCACTGAATTATTATTAAGGGTAAGGAACCTACGACCTGGAAAGCTAGATTAAGGAGACACGATAGTTTGAAGAAGTAATTCTTTTCCCATGTTATGGTGACATTTTGAAGCAGCTAACTCTCTTCTAGGTTTTTAGATGTATTCTTATTATGCTACAAATCTGTTGAAAAACCCAATTTATTTTAATACCTATATTTTGCAAGTATGATATTGTCATATTTAATATATAAAAATCAATGTTTGTTTGTTTGTAAGTTTCTTTGTTCGTATTCTATGCGCGGCCATACCGTTGATCCGATATTGATGGGATATTTTGCAAAATGTTCAAGAGATTCCCGGGATGAACATAGGCTATAAGGGAGTTTAATACTCAACCCATTCTCCCCTTTGTAGCGAAAAGTGAAATAAAGTCCCTATTTTGACGATTAAATGGCTTACGCTGCCTAAACCATAACAAATACACAAAACTAATGTACACAGAATTGAATATCTGAAAAACCTCTACAAAAAAGTCCGCGACAGCATATGTTTATCTTTTACGGATAACTCACAATCACCATTTTTGTCTTTCATTGATTCCAAGAAGATCGGGATAAGTAGATTCCCGGGCAAGCGTGCTCTGCCTTAACGTTCATCCGATTGTGATGGGGCTTTTTGAAAAAATGTTCAGGAGATTCCGCGGATGAACATATTCTATAAGAGAGTTGTAATACTCCTAATAATATATACATGATTATATAATAAGGATATATTTAAATTTAAGTGGTTTATATTTATATATATCTTATTACATAATTATCTCTATTTGTTTCAGGTTTATATTTGTTATTATTATTTATATATGGCAAATATCTGTTAATATATCTTATATGTTAATAAATACTCCTCTTTCTAGATTAATAAGTTATTATATATATATAAATATATATAACTTATTGTACTTGCGCAAAATTTTCGATTTTTTAAGCTATTTTTCTAAAATTTTGTGCATTTTTTCGAATTTTCGAGTGCATTAAAATATCCTCCACATTAAACTTAAAATAATCTATTTTAGTGAATACACTCCAAGCTTGTTAAATGAACTCTAAAAAAAATCGAAATTATCAAAATAAGCAGAATAAGGTTACATCCCAAACTTAACCCCTTCACCCCTAAAAAATCACTCTTTGTAGCGAAAATCGTGAAATAAAGTCCCTATTATGACGCTTAAATGGCTTACGCTGCCTAAACCATAAAAAATACACCAAATTATCGTATGCGGAATTGAATATCTAAAAAAAAACTCTATAAAAAGTCCACGACAGCATACGGATAACTCACAATAACCATTTTTGTCTTTCATTGATGCCGAGAAGATCGGGATTAGCTGATTCCCGGGCAAGTATAGCATCTCAAGACTCGTGGAATTAACACATTAACATTACTTTTATTTAAGAGTAGCAGCACACGCCGGGTATTAGCTAGTCTTAAATAATTTAAACACGTAACTTGTTTAATTACGTTGAAATGTATGTATGTTTTATGTTGGGTTCAAACAATTTCCACTAAATCTTCTTTTCAGGATTGATATATTTAAATTAAAAACCTGAGTCAATCTCCATAATTTATGCGTTGTTGTTATAAGGGTTGTAACTGATTTTCTGAAGAAGCTATGATGACCTGATCATCTGCAAATAAAACACAGTCCATTTTCACCCCATTCGCAATAAGATGTTCGTCTAAATTATTCTGCCATGCACGAATTACATCCTTCAAATATAGCCTATATTAAATATCAGTAGCGCGAGTGGTGAGCCGTGTAATTATGTTGTTGGTTTCTGTACAATCCTCTTCAGGGCCATTTCGTTTATCTGTTCGAATCCAAAGATCACTCTAGTGGCATGTTCGTCTCTGGTTTACAAGAGTCGCGGATTAAAAACCAGCCGGGTTGAACTGATTTTTCAGGAGATAAATATCCCGAGTAACGGCTTCGTTCTGGAAGGAAGTAAATACCTGGACCTAATGCCACAGATTTATGGCACGTAAAAGAACTTCAAGTTTGAAATAAGAGGTATCTGTACAAAATATGTCGGCACTTTGACGAACATATTTTAAATGCTACTCTAATGGGCTTGGGTGCTAAAGAGGGTCATTAAAATACCACTGCTACAAACCTGTCAGGACATTCGGTAGGCTATATAGTTTATATTGTCAAAATATAACTGACATTAAATTTAGGGAACTAAAAATTATAATGTTAATGACAAAATGGATAATGATAATGAAATTCCAACTCAGCATTTACCATAAAAACTGAATTTAAAACAATCAGAATAATTGGCACACTGACTTGAACTTGGGACCTCCAAATACGAGTACCAATCGCAATCAGGACCAAGTCGTGTATTTTTTCTACAAAATGTTCATTAAAGAATGTACTAGAAATCAATCAAATATTTCAAATGCTGATTTGAATACAATTTTACTATAAAAACATAATTACTATGATTTGTAGTACGAATAAAATGTCGAGACGAATAAAATTGATGTGTTCGAAGTAATGAAATTCAGTGTCAAGATGCTGTAGATCCACTTAATATTAAATATGATTTATTATAACAACATGCACATAATAGATACAGGATCTAAGAGAGAAAAGTTGTGAAATTCAATTATACATAATGACCTTAAGAGATGTTAAGATAAAAAGTATACCGTATAAAATAACTTCCTTGAAGTTTGATATGGCATTCTTAAATTCCATGCCTTTTCTGACAATAGGAAGAAACAAAGTTATGCTATATTTAAAATAACATAAATGAGATATCTAAATCTTAGTGTACTGAGTTCGTTATTATAATATGGATCTCTACCTTACGCAGTTTAACTCGCTGTAATGTAGCTAGAAATGTATGTTAACAATAGCCAACATATCTAATATAAAAACGAATGTTTATTTGCTTGTTTGTTCGTACTTTATTCGCGGCCATTCCGATTGTCATGGGTTTTTTTTGCAAAATATTCAGGAGATTCGCGGGATGAACATAGGGTATAAGAGAGTTGAGATACTCAACTCCTACACTCTTAAAACATCCTCTATAGTGAAAAATGTGAAGAAGTCCCTTTTGTTTTACCCTTAAATGGCTTACGCTGCCTAAACCATAACAAATACACAAAATTAATATACACAGAATTGAATATCTCAAAAAACTGTACAAAAAGGTCCGCCTCAGCATATGTTTATCTTATATGGACTATTTAACTCATGCCCCAAATGGGAGTCAATGACCAATCACGTTTCAATGATTTCTGTTTTACAACCAATCAGAGTCGTGTTTCACCAAATATTTATCAGTGTTATGATTACCATATTAAAGAAAGCTCCTCCTTACAATATTGCGTTCCTTTGGCAATAAATAGTATGATCTGGTTGCAGTGATAAACAAAAGAAGCAGTAGAAGCGTACCTATCATTTCTCATTTGTTTTCAAACATCGCCGTTTACATTAAATATATAAATATTTTAAAATAACTATAGTTAAATAATGATTTGTGAGTAAACAGCTTAATTTTATTCGTTAAATAGTCCTAACAAATGCCACTCTTGATTTCCAAATTCTCTAGATAAATTCACTCCTCACTTCGTGAGTCGTGAATTTATCGATAATTTGGAAATCACTCGTGGCATTACTTATGATAACACACAACAACCATTTTTGTCTTTCATTCATGACAAGGAGATCGGGATAAGCATATTCCCGGGCAAGCATTGTGCTGCCATACCATTCATATGATTGTCATGGGGCTTTTTGCAAAATGTTCAGGATTTTCCCGGGAAGGTTAGAGGTTATAAGAGAGTTTTAATGCTCAAGCCCTTCATCCTTAAAAATCACTTTCTGTAGAGACAAAACGTGAAACAAATGTCGCATTTTTTAAGCTTAAATGGTTTACGCTCCCCAAACCATAACAGATACACAAAATTATTGTACCCAGAATTGAATATCTAAAAAAAATCTACACAAAAGTCCCCGACAGCATATGTTTATCTTTTAAGGATAACTCACAATAAACATTTTTGTCTTTCATTGAAGCCAAGGAGATCGGGATAAGTAGATTCCCTCGCACATATAGTAGCGCACGGCGGATATTCATTTGTGGATAACTCAAAATAACGAATTTTATTCTTTCACCTCATTCATGCCAAGTACATCGGAATACGTAGATTCCCGAGAAACGCCGGATAGTCAGCACGGAGTATCTAAAATAATAACGATATAAATTTACATTTATTTTTCCTTTACTTATTCAACTAAATGCAAATACACATTATCATTTATTTAGGTGTAGCAGCGCACGCCGGGTATTAGCTTGTGTCTAATATAATAGAGCTAAATATATTTTCAAGTTCAGGAGTTTTCTTTATTTGTAGTTTGTTTCTTTTTATAGTTTTAAAATATTAATTGAGATTTGTTTTCTATTAGGAAGTTTCCAGGAACGAATTCTCACCAAGTTATATAAGTTAATTGAAATCTAATAATATATATATATATCCATCCATCCATAGTAATTCTACCCGAAGGCAGGTCCTTCACTGCAATCATAGCATTTTCATGTTATGCTTGCAGCTTTACTAGGGAATTGTGTAGGTGTGGTAGCTTCCCGTTGCTTTCCACACCGGTGAAAGATGATGGTGATGATGATAATGATAAGGATGATGATGATGGCCATATGATTTCGGGGACCGTTTGGGCCTTAAAGTTTCCCTGACATTTGTCTTACAGGTGAGGAAAAACCCCGATAAAAACCTCACCCAGAAAAACTGCCCCGACCGGGGATCGAACCCGGGCCCGCTGCGGACAAGGCAGCACGCTACCTCGAGACCACAGCGGTGGACATATATATATATATATATATATATATATATATATAGTTTATTTATTTAACACGTACCATTGTACCTGACAAATTAAATAATCTACTTAAGATTATGTATATATATATATATATATATATATATATAGAATATGTGAAGCAAAAATCAGTGTAGTAAATAACAGTTATATGTACAGTATATATCGATAATGTAAGAAAGAGTTTAACACAATGCGATTACAAATACATGCGAAGTATTAAAAAGACAGTCAGTTATAAAATGTCGACTTTAAATTTTAAACCGATAGTATCGCTATCGATACCAAATTACATGAATTTATATTTTTAAAAAGCTAACGAAATCTTATAACTTATAAGTAAAGCTGATACAATACACAATTCTAACACATGCAACACTGACAACTTTACGCTGCTGACGAAACACACGATAAGTTGTGGAACTATAGAAACGAAGCTCATCCATCTCAACATGGAGTTCTTACAAATTGTTTGTGTTTTAATTGTTCATGCATTGATTACAGTTACTACGTTTGTTCTCGTATTTTAACCAATATTTAAATGCATTAAAATTCATCGGAGAACATATTGTTTAAACAACTCACCTCATAGGATTCATGCTTCCATGATATCGCGATTTCAAACATAGTCATGTTCATCGTCAGCCATAACTCCGACTATGACTATGTTTGAAATCGCGATATCATGGAAGCATGAATCCTATGAGGTGAGTTGTTTAAACGATATGTTTTCCGATGAATTTTAATGATTATACCTCGTAATGTTTACTTCCCAACATTAATTAAATATATTTAAATGCATATTTGTTTTAATAGTTTAATACTTATTCCTCTAGACTCATTTAAGAAATGTAGCTAAGAGGTATATGGGATCTTCAATGGGCTCTTTGAAAATGTGACACCTAGAAATAATTTAAAACCATTTTCAAACTTAAAACTCAGTCTTTCGGTATTCATGAATAATTAAATTGATAAAACTATTATGTTAAAACTGGGGTTCTCTATTCCGAATTTTCATTTTCTTCTGTGTAAGCAGTCCTTCTCCTCCAATCCCCTTCCTTTCGTGGCTTCTTGGATAGTCTTCCGACTGTGTTTAAATCGTACCAAACTCTTTCTCCCTGGTGGTATCAATTTTAAGATCTTTAGCCATCTTGTCCTGTGTGCAATCTAACGTGCCTGCATACCATTTTAACTGTCACTTCTGCATTTCATTAATTATGTTTATGTCTTCCCAAGCTTCTTTTATTTGTATATTAGTGCTTTATTTGTTGTTTTTGTACAACGTTTAAAAAATAACCTTGTGTGTCGAAGTTTCTTCCTTCTTATCTGTTTCACACTCCATACATCATATCACTTTGGACAGCACTTCTCTGTGTTTGTGCATTTATGTATATATATATATATAATATATATATATATATATATATGATTAAATAAGTTTTCTTGTGGATTCCGCGTCATGGATTCAAGGTTGAACTCTGGCCACTGATTCCGACGTTTCGACATGATCCCATATACCATTATCAAGGAATGATTCTGATAATGGCATGTGGGATCATATCGAAACGTTGGAAGTCGGAATCAGTTGCCAGAGGCGAACCTGGAATCCATGGCGCGGAAAACCCAAGTAACCTTTGCATTAATTTTTCATATAACTTATATATATATATATAATTTAAATCTAAATTTAAATCTCTGATATTTTTCATATTCTATTTTCCTACAAATTATAGAGTTTTAGGTCATTGTTAAGTTACTCCTTTTTCATTCTACATGTAATTTCCACATTATTATTGCCAACTTTGTTATAAACAACTCCTAAATATTATCATTTTTTCACTTTTCAAGTTATTTTTACGATTATATTATATAGTACTAAAATTGATACAATTATATTTGTAGGCTTATATAAAATATTCCTAAATAAAATAAGGATAACGCGAACATTTATCTAGTCTGAAACAAAATGGAAAGTAAATAATCTATCTTAGCTTATCTTTATAATCTTCAACACAATTAAATAATAACCAACAAATTATTGTTTATGTCAATGATAGATACACATACACACATATATACACAATTGCATAAAATAAGTTAAAATATTGGATAATATACAAGATTATTTTCAATTGCCGGTAATCATAAACAATGAATTAAAATGGCATATATAAACCATTTAGAATAATCTTCTTAAATTAAATATCCAGTATTCTTCTAGTAGAAGCATAATATAATTTAATGTCCAAAAATGTCCAAATACAAAAAAAAAATGTTTTAGCGAATTCGAAGGAATGAAGCCATCGAGGTTCTTCACGTGAAACTACTTTTACAAAATGTTTAAAGGTATCTCGATCGTACCAACCAGATACCAAAAATTACCACGACAAATGTATAATTATATATATATATATATATATATATATATATATATATGTATAATTATATGTATATATATATATATATGTATATGTATAATTATATATATATATATATGTGTGTGTGTGTGTGTGTGTGTGTGCGTGTGCTTGTGCTTGATAACCAGATTATAATTGCACAAGAATATGAAGACATGGGGTTTATGTTCAGAAAATTATTGGACGTGTACAATAACTGGGGTTTGAAAATAAATTTAAAAAAAACATTTTATATGGGATGTGGAACCGAAACCGAAGATTTAATATTAAAAGATCAAAGGGGGTATATTAGAGGATGTGAAGAATTTGAGTATCTGGGAGTAAAAGTAAATAAAGATGACAAACAAGGAAGTGATATTAAGAACAGAAAACATAAAAATAGAGCAATAACAGCAATGATAAATGGAGTCTTATGGAACAGATATATATCCAGAAAAAAAAATAATTCAATATGAGAAGTACTGTCACATATGGAGCTGAAGTTTGGAAATACAACAAAAACTTCGAACAAAACTTATGTCGATGGAAATGGATTTCTTGGGGAGAGCAGCAAGATGTTCAAAATTACAAAAAACATAAGAAATACTGTCATACGAGAAAAAATGAATGTTAGATATTCAATAGTAGATTATGCAAGATATTTGCAATTAAATTGGTATTGGCACGTACAACGAAGGCAAGATGAAAGGTTACCCAGGAAAACATTGGAATGATATTCACCTGGAAGAAGAAGGAAAGGAAGACCTCGAAACTCGTGGATGCAAGAAATAAGAACGGGAATGAGAACAAGAGGACTGGGGGACATGGAGTGGATGGATAAAGATATGTAAACATTAAAAATCTGTATATAAAATTAAAATGTGTGCGCGTGAGTGCGTGCGTGTATGTGTGTGTGTGAAATAAAACTAGAAAGGCGTTATTCAGGAATCAGCGAAATCCGACGATTATTATAAGTGGGGATTTAACTGAAATTTAAAAATAACTAAATCTACCTGACTTACTGTTTTCTAGCAACTGTATAAATACGATTTAATGAACAAAAAATTATATTCCGCAAACGAATAAAATCGGTCCATATATTGCACTTCCTGAAGAATTCCCTTAGTTTATGTTATGAAGTGTTAATGCAATTAATATTGAATGAGTACCATACTTATTCAGTCTGACTTTGTACATATGAAGGATTTCTTTCTAAGATAGCACACAGATGCGAAATAGAGTAAACAATTATATATTCATTAAAAAGATGAGTTTCTGTTATTTTCATGATTTGTCAGCTACAATTTGCTAATTGCCTTCTTTCAAACTTCTGGATATTGTGGCATTACGTATAACTAATCAAAATATGAGTATAACGATTGAAATGTATGGTACAATCCTTAAATTGGCTAAACATACATTTCTTCTGTTAGATATTTGAATGTGGCGGACCGGAATGAAAACGGAATCTTGTATAACTGTTATTATTAGGCATATTGTATAATTAGACACATATTTAAGTGGTTTATTTTTGTTCGTTTTCTTCTTATTTATTTAAAATATTAAATTAACTAAACAACTGTTGTATCTAAAAGGAAACATTAAGAATTTAAAGGATAACTAACTCACTGTCATTATCTAACCTATAAGTTCATGCCGTGCGGACATAAGCTCTCCATACATCCCTGTCCTGAACTAATATTTTACTATCAACCCTTGTATAATCTACATCCTTCAAATCATGGTTCATGTTATTCTCTCACCCTAATCTTGGTCTACTAATTGAAGTTTTTCTTCTGGTTTTCCTATAAGAAGCTTCCATTCGTACCCATCTAAGTGTACGAAACTTAACTGTTTTGATTATATCTGGTTTCCTATAAATATCATGTAGCTCACAGTTAAGTAGTCTTCTCCATTCGCCTAGTATACAATAGAATCGGGATGCTGCTCGCTATCCCATGCCCCCTAAAAATTAAATACTTCATCATCATCATCATCATCCAGGAATTAGGCAATTGCCCGTTCCGACTTCATAATGCATCAGCCCAACATCACGTCTTCCTCTTTCTTGACAATTTCTTGCTAACAATGGATATCTCTCCATACTCATTCCATCCATGTGATCAATCCATTTCTGTCTATAATTCGTGAGTTTATCCAATAAAGGCTGTACTTTCAATTCTTCTCTTATATCCTCATTTCTTATTCTATCAAGTCTTGTATTTTACTTGTCTTAGGAACCTCATCTCCGCCGTCTGTATTCTATCCTTCTGTTATTAAAGGAAGCACAGCCCTTCCACCATCCTTGTCCTGCGAAGCGCTCGTAACGCTTCCAGGAGACCTTTATCTTAGTGAGAAGCTTCATGGAAATCAGCCGGATTGTCATAAAAGGAACCGACCCAAGCAAGATAAAAGGATACGATTAAATACTTAAAACTAATATTAATTTGAATATCCGGGAAATTTATTGGATGTTTAATGGCTGATCAAATACTATTGTTATAGGAATTTTCCGATTTACATCCCACTTTGTTAAGTAGGTTCACAAAAGTGATTCTTTGATTTAATCAAATGAAGGCAATTAAATGTGTGGAGGAATTAAAGCGAGCGTACGTTATGTTAATGTGCTTAAGAGATGGTAATAAAGCGAAATTTACTTGGGAACGATCAAATTGTGGCGCCGACAATCCTGATTGAAGTTTCCTATTTTCTAGATCGATACACTAATTCCGAGCCATAGCCATATTCGTGCTGTAATTACCGTCTGAGCTATCTTAACTAAGTAGTTCAAGTTATATGACTATCGTAAAGACTATATTGGTCTTCAGCAGATTACAGCTTTAAGAAAACTTTTATTCGAAATGTATTTACAAAGTCAATTAATTTGTCATTTAATCAAATAATATTTTCAGAATAATCATGGGAAAACCCCAGTGAGGTTCAATTGAAATTGAATTTTCTCCGGATAAACATAAATAGAGTAGGAATAATCAAAAGTAAACCACACACAAACAACTTTAACTGAAACTAAGAGTTGGATAATTAGTGTAGTTTTACAGTAATATTATCAATGGTGAGGCCAGTAATGCACTATGGTAGTGAGATTTGGGGTTTTCAAAGAACGGAAATACTAAATAAGGTTTATACGCATTTTCTAAAATATATTACAGGACTTAGTAAGACCGTTTCTAACTGTGGTATTTTATATGAATTAGGGTCATTTCAGGACGACATAAACTGCAAAATTCGTATACTCAAGTCCTGGTTGCGGCTAATCCAAGGTGAACAAACAATGCTCAGAGCAATTTGTTACGACCTCCAGATTAAGAACGCAAATGGGAAATTCTGGGCAGACGAGGTTAAGAGAGAACTCCAAAAGATTGGGATGGGTTGGGTAAGGGAAAAAGGGACTGAAAATCGCAAGAATATGTTGAGTAAAATAAGAAGGAAGTACTTAGATATAAACCGACAAAATATTTTGGCCGAATGTGCGGGAAAACGATCACTGTTTTTTCAATGAGACCTAAAACAAGTTTGGGGAAAATAATCTTATATACTTAATCTAGGATTTAAAGAGAGATCAGGGCTTGGTTCAGGTTAGGGGCGTGGAAATTTAAAAAAATCAGCGACAATCACGATATGCGAATATGTCCAATGTGCGGGAGCTTTGAAGACGAGATACATATATTTGGAAAATGTAACGATTTAGAATATTGGAGGCCTGAAAGATTTATAAATTCAAATCGGGAAAGATTGGCATGTACGAGTTACTGGTGAACCCAGAAAACTGGTTAAAGTTGGGTAGATATCTGGACAAAATGCGGGAAAATAAGAACAACACTTATTCAGGAATAAATAAAATATGTCAACAAATTGCGCCATTAGTTCTTAATAATTCTACATAGCTAAGCTAATGTATAATGCAATTGTATTGACGTCTAATTGTAATATTATTGTTTTTTAAGTACATTATTACCAAACATCAACTTATTGTAACAGAATGTCTTGGATTCAAATTCCAGTAATACCAAACTGTCTGCGGTTTTGTAATTAAAGTAAATTCTAGATTAAATCTCAATTACCACGATTTATCTTATAATAATTGGATAATTATGAATCATTCTAAGCTCACTTAACTTTGAAATGGGTTTACAGCACCAGTTCGAGCTGCATTACGATAAGGCGACATTGTGTCACATTATTACTATATATTTGGGGTAAAATATGATTTTATTTTTTAATATTTCCTATTGAAAAAAAACATAAATTGGATGAAGCAAATAAAGTTATATCAAAGTTAAATAGTTGATATTATCTGATACTTTCTAAAAAAAACTCTCTGGAACTCTCGAACCCGGAGGTTCATGACCGCATGGAACTAAACTCTCCATACATGTCCATCCTTAGTTAATGTTTTACAATCATCCCCTGTATAACTGATCTCTCTAATCACGGTTAATGTTATTCTCCCTCAAATTATTGATCTTCCTATTGGGTGCTATCCATCTGGTTTTCCTCATGTCCCTTTATCATTCCCCATTGCTGTCACATGTCGTGCCCATCGAAGTCTATAATATTTAACTGTTCTTAATATACCTGGTTTTCCATAAGATCATGCAGCTCAGTGTTATGTAGTTTTCCCATTAACCCATCTGTTTGTCTCTCTGTAGTCCAAATATTTTCCTATTAACTTTACTCTCAAATATTCGTAATCGTTTCTGCTGCCTTAAAGTATGAAACCATGTTTCGCATCCATATATCGTTAGACACTTTTCTAAACTTCCGTACAATTCACTTCACGCTGACACACATTATAAACAACTATTACCGACTGGAATGTAATTTGAGTTAATATTATAAAAAAGCTGATACTTTTCACATATTTTAAAATTTATTGTGAGAAGAAAAATAGTATTTATACGAAGAATACTGACCTATTCAAAAGATATTAAAAAATTACTTAATAGAATAATTGTCATCATATTGATTTTTGAAAGTATATTTAATTTGGTTCGATTATTATAATTAAAGTCTAAAATCTTAGTTCTGAACATAATATTTCATAATTACAAGGAGATTTCAAATCTTTTACTCATTATTAACTATGTCAGTATAAATTATTTCAATATACTCGTAATTTAACCGAACCGATTTACGTAAAATCCCTGTCTGAATAAACATTCATAAACAAAAGGGGAAAAAAATATTTGGAAACTATATGTTTTTTTTCCGAAATAGAGATTTCTCCAAAAATAGGATAGTTGTTTTACATAATCTAGGATTTAGGTCCTAATAAGGAGATACAATTGGTATATTTTGAAAGAACACTGTACATTGGATTAGGAATTTCATCCCTCCTGAAATAGGGAGCTGCTGGAAAATGGCGTCCTTTGAAGAAAGTAAGTTAATAACAATAGTCTATGTATTGTTATTATTGTCTACCTTATCTATTTTCATTTTTAATCAGCCTTTATGAGTATTTTTATTTTTAAAATAATTGTATATATCGACTAATTAATTCTACCACCATTATTGTAAATATTATCATCGTTTATTAAACATAACATGAACAGATACAATTATACAAACATATTAGAATATATTTTACACTTTTATTGCTACTGATTAAGTGGAACAGAAAGTCTTATGACCTTAACCCTGCCAGTAAAAATAAAGCTTTATTATTATTATTTTTTATTATTATTATCATTATTAGTATTATTATTATTAATGATATTAACTTTTGAAGCGGAGGGCAATAGAAGAATGGGAAGACCAAAAGAACAGTGCATTCAAGGAGTGTATATGAGTATGGTGTCGAGAGGATTAACAGAGTGTGATGCAGAGAGTAGGAATTTTATGGAAGAGTAAAAGTTACGAGTTTAAGAAAAATTACTGTATCTAAAGACCTTCCTAATAAAGAATAAGAAGAAGATTATTATTATTTTTATTACTGTATTAGAGTTATAATTCATAATATTATTTATGTATTGTTATTCATTTTATCATTTTGTTATCATATTCATTATTATTATTACTACTATTATTATTATTATTACTGCATTAGAGTTATAATTCGTAATATTATTTATGTATTGTTATTCATATTATCATTTTATTATCATAATGATTATTATTATTATCATAATGATTATTATTATTATTATCATAATGATTATTATTATTATTATTATTATTATTATTATCATAATGATTATTATTATCATAATTATTATTATTATTATCATTATTATTATTATCATCATTATTATCATCATTATTATTATTATTATTATCATTATTATTATCATTATTATTTTCATTATTATTTTCATTATTATTATCATTATTATTTTCATTATTATTATCATTATCATTATCATTATCATCATCATTATCATCATCATTATTATTATCATTATCATTATCATTATCATTATCATTATCATTATCATTATCATTATCATTATCATTATCATTATCATTATCATTATCATTATCATTATCATTATCATTATCATTATCATTATCATTCATTATCATTATTATTATTATTATTATTATTATTATTATTATTATTATTATTATTATTATTATTATTATTATTATTATTATTGAGTAGCACACGTGAACATGTAGACCCATGTGCAAAGCAAAAAAAAAAAAAAAACATTGCTTCCGATACAAATAATACAATGCTTCGACCTTGAGACAGAAGACACCACGATTGACCTCAACTATCTCAGATCAATAGGTGTAAATACGGTTTCCATTTCTATGTATGAGAGTGCTCCCTGGCGTACTTTAAAACGTATATAAGAAACCCCTTTCCAATACTACGTCTCTATATTGATGTAACACTTAGGACCAGCAATTCTGACACGGTGTCTCAAAACCCTCATTTTAAGGATTATCGTATTTTGCTACTGCAACTGCAGGTAGTGCTAACTACAAGACATCTCGTGTGGAGATTTGTCATTCACTTATCCACTGGATCAGAAACAGAACGTTACTGGGATAGAGACTAATTGAATCGATATAACTTGGAAAATGACTATTTAGCAAATTTGTAATGTCCGTTGTTAAATTTTTATTCGATATTCAGTTAGAGAAAAAATTAAAATCTACTTTCTTATCCAATATTATTTAAGAGAGTATCGTTGTGGGCCAGGGTTCGATAAACGGTCTGATTTATTTTCTGATTAATGTATTCTTTCTGTCAATGTTGTCATGTCGAAACCTACCTTACGATGTTTATAACAGGATCTCCTTGTCGTTTTTGGCCAAGACACAAAACATTACCTGCGAGTTTTAACTGTAAGTATCCGAAATTGAAACCCAATTAAAAAAAAACAGTGAAATTTAAACGTTGCTGTTGGACATCTATTTCTGGAGGTCGGTCTTGATATTAAGATCTTACAGTTGGAACTCGCTGCTTATTTTTGGTAAGTATAATAATTCCTAGATTATCATTTAAACAAAATTTGTAGGTAGGTTTCGATAAAATATGTCTAGTTCTCTTGTGAGTTTTTCACTACTGTAAGACAAGATCTTGCATTGAAATTTTATGAATGAAATATAGTCTTGTGCTTGAAATTAATATTTACGTCCTATCTTCAAGAGATAGTGGAAACACGTTTTCTGCTCGGCAAAAGGAGAATTCAAGAACAGATACCAGCCATCTCACCCGGAAAGAAATTACTCCAAGAATATTGTGATACAGGGCATGAAAGACTATGTGACTGTATGACCTTCAATAAATCTAGACTGGGCCTACATTTATCTGCGAGTGTCATTTGACTACTATTATATTCCAATTTATGCTTTGCTAAGAATGTCGACGGTCTCAAATCTCTATTTGATATCATCATAAAGCAAAAATATATTACTAACACAAAGGATATATGCAAACGTTCGCATAGTTTTCATTATATAATAATAAAGAAATAGAAAAACAATATGTAAGTCAATTTGTCATGAAAGGGTAAGGCTTGAACTCAGAAAAAATAAGCCACTTACAATAGTTTTACATGAAAATAGAGTTTCATGGGTTACGCGAATCGATTCGAATGGAATTAAAAGAAAGTAACAAAAATATGTTGACGATTTTATTAATGTTTTATTGCTTTCTTTTGAAGTACTATAATTAAAAAAATATTGCGGAAATATAACTATGTAATGTTAAATTAATCTCACAATTACTGAATATTCGATTAGTCTTATATTGAACTACCAGGTAATTTCATTAGAACCATTTTCAAGGGAAATTATTCATATATCGTGTTCATAAAAAAAGTTTCTTATTTAATATCGAAAAAATCAGAGAATTTAACATAATGTCTATAAAGAGAGAATCGTAGAATAATGAGATCATAATCATCATCATCAGCATCAAATTTCACGGATTAGGTCTTTGTCTGTTCCTATCTCACATCTGTTCAGCCCAGCGCTTTCTTGATCTTCCTACCGATCTTCGTTCTCCAGGATTATACATCAATGCCATCTTTGGTATTCTATCCTCCGTCATTCTTTGCAGATGTTATATCCAATTGTTCCTGTGTTCTTCTATTTGTTGAAGAAGTGGTTGTACTTTTAGTTCCTCTCTAATATTCTTATTTCTAATATGTTCATCTCTTGTACAACCTTCACAGCCCGTGGGAATCTCATTTCCACTGCCTGAATTTTACTTTTGTTTCTTTTCCTTCAGGGCTCTGGCCTCCCTTCTATACATAGCCACTGGCAGTGCCATCGTTGAGTAAAATTTTAGCTGCTTATCTTTTCTTACTTTGTTCCTCAGTGTTCGTCTGATTGTTCCATAATTATGTTGAAATTTTTGCATTTCCTTATATATATCTTGATCTTCTTCATAAGTCATATCGCAGCCCAAGTACTGGAAGTGTGAAACCTGTTCCAACACTTTATCTTATATTATTATTTTGGTTCTTACTGCGTACTTTCCATGGAATGCCATTACTTTGGTTCTTAATTTTGAAATTATCATATAATATGAGATGTTTCGTTAAAAAAAGTTAGATTTTTGTAAGAGGTTTAGTGTATAACATAATTTATTTTCAAACCTGGGAGTAATTCATTTAGGAGTAATTCATTTTATATGTTATTAAATGACTAGCCTCATGATCTTATGGTCAGAGCTTCACACTACAGTTCATGAGATCCTAGGTTCAATTCCTGCTCAGACTATAGGAATATTTCCTTAAAGGGAATTAATTATTCCTGTAATTACCATGGTCTGGAAATTAGGTTACGTTTCGTTTTAAGGATCCTCCTCATACTTGGTTATTATTTGTCACCACCGTATATTCGGGGTAATCTAACACCGGTTTCCAGGCACCCCAAACTCAAACGTGGATTACAGTTCCATCAATGCCTGAAAGGAATATCGGAAATGTTGTAAAAACATCCTGGTGACATTGGACAAAAAAAAAACTAAACAGACAATTATTTGATAAATTGTATCTTGTTCCTTGGCCACATTATCATTAAAGTATTAATTAATATAGCATTATGGGATACATTAAAACATCATCATTAATAGTACATTCACAAATTTAGGTCTTTTGTTGACCTGTTTCGGCCCCAAGAGAAACACCATCCACAAGTCTTTTGAGTGGACGTCCTAGTCTTTTTCCCTGCAGATTGATATCATAACATTTGTTTGGGTATCTTGTGATCTTCCGTTCGATGAACATGTTGCATCCATCTTGACTTATAATCAGACATTTTGTTTTCTAAAGGTTCCATGTGTAATTCTTCTAAGATGTCTTTTTTTGTGATCTAGTAGTGTGTATCCTGCAGTCTTCCGAAGGTATCTCATTTCAGCAGATCTAAGTCTCTGTATATTCTTCTGTTTCAACGTCCATACTTCTCTACAATACAAAAGAGTTGGAAGAGCTAGTGTTTTATACACTTTTAGTCTTGAATGTTTTTATACTAACTGTGGCTTGAAGATATAATTTATTAACCCTAAAATTCTTTTAAAAAATTATATTTTTTGCATTTACATCCTTTTCTTCTTCAAATGAGATATTGCATCCTATATATGTAAAATTATTCACCTGCTCCAAAATGTTATTGTCCAGTACAATTTTACTTCTCACAGGATCTACACCTTGAAATGCCATAATTTTCTTTTTCTCTGTAGATATCTTCAATCCATATTCTTCTGTAATTTTGTTAAGTTCATACAGACCATTCTGCAAATTATCTTCTGAATTTGCTATTATTGTTTGGTCATCTGCAAACAATAGGGTGTTTAATTTTGTATTTTCTGATATTCTTATTCCAAATTTATGTTTCTTGTTCCAGCAACATATTACTTCATTGATATAAATCGCAAAGAGTGTTGGGGATAGGGGGCAGCCTTGTCTCACACCACGATTTATAATTCCTTCTTCAGAAAATCTGTTATTTAATTTAATCTTTGTAAATATTCTGTATGTTCTACAGAAGTAAATTTTGTATATTTCTGTCTTCCACTATATTGAAGAGTTTTGATCTCTTGACTGTGTCGAATGCTTTTTCAAAATCTATGAACGCAAAATGTGCTTCTAAGTTGAATTATCTTCTTGTTTCAAGAAATAGTTTAACTGAAAATGCTGAATCAATTCATAATCGTCCTTTCCTAAATCCATTTTGACATTCCATAAGGAATTTTTCACTGAAACGTTTCAATTTACCATTTAAAATGTCTGCATAAATTTTTGTATGCATGTGTTTTACAAAGTCCATTTAGTTGTCCATTTTTCTCTCGTCTCCTTTCTTGAACAATGCTTGTATTCCATTCGTGTGGTATATCTACATTTTTAATACATTATTAAAGAAGAACAACAGTATTTCATGGAACTGTTTGCCTACATATTTGTACAATTCAGAACTCAAGCCATCTGTACCAGTTGCCTTCCCATTTTTCAATTTCTTTAAACTGTTGTTCAATTCTTCCAATGATTATGGAATCTGTCTCATTATTATTTCGGAAAATTGTATCTTCATAAATATTGTCAGTCCAAAGACGTTTATAATGATTGAGAAAATCTTCTTTTGTTACTCCGCAATTAATTTTGGTAGATTATTTAAAATATTTATTCAAATGTTTTAATATATTGAAGGCATTAGGATGGAGCTTATGCAAGTCTGATTCTAAATGAGTAACAAAATGTAACCATGTTTTCCTATGCCTCTTTCTTATTTCCTTCTTAACAATAGCTCTACAGCGTTTGAAATCTATTTCATTTTCTACTTTCTGTGTGTTCAAATATTTTTATAAGCTGCATTTTTCTCTTCAATCAATTGCTTTATTTGATCATCCTAGATTTTTAGAATTTTATTTCTTCTTTGTTGTATATTTATTTTTCCTAAAGTTTCATTAGCTGCATTTTGAATTATTTTAATGTTTTTCCATTCTTCTTCGGCATCATTTCTTTCTGGAGTTGTAGCCATATATTGCTGAATTCTTCTCGAATATAACCGTTTAATGCTGTCATCATAAAATAATTTTATCTTGTACTTTTGTTCTATGCTCTGTTGTTGTATCTTCTTTTTTAACCATCTTGGTGAAAATCTTAGTTTTGTTTCTACTAGGTAGTGATCTGAACCAATAACATATCCTCTGTAGGCTCTGACATCGAGAAACAATTTAAAAATCTTATTATTTGCAATGAAATAATAAATGATTGATTTTGAATCCTGACGATGCCGTGTATACTTATGCATGTTTCTATGATTGTAAAAGGTATTCGTTATACTCAATTCTTTGTATATAGGAAAATCTGTTAATCTTGCCCCATTGCTATTGGTAGTTGTTTCGTCAATGTTCCAATATTATTGTTGACTTGAGCATTGCCCACTCTGGCATTTAAATCTCCTATTATGAGAATGTAATCATTTCTATTTATTTGGCTATAAATGTCTTATAATATTTTACAGAATTCTTCGTTACTTCTTCGCGGCCTTCCTCTGGCACGTATACACCAAAAACTGTCAGATTACCTCTATTTATTTTCAGTCAAAACTCTAATATTCTTTCATTCCAGTAAGTGTAGTGTGAACTTTATTTCTTATCGTTTTATTAATCCAAATCATTACTCCAGCGTGTCCATGGGTTTTTCTGTCGACACCGCTATATATTTGTACATAATTTTGTGTTTCTTTCGTTCCTTTAAGTTTCTTCTTAGTTTCTGTATTTACTACAGTATCAATGTTTGTATTCTTAAATATACTGTAAAAAGTAAAGTGATCCCACAACAGGCCTCAGGAGGCCTTTGGGGTAGTGGGAGGTTAAGGCTCCCACTTTTTCTAGACAATCGACACTTTATGTCAGCTGGGTTGTCAGCCCTGCGTGACGGCCGCCTTTACCCCAGAACAAGCGTCTGGTATTCATTTCAGTTAGAGGCTGAGTCGACCCCAGGGCCATAGTGCCGCCAGAGGGTTTGGGTCAGTTTAAAAATCCTGACCCCAACGGGACTTGAACCCTCGACCCTCCGGCTTGTAGCTCAGTGCCTTAACCACTACGCTACGGCGTGCCCCCAAAATATACTGTCTAGTTCCTCTTATTTTTTATGGATGCTTCGGACATTCCAGGTTGCATATCTTACAATATCATTTTGCCGTTCTTTTTAACCATATTTCTTTGCTGTGTGCCGTCATATTTCAATTTCTTCTGTATTTTATGGCAAGGTATATTTGTTTCCTTAATGGATATGTTCAACTCTCATAAAACCCGAACATTTCTTAAATTTATTTGTGGAATTATATGTCAATCAAATTCTACTTTAACCAAGTCTGAATATTCATAATTTGTACATATTTATGGAAACGATCCACCGACAAGAAGATAATAGTTTAAATACTTTTTTAGTATTTCACATATATAAATGCATCAAACGTGAACTAGTCCGCTGTTTTACTAAAGGGTTCAAAATAATGGTTAAGGGAAAGAAACAGACAAGTCAGTGTTGTGACGAAGTGGAGTTTGAGATGTAATTCGATTCTCAATGGAAATCTCTGTAATTTAATATTGTGAAACAGTAAAAAATTCAGTTTAGTCATGGTATTATTTACCTACAATTTGTTTTGGAATACAGGTAAGGAAGTATGAATGTTTTACAAATAAAACTACCCCACAGTTTTTAGATTTGAAACTTATTTTTCCTGCGCCCATCAAATATGAACTTATGTTCATATTATTTCCAGCTTTCTACATATAATTTTGAAATCTATCTTATTTTGTTAAGTTCAACTCTTGTTCGGTACAGTTAAATTTCTACAACATTTCACATGTTATTAAGTTGTGCTTATGCAAATTATTTTCCCAATAAGTTATTGCATTAACTGAGATGTCCAAAACAGATTTTTTTCTTTTTATACAAACATACATAGCATACACTATCTACCAAAAAGTAATTGGGCACTTTGTTTTGTCGTCTAGAACCTCGTGGTGCACTTATGTCTGTTATAACCGCAGCTACCCTGTTAAGCACGCTCTCCACTAGTTTGTGTAGAATATCCACTGGAATGCGTCGCCATCCTTCTTGCAACATGCCACACATTTGGACAATAGAAGTTGGCCACATTTGCTGAGACCTCACTCGCCGGTCCAATTCGTTCCAAAGGTGCTCAATGGGATTGAGATCAGGACTCTTAGCGGACCAGTCCAACCGGTGAACATTGTTTTCTGCATACCACCCCATATTATCCGCCGAAACATGGCACCTAGCGATGTCATCTTGGAAGCAATAAGAGTGCATTCCATAAAATCACTACAGTGTTGGGAGCATTTCGTTATCCAGAATTGTACAGTATACCTCAAATTCATTTGAGCACCCGCCAGTGGTCCTACACCGTAGTACGAGAAACACCCCCACAACTTCACTCCCCCACCACAAGTTTTCTGGTAGGCAATATACAGTCTGGTAGAAGCCTTTCCCCTGGTATGCGTCACACCCAAACACGTCCATCAGTTCGAAATAACGTGAATCTCGACTTGTTACTCCATAGAACCGATTTCCAATGCTCCAGAGTCCAGTTACGATGGTCCAAACACCACCTGAGTCTCTGCTACTCTTCCGGTGTATCCGAGTTGATGTGCCACTGTTCGTAAAGTTCCAATGGAAACAGTCACTGCTTGAAACAGCCACTGCTTGAAACAGCCACTGCTTGAAACAGCCACTGCTTGAAACAGCCACTGCTTGAAACTCCTGTCTGATGATAGCCATTGGTTGTGTCCTGTTCTTTATTATATCACGTTTGAGGGTTCTGCGATCTTTGTTGGTCAGAATTTTCGGTCGCCTTGAACGTTGACCATTGTCACAATGTCCATTAACCTTCCCCTTATGTTGGATGAATGTGACTGTTGATTTGGGCCTGTTTACCTTAGAGGTTATTGCCCCGCTATACAGTCCACTGAGTTGGCAGCTCACAATGATGCCCATATCAAAGTCCGTTAGCGTGTACCACTGTACCGAAATCAAGTTTTCGATACATGGATTACATCATGCTGCGCTACAATACGTCATCGTGTCTCCATTTCTTCTGTGATCTTAGTGAACAGTGCCAAATTCTCTCCTACGTACCCCTCCTTTGCTTTACGCGTATACTCCCCTCTCCTAGTGAACTCTCAAATAAAGCTGTGCTTACCAACATCGGATCATCATCTGTTTATCAATCAAAGGAGTCAGGTCGATATAGCTCGGAGGAGCTTGTTTGGTTTATTAGTCCTTTAGGCCAAGGTCAGGCCACAAGTTTCGTGTACCCTAGTCCTTGGCGGGACTAGTGGAATGTAATAGTGTACATATGTTTTATTATTATTGTTTGTTAGATGATCAATGAGATTGTTGTTTTATTTTGTCAAGTTATTTTCAATGTAAAGCTACCTATCTTTTATTTATTTTAATGTTATATCTGACGGTTTTTTTCACTCTCATTAAACTTTAGTAATCTGCTTTTTAAATAACTTCAGCCTATTGATTTAGTAGCTAGTCAATGTCAGATATGAGTGTAAACTTCCAAAGTTTTCTCAAGCGTATATGATTTCCTATTTCCTAAGAACGTCCACGATTATAATCTGTATAGCTTACAACATATTACATATTTAACAATTCATTAAGGAAAGTAGAATTAATCTTTGTCTTTTATGGGCCCGGGCAAAGATATGTTAATTTGAGCAATCTATGGTTTCAACTCAAGGTATTCATCAACAACATTGGTATGATCCAGCACCAACACGCGGTGCAATAAATGGTAGCAGTCAGAGTAGTTTTAGGTTCATGTCCCGGTTCAATAAATGGTTTGCAGAGCGCGGTTGGGCACAAATAAATGATAGCAGTGCGTGGTTCGGTGCATCACGTGCCATCTCGTTCTCAACTGGTACTCTGACTCACTGCATCACATACCAACCACAACAGTCAAATGATATACTAAAAATAACCAAACTCATGGGTGCCCAATTACGTTTTAATTATTTTATATTTTTATTACATATTATATTCATATTTAATGTTTGAAAATATGATCACATTTCTGTTTTTTTCACAAATTGCCATGGTCTCCACCTCAAAGTTAGAAATGAATTACACTATCTAGTTCTCCTATTTCAGTTTTTACAATCTTTGACCCCAAATTATTTAGACACTCGTTTCTAGTATCAATCATCCAACCATAATTTAAACACACGATCACACTATAATCTCTTCTGTAATAAATCACAATTTAGGACTTATCACTCCACATCATATACCGTTATAAGCTGAGCTGAACAACCCGGTGAAGGGTAATATTATTGCACTAATGTCAGAGGTCGAGTAAGCGTGTTCAGACAGAAGTATTATAGATTTTCAAAACATATACTTACGTTATTCAAAATAGTAAATCTGGAGGTGGCGACTCGAATGTCAACGTTTCAGGATTGATTTATACTAGTCTTTCCCTGCAATTGTAACAGCTCCCCCACCTGGTTTCTTTTCGTTCGTTCCCTACCCTACAGCAGGTTGTGCAGCTAGCATATAGCAGCATTATCTCCGGTTCTCGCAATTGGAATTTCTTATCACAGGAAATTAGTGCTCCCGGGTGTTATAATAATTTAAAATAAATCTCAATATATATTTACTTTACCTTTGGTTTGAACATTACCTTCAGTTGTAATGTACATGTATTCATTGGTGTTTGTCATTTAGTTAATTATATAATCGCGCCGTAGCCGAGCGGTTAAGGTAGGAAGGCTTGGCGCAGAGCTACGGGACTTGCGCTGGTTCGAGTCTCCATGGAGGAAGAAATTTTCTCATGGTATTTCGGCCAGTATGGGACCGGTGCCCACCCAGCATCGTGAGGCAATTGGGTAGCTACAATAAGTAGCGACTCCAGGTTGAAGAGCCAGATGTAACGGCTGGGGGACTCGACATGCTAACCACATGTCACCCCTACACTGGCTGTTGATCATCTACCTCTGTTATTGACACATGTGGATGTTAAAGGCCAGCAGCCGGCTGGTAAAAGGGCAACCGCTGAAAAGTGGAAAGACCCTCAATCGGAAATATAATCAATTGAGTTGGTGTTTACTTGATGAAAATCCATTACTTACCTAATTAAATAAAAAACTTACAGTTTTACTTGATTTTTCATATTTGTTAAGATGTCATTTAGTTACAGCAGTTTCGGTACACTCTACCTTCTTCAGACATGTTAACAAGTTCATTAATTCATTAACATGTCTGAAGAAGGTTCATTGTACCAAAACAGCTCAAACTAAATTATATCTTAATAAATATGAAAATCAAATAAAACTAAGTTTTATTGTTATTTAATTAAATAATTGATTATATTTCTACTGTTATTATTGTATTTATACTTATCGTATAACATAATTAATGTACAGAATATGTACACTACAATATTTTAAATCATTTTTAATTTATGATAATAATTCATATTGTACTATGGAGTTGCATTTTGTGCTGGTTGAGTAGAAGAGAAGACCTTATGTATGATCTTAAATCTTCTAAAATAAATAAAATATTATTTTTTATTTTATTTATTTATTTAGAATTTCTGGACGAGACAAAAATTTGCTGCTGAAAAATAATTTAAATTTAAGAAGAATGAATATTATAGCTTGATTTTCATATAAATATTTACAAAAGCAAGCAAGATACTAATAATTGTTACTTCCTTTATGTTATATTTCATAAACAAGTTTTTAAATTTTAAGAAATATCTTGGCACAACCTCATTTGAAACCACAAGTTGTGTTAACAATAATTCTTATTTTCTCTTCTTTTATTACTCAAAGTTCTGGTTAAAAAGTTCGTAGTACGTCAGCAAACATTTCAACTTCTTTTTTTTTTAACTATAAAAGCAGCAACAGTTGATTGCACATTTATTCTCATGTCATCGACCTCATAAACTTTTTAAACAAATTTCTAGACTCGGTTGGTTTTCATTTTTAAGAAGATGAAACCTTACATTCATTAACCAAGACGTCAGCGCTCTTCCAAAGTCACAAGATAACTGCACTTCTTATTAAGAAGAAAAAATGTATTCAACTTTTCAACTCTATAATTCATTTTTAAATTTAAAGTCTAGTATTCATATTCAGAAAATACAAGATGAAAAAAAAAATTAAAATATATTACTTTTAGGTTTGCCAGAAAGTCTAGATTAGAACATGTCACAAATAAGGAAATTAGAAACATAATGGAAGCAGAAGAAAGCATAATTGAAAGAATTGAGGAGAAGGAATTAATGTGGTTAGGACATGTCTTAAGAATGGAAGATGAGCGATGGCCAAAGCAACTATATGAATGGCATCCGAACAGAAAGAAGAAAAGAGGGAGACTAAGGTTAACATGGAAGGAAAACATGAAGACAGTAATGCAAGCTAGAGGGCTAAGCATCGATGCCCAAGACCGTAGGCTTTGGAGGTTTGGCACGGAAGACGACAGCAGCTGTAAAAACCCGAAGATAGATAGATAGAGGTTTCTAATGAATTTATTTTATTTTACTTATAATTTAAACATTTTTTCAAATATATTATTTCATTTTATTATAGTTAATAATAATAATAATAATAATAATAATAATTCCTATTTTGAGGTACGTAATATCAATAAATTTGTTACGACTTGCATACATACAATAGATGAACAACCGAACGAATTGGCTGAGAAACTGGTTCGTGGCATGGCCTACTCGTCTGAGGTTTTTTCATGGTTTTCCTAGGTTTCAATTCCACTACAAAGTTCATTTCATCATATTCACTATTTTAGTAGGCCTGCCGTAAATAAATAATGCATTATTATCATAGATCTTAAAGCGTCTATAAATGAGAACGAAACAAAAATGCCCACAAGACAATAGGAAAACCCAAATTTGAAATATTACAACAGCAGCCAAATTCTACAGAGTTACTACTGACATATGTCAAAATTCCTAAAGGCGAATATCTCTCTCTCTCTCTCGCTCTCGCTCTCTATCTCTAATCTCTCTATCTCTAATCTCTCTATCTCTAATCTCTCTATCTCTAATCTCTCTATCTCTAATCTCTCTATCTCTAATCTCTCTATCTCTAATCTCTCTATCTCTAATCTCTCTATCTCTAATCTCTCTATCTCTAATCTCTCTATCTGTAATCTCTCTATCTCTAGTCTCTCTATCTCTAATCTCTCTATCTCTAATCTCTCTATCTCTAATCTCTCTATCTCTAATCTCTCTATCTCTAATCTCTCTATCTCTCTATCTCTCTATCTCTAAACTCTCTATCTCTAAACTCTCTATCTCTAAACTCTCTATCTCTAAACTCTCTATCTCGAAAATATCTATCTCTAATCTATCTAGCTCATAATCTATCTATCTCTAATTAGATCTAATATAATAAATATCTCTATCGCATAATCTCTCGATATCTATAAGAGCTCTATAATCGAATTCTTCTATATCTCTAATCTCTCTATCTCTAATCTCTCTATCTCTAATCTCTCTATCTCTAATCTCTCTATCTCTAATCTCTCTATCTCTAATCTCTCTATCTCTAATCTCTCTATCTCTAATCTCTCTATCTCTAATCTCTCTATCTCTAATCTCTCTATCTCTAATCTCTCTCTCTATCTCCCTCTCTGTCTAACATAGTAAATATATTTCGATTATAAGTTTTACTTTTAATTCAATTCTTATTTATAAGCGCTTTAACTATCGAGGAGTTACATGGACTAACGACCTAAGTGACATCAATTAATTATTTCACAGATCACATTTTCCTATCTAAGTCTCGGAAATACCTGCATGCGGTCTTCAAGTTGGGCGGACGATGTAGCCCGCAACTAAACAAATTATTCAGCTACTCCCGTGTGTTAGATAGACGGGAAAATTATATCTATACGTCAGGACTTTATTAAACTAAAAGTAAGATACATACAATGTTATTTACAAATATGAATCGCACGGGCAGTAAGCCGTACGTGCTGTTGACAGTCCGTTACCATAAGTTGATGTTTGGTAATAATATACTTAAAAACCAAACAATAATATTACAATTAGATATCAATACAATTACAGTATACATTAACTTAGTTATGTGTAATTATTAAGAATTAATTGTATTGCAATTTGTTAACATATTTATTTATTCCTGACTATTTAACTCATGCCCCAAATGGGAGTCAATGACCAATCACATTTCAATGATTTATTATTTACAAGCAATCACAGTCGTGTTTCGCCTAAAATTTACCAACTAAAGTTTATCATAATAAAGAAAGCACCTCCTTTTTAACATTCTGAATAGATCATAGCATTATTTTGCAGTGACCGACTCCAAGAAATGCGGCTACCAGATAGTATATATATATATAGTGCATGAATGTCAATACGTAGCCCATACGAGAGATAATATAAAAACATTTGTAACAATTGATTATACCACAAAAAAAAAAAGAAACCATTGTTTGCACTTTCTTAAGCGAATTATTTTCCAGGAAATGGTGCATAAAAATATAATTGACATATTTACATCATAGGACATCAGAAATTAATTAATTCCAATAACGTTGGTTATAAATTTCTCAACTAGGGTGCATTCTTACAACATTGCGATCTGCTGGCAATAAATAATATTATGATCTGGTTACAGTGATCAAACAAAGGAAGCAAACTAAGCGTACCAATCGTTTCTCCTTTGTTTTCAAACATCGCCGTTTACATTAAATATATAAATATTAAAAAAAAAAACTATATTTAAATAATGATTTGCGAGTAAGTAAACAGCTTAATTTTATTCGTTAAATGGCCCTAACAAATGCCACTCTTGATTTCCAAATTATCTAGATAAATTCACTCCTCACTTCGTGAGTCGTGCATTTATCGATAATTTGGAAATCACTCGTGGCTTTACTTATGAATAAGTGATGTTCTTATTCTCCGCGTTTTGTCCAGATATCTACCCAAGTTTATCCAATTTTCTGGGTTTACCAGTAACTCGTAGCATGCCAATCGTTCACGATTTGAATTTAGAAATCTTTCCGGTAATAACTGATGTGTCCAATATTCTAAATCGTTACATTTTCCTAATATATGTATCTCGTCTTCAAAGCTCCCGCACATTGGACATATTCGCATATCGTGATCGTCGCTAACTTTTAAAAATTTCCATACCCCTAACCTGAACCAAGCAAGCCCTGATCTCTCTTTAAATCCTATATTGAGTATATAAGATTATTTTCCCCAAACTCGTTTTAGGTCTCTTTGTAAAAACAGTGATCGTTTTCCCGCACATTCGGCCAAATTATTTTGTCGCTTTATATCTAAGTACCTCCTCCTTATTTTCCTCCACACATTCTTGTGAATTTCAGTCCCTTTTTCCCTTACCCAACCCATCCCTATCTTTTGGAGTTCTCTCCTAACTTCGTCTGCCCCGAATTTCCCATTTGCGTTCCTAATTTGGTGGTCGTAACAAATTGCTCTGAGCATTGTTTGTTCACTTGGATTAGCCGCAACCAGTATTTGAGTACACGAATTTTGCAGTTTATGCCGTCCTGAAATGACCCAAATTCATATAAAATTCCACAGTTAGAAACGGCCTTACTAAGTCCTGTAATATATTTTAGAAAATACGTATATACCTTATTCAGTATTTCCGTTCTTTGAAAACCCCAAATCTCACTATCATAGTGCATTACTGGCCTCATCATCGCTCCATACATTTTTTCTAACGTACTGACTGGAATATCCGGCACTCTACCCAGAATACTGAGAATACTATTAAGTTGTCCCCTCCCTTTGAATAATGCTATATCAATACGTTTCTTCCACTTTCCGTTCATTTTCAACGTCGTACCAAGAAATTCAAAATGTTTCACGTTTTGAATTATTTGATCTCTATATTTCCAATCCTCTGCTCTACCATAAACCGTCCCAATTTTGAACGTCATTGTTTTTGTCTTACTAATATTTACAGTCAATCCCCAATTCCTAAAGTATATTTCCAGTAGGTCAAGACCTCTTTGCAGTCCCTTGATTGTCTTGGAACAGATAATTAAATCATCTACATACAACATGACTGGGACTTTAACATTTCTTATCTCCGGAGTCTCAATGTCTCCTTGTATCATTATGGCTGCTATATCATCAACGAAAAGATTAAATAGCATTGGTGACATAAGATAACGACTTAAAGCCACTTAGGTTGTTACTCCAGTAGCCCATTAATTCAGGTAATGTTGCATCTACTTTTGTCACGAGTATGAAATGGCGAATTTGTTGAGAGAATGCGCATTTATACATTGAATTAAATATTCACATATTGCTACAATATTTTTGTTTCTTTTTTATTTTCTTTGAATGTATGTAGACTGATATGTAACATATCATATCCAATTTAAGAGTAATGTGTGTTTATAAGGTGGGAGAATAACATTGTTTATGATTTGAGGGAAATAGATTATCCTGGGAATGATTGGGAAACATTAGCTCAAGATAGGGATGTATGGAGAGCTTATGTCCGCGCGGCCATGGACCTACGGGATTGATAGTGCTAGTGAGTTAGTTATGTGTTCATAGATCTATGTTAGCGAGAGTCCACTCCCTCCCTCCGTAAAGAACTCTGAATCCACCAGCCGCCATTGAGCGACAATACAATGAACTATATTAATTTATATACGAGAATTACCATTAAATATCTTGGAAATTGAATCAGTCCATTTTATAAATGAAATATGAACCACAAAATTGATTCGAAGTTTTCATTGTTTCTTTAATATTATAAAAATATGAAAATCCAGGACTGTAATTATAAAAAAAATGAAATCTGATCCACAATCATGATTTTATAACAATTGTCGTGGTTATTCATGTTTATAGATTTTTGGAAACAATACATCGCACCCCGCGAGAAAAGTGACGAGTCAAAAACACTGAATTGTTCAGGACAACAGAAATAATATTTATGAAATCTGGAAATAGAGTTCAACCTTAGTGTTTAATTAAAATCAATTTTTAGCCAACAGCAATTCATTGTCTATTAAATTAAGAAGGACAATGTGGTTTTCATTTTACGCAGGACTCTTAAAAACAACCTTATTATAGCTTGTGTCGCTTTTCTTGTGTTAAATTATTTCTTTTTTTATATTTTGGACCTAATGATGAATAACGTTTGTGTATTCTGTTTTTGTTTTAGTTTTAATGTAGTTAGATATATTAAAACTGATAAAAACCTCCATAAAGATAGTACAAAAACAAACGAGAAAACAAACTTGGTACTCAAAGGAAAAATATTCAAGTAAATAGTGAATAAAAATACTAACTTCTAGAAATATTTGTACTAATGAAATAAAAATAATCCCTCCATGGTACCTTTACCTTCTCGTGGTGGAGTGGCTTGCGTGCTTAAATGACCCTGAGAGCTATGCCGGCGATAGCATTGCTGCCGATAGGGTCGAAGGCGATAAGCCAGACGAAAAAGGTACCTTGGTCCAAAGAGTGACGACCTTTCACCATAAAAATACAACCGCCAAGAAACGCGAACATGGGTTCCACTGGGGTAAAATTTTCCGGAGGTAAAATAGTCCCCCATTCGCTTTTCCGGGCGGGGACTGCTTCAGGGAATCAAAGCCAAAGGTTCAAACACAGGGACATGTAATGTTAGGACGTTATGTAATAGCGGGGCACTAGAGATATTAACGCAGGAATTGGATAAATCACACTTCGATATAGTAGCTTTACATGAAGTCAGATGGCTGAGAGAAGGTAATCAGGAATCTGGAAGCTTTGCATTATACTACGGCGGTGTAGTAAGACTTGAATTTGGAAGAGCTTTTTAGTCCGAAGGAAGACCCTCTCCGCTACCTGAGATTTAAGTTTGTCAGCGATAGGATATCATACTTAAATCTAAAGGGTAAACAACACGATTTTGTAATCGTAAATGTACATGGTGGGTACAGAAGATAAGGATGACAAAATAAAGAATGAATTCTGTGGAGAATTAGAATGCGTATTTGATAGCCTTTCACGATATCACATTAATATTGTCTTAGGAGAATGTAAAAGTGAGACGGGAATATATTCAAGCCAACAATAGACAAATTCAGTCTTCGTGAAGATACGGTAGTAACGACAACGGAGTTAGATTAGTCACCTTTGCCATATCAAAGAATCTTATTGTTCAGAGCACAACAATCCAGCATAAGGATATTCATAAATACACTTGACGTCTCCAGAAGGCGAAACTCGGAAGCAGAGAGATCATGTATTTTGTGAGAAACGCTGGCACAGTAGCGTCATCGAAGTTAGATCAGTTAGAGGGACAGACTGCAATTAGAATCATCATGTGGTCAGGGTGAAAATCACGACAACGGTTATCGCTTATGGGAGGAACAAAAGGTAAAGATGATTGTGAAAAATTTGAATTGAACAACTTGAGAAATGATTAACTACGGCAAGAATACTAAATCAAACTTGCTAATAGATTTGAAATATAGGAATCTTCATATAAGAATGAGGCAATCGAAGAAGAAATTGATATAAATAATGAATGGGAGGCTATAAGATATACTATTAGATTGTCAGCACTAGAAAGGGGAAAAACAAGAAGTGGTTTGATGAGAAATATTCCGACATTGAAAAGAAAGAAAGCAAACAAAAATTAATTGGCTATACGAGCCAAAAGAAACTAAATTTAGAAAAAAATTAGGTACTATTAGACGGGAAACCACCAGGTTATTAAAGAATAAAAAGAGGAATATATGAGAGAGAAAAATGAGATCTTGAAATGAATGCAAAACGTAGGAAAATCAGATAATTATATCAGGGAATAAGGATAGAGAAGAAAGGGCTTCTGGCTAGAACAAACATAATTAGGAATGAAAATGGGGATATGTTAGCAGATTCCAGGAGTATATTAAATATATGGAAACGTTACTTTAATCAGCTATTAAATCTGCAATCAGAACAGAATATTGAAGAGGATAATTTACAAACATCAGAAATGCTAGTCACAGAACCAAGTGTATTAGAGGTTGAAAAGGCAATAGAAAAATTGGAGATGTATAAGGCATCAGGATCCCAGCAGAACTAATAAAATCAGGGGGAGAAAAATTGATGGACAATATACGTCGTTTACTTTGTATGATTTGGGGAAAAAGAAGCTCTTCCAAATGAGTGGACATAATCGATTATCGAATCTATAATGAGATAAAACTGATTGCAACAACTACAGGGGTATCTCATTACTCTCAACTTCATACAAAATCGTAACAAATATATTAGTAGTAGTAGTAGTAGGACTTTATTAGACAAAAGTATGATATTTACAATATTATTTACAAATATGGGTCGCACGGGCAGTAAGCCGTACGTGCTGTTGACAGTCCGTTACAATAAAGTAATAATTGGTACTAGTGTAAAGAAAAATAAACAACAAAAAACAGCAATAACATTACAATTACATAAGCAGACTTCCTCCCTATATTGATGACATTCTAAAAGATCGTCAATGTGGATTTAGAAGAAACTGGTCTACAACAGATCAAATTTTTAGTATAAGACAGATTTTAGAAAATAAATGGGAATATAATGGCACTGTACATCAACTATACGTGGACATCAAAAGGGCATACGATTCAGTTAAGAGGGAGAAGTTATGTGGTATCCTTCTGGAGTCGGAATTCCTAAAAAAGTTAGTTGGACTTATACGAATGTGTCTAAATGGCACAAAGAGTATGGAGTGCGTATAGGCTAACAGTTGTTGGATACATTTGAAATTCACAATGGGTTGAAGCAAGGAGATGCTCTCTCTCCTCTACTATTCAATTTTGTATTAGAACATATCAAATCTTTGGAGAACGAAGAAAGCCACAACTCAATGGTACTAATAAGCTGTTAGTTTATGCTGATGATGTAGTACTATCGAGCGATAGCGAGGAGATACTTAGTGCCAATACGCACACTCTATTGAGTGTTACTAAAAATTGCGATTGGAAGTAAAAATCGATAATACTAAATATATGTTCACATATAGAAATGCGTTACATAATGGAAATGGACAACTAATGGCAAAGGATGTAAGTTTTGAAGTAGGGGCAGATTTCAAGTATCTAGGAACAATAATTACAAATAGGAATGCGATGCACAAAGAAATTAAACATAGACTTAATTCTGGATGCATGCTATTACGCAGTACAGGGACTTTTGTCGTCCTAATTCCTTAAAAAAAACGTTATACTGAAAATATATAAAACTGTTATTCTACCAGTTATATGGATGTGAAACATGGACCCTTAATTTAAGGGAGGAAAGAAGATCACGAGTATTTAAGAATAAAGTTCTTAGGAACATTTATGGACAAAAAAAGAGATGAACGGAGAGTGTGAATGGAGAAAACTACATAATAGTGAGGTACATTATATGTATTGTAAGCCAGATATAATAAGGACAGTTAAGTTTCGTAGAATGCGATGGGCAAGACATGTGGCACGTATAGGGGATGAAAGAGGTGTTTGGAAGCTTCTTGTAGAAGAACCAGAGGGAAAACGCACAGCTGGTAGACCAAGAAAGAGGTGGAAGAAAGACATTATCTATGATTTGAGGGAAGTAGATTATACAGGGAACGATTGCAAAACATTATCTCAGGATATAGGATGTATGGAGAGCTTATATTCTCACGAACATGAACTTACCGGTTCGATAGAGCCAGTGAGTTAGGTAGAAATAAAAACAATAGTTTGTTTCATCCCTCAACTGGAATATTTGATAAACTCTCTTCAAAACAATTATCACCTTTAGTTTTCTCTTCAAAACTTGGATTTCTCTAAACTCTGAATCGTTCTACGACAGCTTAACAAGTAAATAGTCTGGTCTGTACTTCCCATACCTAAGATATTTTTAATATGTCATTTTTATAGAGTTTCCATGTATATCTTTAGAATAGTTCCCATATTACCAAATAAATGTTAAGAAAGAGTGCACTTAAAGTAGCGTAAAATATTTTCAAAGTGCTATAGATCAACAGTGCGCATGCGCCAGAGTTTATAGAGTTAGCGATAAGCCGCAATCGAACCACATATCGATTATCATCCTTGATTACTATCCGTCGCTATGAAATTTAAATTACCAATATTTGCAATAAATCTCCAAATCTACGTTAACAAATATATCATTAATATTAAAATTACGAAACGTTTATTAAAAATGGGAGTACACTTACTTATCACTCCCTTACGCTAATCCAACCTGCGATAACTCAAAACAGCGATAGAAAAATCATAGACCAAGTAATATACTCTCTGGAGAATATAGCAGTTAAAAACACAATATTGTCTAACAGTATCACGATATTGTGATTTGCATATTTAAATAAATACTTCAAAATTGGATAATAATGTTATAAAAATTGTTTTAAAAAGTTTGAAATATTAAATAATGTTAGTAAATACAGAAAAAGAGCTATAGTTTACAATACTATAACTGCAAATCAAGCGCTAGTAGAAGTGCAGTTGAGCCTAAATGTTTTATGTAAAAAAATCAGAATAAACCATTTCGTTGACTTGATACGGACTGTCACGTTTTTCGACTATTCGTATTTTAGTTACATACTGCTGAGGAATAACAATTGGGCCATTTTTAAGTAATTACTTTGTACCCATCTGAATAAATGAATGTTCGGCATCACCCTCATTCTGGATAAGACTCCAGATAAAACATTTGTGATTTATTTCTTTTATTTTTAGTGTTTTGACTGGAATATTTAAAAAATATAGCGACTCTTGATTTGTCCACACCAACTATTAGAGTAAAATGCAAGCTTTGATTATCAATGATGGAAGTGTTTTTCAAATATTTAAATATACAGAAGCTCTTCGGCCTCATGTCTGAAACATTTTTCTGTAGTGTCATTCTCATTAGCAATTTCGCAAATTGTAAAGTTATAAGAATTTATTTTTCATTCCATTTTTATCTACAACAAAAATAGTACAGATTTGTTAATCTTAGGTACTAATCATGGGTATAACATAATTTATTAAAGATTTTATAGAATATATTTTTACAGAAATCGAATATTTGGTCTCCCTGTACACCAATTATTTGTGTAGTTATAAGTCTAATAACTATTTTCCCGGGATGTCAACTTTTCTTGTTACTTTTTTTATTTAAATAAGTTGTTATAAATTATATTAATACATAACTTCGTCTTGTAAAAACTAACTACTTAGTTATTATTAAAATACATAGAATTTGTCAAAACTAAAAATCAATAAAGCAATAAGAATGTGGAATATCACAAAATAAATTTCAATGATTGACTTACCTCAAACAGGAATACCGTTATCTATCCAAATATGTATATATTTTCGCATCAAATTAAGGCAGGACATAACACGGAAAACGTCACAACTCAAGATAAGCCGGTTTAGCTAAGCAACGCAGAAACCAACAATCGTCGACGATAGATACAACTACAGTGATTGGTAAAAGCAATTACCAGGAAAACACACAACGACATTAGCGCCTTCGTGGAAACATTATCATAGTTTGTAACTTGAGACATTTTTTTCTTGATTAAAGACCAATATGTTTAGAATACAATACACACATAATATGAAATGTAAAACAAAATGAGTTGTGTCACTCTTGTTACGTCTGTACGACGCTTTTTAAACCGTGATCGTTGACATCACTTTTTTTTTAAATCAACTCAATATTTTCTGAGACTTCTTCAATTATGATGCTTTATTTAGTATAAGTCCACCGCTGTGGTCTCGAGGTAGCGTGCTGCCTTGTCACGCAGCGGGCCCGGGTTTGATCCCCGGTCGGGGCAGTTTTTCTGGGTGAGGTTTTTATCGAGGTTTTTCCTCACCTGTAAGACAAATATCAGGAATACTTTAAGGCCCAAACATTCCCCGAAATCATATGGCCTTCATCATCCTTCACCCGTGTGGAAAGCAACGGGAAGCTACCACACCAACAATTCCCCAGTAAAGCTGCAAGCATAGCATGAAAATGCTATGATTGCAGTGAAGGACCTGCCTTAGGGCAGAATTACTATGGATGGATTTAGTATAATTATTTTGTTAGAATAATACATTTTACTTATTGTGCTAATAAAACTGAAGATACATAATATTATTTAAATGAAAGTATTAAAATTAACTATTATGAAATTGATATTAAAGAAACGATTTTTGAACAGTTATAATAATGAAACAATTATTTCACCTTAATTATTTTTTTACTCTTGGGAACCATAATCAGTGTAGTGGCACCAACTGTTAATTTAAACCGAATTCACATAAATCTATCACACTTACTGCACTACAGAACCCGAAGGTTTATGTCCGTGCGGATGTAAGCTCTCCATACATCCATAACCTGAATTAAAAGTTCCCAATCATTTCCTGTATTATTCACCTTCCTCAAAACATGGTTAATATTATACTCCCACCTCATTCATGGCTAATCTGCTAGGCACATTCCTTAAAACAAGTTTCATTCTACATTGCTGTCACATGTCCTGGTCATCACAATTTACGAAACTTAATTGTTCTTATTACATCTGGTTTCCCACAAAGATAATATAGCTCATTGTTATGTAGTTTTCTCCAATCAGCAGTCTGTTGTTTTCTCTTTGGTCCAAAAATTTTCAATAAGCAGTGTTGTCTCTCATTTCAAGCCATTTTGCAGGAGTTTTGCTTTATTAGATATCAGTTCAACATATTCTAAAGGTCCACCGCTGTGGTCTCGAGGTAGCGTGCTGCCTTGTCACGCAGCGGGCCCGGGTTTGATCCCCGGTCGGGAAAGTTTTTCTGGACGAGGTTTTTATCGGGGTTTTTTCCTCACCTGTAAGACAAATGTCAGCAAAACTTTAAGGCCCATACGGTCCCCGAAATCATATGGCCATCATCATCACCCTTATCATTAATCATCATCATCATCATCAGGTGTGGAAAGCAACGGGAAGCTACCACACCTACAATTCCCTAGTAAAGCTGCAAGCATAGAATGAAAATGCCATGATTGCAGTGAAGGACCTGCCCTCGAGCAGAATTACTATGGATGGATGGATGGATATTCTAAAGTATCCGTAATCTTTTCTCCTCCCCTTAAATTAACATATCATGTTTTCGCTATTTTAAGGATGGGCGGAAGAATGACCATGTTAAATATTTTAGTAATTCCATTTTCATCTCAAAAATATGTTAGAGCCTCTTTATAAAGCATGATAGACTGCGTTTCCAGAATAGAGCATATGTTTTAATTTTTTTGCACTTCGTTCCATTTGTGATTATTGTTCTTAGCTAGGCTTATTTTAATTCAATATTCCCCTCATTTGATATTTGATAGTGCCCATTTCCATTTAATAACGCATTTTTACAAGTGACCATTTATATAGTTTTATTATCCAAAATCATATTGGTATTTATATATTAATGCAAAATTACAACACCTAAAACGATTAAGGAAACAAAACATATTGTCTAAATAATTGTGATGCATATATATATATATATATATATATATATATATATATATATATATGTTATAATTAAATCTTTAACATTGAGCAATGCAAGCTTAATATGGTATGATAAGGAAAATAAATGCCTGGACGGGATTCGAACCCGGATCTCTGAGTCTGTACCTCAGCGTGATATCCATTACACTACCAGGCGAATCCAACTCAAACACTTATTTTTCTTATATATGTATTATACTCTCCATTATTACTAGATGTCGCGAGAACACTGTCTTCACTGCCATCTAGTAGCTGACTATATCAAGTAAGCAAATTAGAGAGACATCTAGTAATAATGGAGAGTATAATACATATATAAGAAAAATAAGTGTTTGAATTGGATTCGCCTGGTAGTGTAATGGATATCACGCTGAGGTACAGACTCAGAGATCCGGGTTCGAATCCCGTCCAGGCATTTATTTTTCTTATCATACTATATATATATATATATATATATATATATATATATATATGCACTACATTATGAAATTAGGCTGATGTTTGTAAAGAGATCGAAACAAATTGCCTGAAAAATTATCTTGACCCCTTATATTTTTTTAAATTCATTATGCATTCAAAATTTTAATTAGCAGCATGCCATAACTAAATAGAGAGCCTAATGATTTGTTTTAAATGTAAAATACATCCATACTCTTACAGGATTCATATTTAACACAGAGTTAATAATATACTATAATATTAATCCAGGCTGTTTGCTTTAAACCAAAGTTTCTTTTCCATATGAGGCAAGACCTGGGGTTTTGTGGTCCTAGAAAATGGGCCATAATTCGTTTAGAAACAGACTATTTCCACAAATAATAAATACAAGTGCAATTTAAAACGCAACTACGGGTAATATTTCTTTAGATTTTTTAAAATGTTTTAATGCATTATTATCCAACTGGCTTAGCTTATGTTTGTAGAGAATTTATTCTTGGTTTTATCTTTCAGACATCTGAGGACACGAAAACACGTTACCCTGTACACGGCTTCAGAAAAAAGTTACTGTGGTCAGTTAAAACTGGTATTCATTATAGGAGAATGGACTCGGTTAACCCGAAATCGTGGCATGAGAAGATCATAAAAGTGACCTTCCCCTCGGGATATTCCCAAATACTCTGCAAGTAGTCTTCCAAAAAATAATTCACTGAACAGATTGTCATCTGCTTTATAATTTATAAAGGCGCTTATTGTTGTATGAATTTAAAGTATTCAGATTATTATCATTTATTTATTTAGCTTATTATACTTGAAGTTGCGTGGTCTTATATTCAATGTAACGAGGAAAAACACAATGTTGCCTTAGGAAGCAATAATTGATAAGTTATATGTTTTGAGTAATATTTTAAGGAGGAATAGTAATGATGATGATGTTCCGCGCTGTTGCCGAATATTTAAGGCATCATGCCTTGGTGCAGAGCTTCGGACTAGCGCTGGTTTGAGTTCCCATGGAGGAATACATTTTCGCATGGAATTTTGGTCAGTATTGAACAAAGCCCAACCAGTTTAATGACGAATTTTGGTAGCTACAAAAATAGAAACTCCAGATTCATAAAACTTACTATAAGACTGGTGTACCCGACATGCTGACCACATAGCATCCCTGTGATTGGCAGGTGTGGATATGAGACAATAACCGGCTAATAGGCCAAGGGCCTTCTAGGCCTGTCGCGCCATGGAGAGATGAAGTTTGATGTTGGCTAAGACGACGGTGATGATGATGATGATGATAATAATAATAATAATAATAACAATAATGGCAATAATTATTCCATTCCATTAGCGCAGTCTAATCTCTCACCTTAAGTGCCGCATACCACACGGGCCTTACAGTGACATGATACGTCGAGGGAGGGACTTTAATAAAATTATGGATCACATACATACTTTTTTGACCATACAATGACATGGAGGGTATCCCAAATGAGTGATCAGCTCAATGTCAAAAATGTTGTCCATCGATACAAAACAACATTAAGACCAAACAAACCATACTCTCACATATTCATACTAAACGTGGCGAATATAATAATGGCCAGATGATGTTCGGGAGATCGTTTGGAACTTAAGGTTGCCTGACATTTGTCTTACAGATGAGGAAAATCCCGAAAAAACACCCGGAAATGTGAGACGACCGGGTTCGAACCCGGGCCCTCTGCGTACGAGGCAGCGACGCTTCTCCGAGACTATAGTGACGGAAATAATAATAATAATAATAATAATAATAATAATAATAATAATAATAATACAAATAATAATTATTACTATTTACCATTATTATTTATTATTATTATTATTATTATTATTATTATTATTATTATTGTTATAAATGCTGGAGAATAAAACAACACTTTCATCAGTAACTATGGTACAACACGTAGCCCTATTTTATTTTGTCACCTGAATGTGTTTCAGTGTACATTTTTAACTAAAAACACATTACCGTTTTGGCCCTTGGATTTGTTGTATATTCTCTCCCTATAATAGTGGCTAAGTGAATTCAGAAATTACCGAGTAAAGGATTAAATTTTGCCGTTCATCTGTTTCGACTAGAAAGATTATATATATATATACACTAAGACACCCAACGGCAGGGAATTTTCTGACTTTCAGGGAAATCTCCTAGGAATTATCATGGCTTTAAATCGGATAACAACACCAGATGAAGTAAACGACATCCTAATATGTATATGTATATGTACATCCAAAAGCTGCACTACTCGCTCCGGTATTAAAATAAATAATAGTTTAAAAAACTAAAACAACACGCTTTATTAGAAAACCGAACTAAAACATGAAAAATAATTTTAGTTTCCAACACGCCTTGGATACAATTAAAGTGGTCAACAAAAAAATCATCTCCAACACATCTAGAATAAAACTAGGGTTATCTACCAAAAAAAAATTATCATAAGTAATGCCACGAGTGATTTCCAAATTATCGATAAATTCACGACTCACGAAGTGAGGAGTGAATTTATCTAGAGAATTTGGAAATCAAGAGTGGCATTTGTTAGGACTATTTAACGAATAAAATTAAGCTGTTTACTCACAAATCATTATTTAACTATAGTTATTTTAAAATATTTATATATTTAATGTAAACGGCGATGTTTGAAAACAAATGAGAAACGATAGGTACGCTTCTACTGCTTCATTTGTTTATCACTGCAACCAGATCATACTATTTATTGCCAAATGAACGCAATATTGTAAGGAGGAGCTTTCTTTAATATGGTAATTATAACACTGATAAATATTTGGTGAAACACGACTCTGATTGGTTGTAAAACAGGAATCATTGAAACGTGATTGGTCATTGACTCCCATTTGGGGCATGAGTTAAATAGTCATCAAAAGTGTGGGGTGCATTTTAGCCTATAGTTTTTACGTTTCCTTCTTAGCGACTTTACTTTTACCTATATCTGTTTATTGTCAAATTTATTAACTGATTTAGAAAACTCCACGTTTTTTATGGTAACTTAATTATTTTTTGTAGATAACTCTAGTTTTATTCTAGATGTGTTGGAGATGAATTTTTTTGGTCATTTTAATTTTATCCGAAGCGTGTTGGAAATTAAAATTATTTTTCATTTTTCAGTTCGGTTTTCTAATAAAGCGTGTTGTTTTAGTTTTTAAAACTATTATTTATTTCATATTTTTTAGTTTTAATATTTTACAGAATAAGATAAAAATGTAAATATTTTTAAATTCGATACTATTGTAGTGTGAGCTAAAAGTAATACTCTACTAAAAAAAATCCTCCGGGCCGGATTTGAACCTGTGACCTATGGATTACTGTAATTATATATCACTACAGTCCAACGCTCTACGAACCTAGTTCTTACAACGATTGAGTAAGAAGTTGAGAAGTCCGCAACCTATTATACCGGTTTTTATTATTTTGATATTCTGCTGATTCTGGCCAGGAGTGTAGAAACATTTATCATCAAATTATTGTATTGTCATTGGTCCTTTACAAGTATACAAAGTTTCAAATCGATTCAATGATTTTAAGTGGGTGAAAATCGTGTTGAAAGATTCCGTTACATAATTACACAGACACTTTTTTTTTATTTTCTGATGATTCTGGCCAGGATTTTAGAAACAAATTATGAAATGATTGCATTGTCATTGGTCCTTTACAGGTATACAAAGTGTCAAGTCGATCCAATGATTTTAAGTGGGTGAAAATCGCGTTGAAAGATTCCGTTACATAGATAGATACAGGTCAAGCTAATATAAAGCGTGTAAAAAGAAACTCACACACACCTCGTAGCAATTGAAAGTAGGAAGAAATCCATCAACCTAAAAATCTATTCATATCACATTCCATTGGTTCAAAGCCACGTAGATTCCATTGGAACGAATCTGCCGGCAAAATATTCCGCCAGCTATAGGACAAACACAGATTGCAAAATAATTCCATTGACTCGTGACAAATAACTGCTGACAGAAATCAAAATTTGGAATTCAACCTACACCAATTCTAAAAACCCCTTCGGTACCAAATTGTTCTTTCAAAACATATTACTTGAACTTTCCTTTTCCCTCTGTCCAAATTATATTCTCGCCGTATTCATGGCAAATATTTATTTATCCAGATAGTCTACCACAAGCGGCTCTTCGTCTAATAGCTGAATGCACCTGTTTTTGAACAACCGCCAACTATTCTAAAACAGCATCTTATCAGCCATTCTGAAATACTACATCAACAAGAGTTCCGTAAATACATATTATGCACTCTTCTGGATTAACAGATCACATCTTCAGCATTTTGTGTCATCATTAGCGTCATGATATCCTAGGGTGCCATGTAGCTCTACGTCTTAAAATATTTGACTTGTTTTTAACTTTAACCTATCCCATTAACTAATTTTCAACTTCCCTATTACAAATTATTTTTGGTCTGCTAACTTCCTTGCGCCTTCCGGATTCTAGCATCATTCTATAGCATTTTGTGGTTTGCGTACTTGTCCACCCTTAGACCATATTCTCGATTTTATATTAAATCAGGCCACCTCGTATTTAATATCCGTCATAAGCATCTATTAATAAACACCTGGAGTAGGTTAGTTTTTTGTGACTTTCCATATTTCGCAGCCATATAATAATACTGATAGAGGTGAATGGAGAAGACTTACATAACAATGAACTACATGGTCTGTATAGGAAGGCAGATATAATAAGAACAGGTAAATCTCGTAGACTGCGATGGGCAGGACATGTTGCGCGTATGGGGAATGAAAGACGTGCATGGAAGCTTCTTGTAGGAAAGCCAGAGGGAAAACGCCCAGTTGGTAGACCAAGAATGAGATGGGAAAACAACATTAACTATGATTTGAGGGAAGTAGATTATACAGGGAATGATTGGAAAGCATTAGCTGAGGATAGGGATTTATGGAGAGCTTATGTCCGCGCGGCCATGAACCTACGGGTTCGATAGTGCCAGTGAGTAAGTAAGTATAATAATACTGATTTCAGATTTGAATTGATATTAAGATCTTAGCTTGGATTGAGTCATATATGTTTTTATTTTTTCACACTGTAAACAGCTGTCCACATCTCCACTTGTCTTTTTTTAATACTATCCTGGACGTGTTCTAGAGCATCGATATATTTTGTAATAATTAGGACTCGAAAGTTGAGGACCTATACAATACCTGTGAAATATCTCTAAAAATACTTAAATATATCCTAAAATACTTAAAAACTGAAAAAGGACGTAAAAAGGCAGTTCAAATTAAATAATAATTTTAGTTTGAATATAATTTTAATGAATATAATACAAATGTTTAAAAAGTACAAAATAGTAGAGAAATGCAACAAACACTGCCAAAAAATTATGGCTGAAAATGTTTCTTCTTTAATATTTTTTTTAATTCAGCATTATTTAAAATGAAAATTCTGTCTGTGTTCATTAAAATTAAAAAGAAAATTCTTGGGGATTTTCCCACTAGAATGAATTCAGTCAATCCGCTTTGGATATCAGGAGGTCAGTAGTATGGTTCAAAATACGGGGTACTTTGTGAGGGTTCATTACAGTATTTTCTCGCGGAACAAAAGTGTTTGCACTATGAAAAGTCTTTGGAAAGTAAAACTTGATATTGTTTTTAAAATAAGTTGAAATTGAGACTAGACTCTGTCGATTCTTGAATTGTACAAATAAATGTAGTCAAAAAGCTAAAATTTACAAAAAGCCGTTAAGATAGAAAAAAGGCTAAAAATGACCAGTAAGATATAATACGTCTAAAAAGGACAAAAATAGACTAACAAAACCCACCATTTTGTGTCCTGCAATGACATAATTTTATGTATATTCTATATATTAAGTTAGGCATCGTCTTCAAACATGAAATTAAAAAGAAAAATGACGTTTCGTCAACTTCTGAGCCCTAGTATTACACTTGGAATATATGCAAACTTTTGTACTTCACTTATTTCCTGTGCGTCTATATTAAAAGTTGAATTGCCGTCTCCGTATATGGGACTATATCGGGCGGGTGTCTCGATTGGACTGATATCTCAGGTTCAAATTCTGGTGGTTCCAGAGGTGTATTGATGGTGGACCATACCGGGATTTTTCGGATTTCTCTCAGGGTTCTCCGGTTTCCCGAATTTCATCTCACCGACACACTCCATTCTCACTTCTTTCTTCTTCATGTAATTTCATTTCTCATTCATCCATTTCCTATCACCCATCACCTCATTTCGTGTTAGTAAAAAATAATGGTTGGAACACACAGATGTTCAAAATATGTCATTGCGGGGATCTAGTGGAGCTCATCAGGGTGATGGCTTCGAGGCTGAAACAATGAAAAAAGGGCAGAGGGGGTCAACGGGAGGGTTTAAATACTTTCACGCGGCCAAGGGTTCATCACAAAAATGGCGGTAAGGGTCGTGATAGAGGAACCTGGTGTGCTAAACCCGGAAGACGAACTACAACTCAGATAACTCAGTAGAGTAGACTTCATTCAATTCATCCATAATATATCGGGATTAGGGCATTATATCTTTCAGGTGTAGCGTGCTGCCTTGTCACGCAGCGGGCCCATCATCATCATCATCCTTCATCGGTGTGGAAAGCAATGGGAAGCTACTACACCTACAATTCCCTAGTAAAGCTGCAAGCATAGCATGCAAATGCTATGATTGGAGTGAAGGACCTACCTTCGGGCAGAATTACTGTGGATGGATGGATCTTACAGGTCTTCGGCGCTCAGGGCAGTCTGCCCGACTAGTCCGAATAAAGAATTAAAACTTAAATTTTTGATAGTATTTACTTTCATTTGATTTGGCTTAGGTAAATTAATTTTAAGTCCCGAATTTATTGCTTCGTTTTCTTTATTTTTTTTAGCATTTTATGTAATTTTATGCAATTGATGATGATGAAGTATTATTATTATGCTATTCATTGCTTTAACGTTCGGTTTTGATAAACGTGTATAGTCTTTATTATTCGAAACTATAAAATAATCGGTTGCTATCAACCATGAACACTACGTAGTTTATATTAACGTATATATTATACGAACATTTATTTAGTTATTACAACTTATTTAGTTACTAATTATAATTTTTATATTAATATATAGCGTGATCGGTAATGCAATAGCATATTGAGTTACAGATCCCGGGTTTAAATTCCGGTTCAGGCATCAATTTTTGGCTTTCATTGCTTAATGTCAAAATTTAATTGTAACATCAAAATAATAGAACGTTTCTCGTATAAAGTAAAAATATTCTAATTAAAATGCTTTATTGTTATAGAAGCCGCAAGTTGGCAGTGCGGGAGTTTCCCCCGCTGTCTCTTATAATTTGAGAATTGTATATAAGGAAAGGAAAAATTATGTTACCACTGGGACGTCTAGAGATATATATGTGTGTATGTTAGCGTGCGTATTTAGTACGTTCATAATACGATTAATTTAAGCGCATAACGCACTAATATTTCTAACACGCGTTTTTAGCTAGTGCGTTCCTTAAATTTAACACCAATTCTTGAAGAAAAGTTACTACTAGAATACTGCAACTTAGGCCTCTAGAAGTTGCAACACGGAACGTAATGCACGAGAAATTCTCATGGTCCCAAAAAACCATCAGTCTAATGACGTTATTAGCGGCATTACGGCGATCGATAATTAAATACTCGAAATGTACGGCGATGTTAACCCATTAAATGGGACCACTATACGAATTTCCATAAATATACCTTTGTATTAAAAAAGTTATATCCCCTCGGTGAAACAGTAGTTGTAAATTAGTTTATTTTGGTTAAGTAAAAAAGATCAACAAACCACTCTGGTACTAGTTGAGAATGATGAAGATGTTCACTGAAACAAATTCTAGTGAGAAAACAAATTATGAGCTGAGGCGTATATTTATCATTCAATATACTAATAAAACAATTGAGAGTTAATTCCTATTTATTATCTATCATAATGACAAAGATATGGAAATAATATACCGTTTCTGGTATTAAGAAACATAGCAGCAGAGGTAGTTAGCGGCAGGTAATCATTATCTCCATGCTCTGAATAATGTAATGAAACGATTTTTTTCCAAGAAAGTCATAATAAGATTATGCCATTTAATTTCATGAACACAGTTTAACCCCTCACCTTATAGGTACTTTTATGTGCCACACGCCACCCAGACCTTACAGTGTCATGACTTGTTGGGAGATGAATTTTAACTATGCATACTCTTTTGTCCACTCAAGGACAAAGAGGGCCTCCCCGAATCAGTGATCACATCAATTTCAGGACCTCCTCCTAGACAACGCAACATAAGACGAATCACACCATTCACACATACACATTCATACTAAACATGATGAATATGATAGTGATGATTATGATGACCCGATTGTATTCGGGGACTGTTTGGCCCTTAAAGTTCCCTAATATTTGTCTTATAGGGAGGAAAGCTCCGAAGAAAACCATCACCCAGAAAATTTGTCCTGACCGGGATCGAACTCGAGCCCGCTGCGTACGAGGCAACGGCGTTACCCCGAGACAGAATAAGGCTATAAAACACAATCATCAAATCTGTTGTGATATACGAAAATCTGAGTAGGTTTCTTCCAGAAAATGTAAAATGTATGTTGGATATATGGGAAAGTAAAATAAATATACTCAAAAAAATAGAAACCTTAACCCATATTAGTAAATAGTAGCCTACCTGACGAAAACGAACAAATACAGAACATAAAACGTATGTCTCATGATCTAATGGTTACTGTTCCTGACTACACTTCATGTGGCCCGGGTTCGATTCCCGGTCCGACCATAGGAATATTTCCTCACAGTGGATTATTCCTGTGCTTTCCCATGGTTTGATGCTTCATTGCCATTTATCATGCATCATATTACCGGGGCAACGTAACTCCGCCATCCAGGTGTCCCAGCTTAAGAAATAGATTAAAATTCCGTCAATACCAGTGAATAAAGTCAGAAACGTCATATAAGATGATCTGGTGTCATTGGAACATATATATAGAGGATGTAAATGAATTATACCGCACAAATTTAATTACATATAGGGGGTATTATATAAGCAATTTGAGATAATGAACTAATAGTCATCATCATCATCATCTGCCTTTCAAATATTAGGCCCAGTGGCCCGTTACGGTCTCCCGCCATCTCCGAAAAGGTCGACCCACAGATCGTCTGCCTCGAGGAATGTAGTGAAGAATTTGTTTTGGTATTCTGTTACGATCCATGCGTTGAATATGGGCTAGCCAATTGTTTCTATATTCTTGGAGGTATTCAGATATAAAATAGTCTACGAATAAAAATGTCCAAGTTATGATTCAATTTGTAAAAATGGTTGGCACGCCACTGATTATATCAAATTAAAAAGGAAATGATATGATACAGATATTGTAACTTACAATAAGCTTGCGCCTTTAGCTGAGCGGTTATAGAAGTCTTACTACCGACGCAAATGTAAGATTGATGCATCACGTTCGAAACTACGTACAGTATGAGTAACTATTTTTCCCTTTCTTCCTTTATTATGCATGTCCTCTAAATTAGTTACGTACGTAGATTTACTTCTGGATTATTGATTATTCCTTATTTTACAGAATACGGTATTGGAATATCGGCGCAGTATATGAGCTACAAAACAATCTACATACGTATTTTATAGACAATTGTTTGAAAGGTTGTAATAATAAATGCACACACTGTAGAGTGCAATAGGTTTCGTAAATAAAATGTGTAATTGTAATGTACAGTACTTACATACTTAAATAAATGATAGTGCAGCGATCACAAGAGTAATAACGTGAAGAGATACAGTGTATGTACACATGGCATACATAATGTTAATGGGGAAAAAAGGAACAATTCATTGAGTAAACAAGAAAAAAAAAGTAAAGCACCTGCAGACTCATTAGAGAAATAGTTCAAATTTTCCACCTCCATTCTCACAACACAGAAGACATCGGCGACTAAAGAATTCTCGTACCCCGTTCAAGATATTAGGTGTCTCGTGGATCATATCACTTGCTGCGATTATACATGCGACTAACAGTTCATCAGTATCAACATCTATACACCAGTTTTTCCAGGTCTCTCCACAAAAATAACCAAGTGCACAGAGATCTGGAGAGCGATCTGGCCACACTACAGTTCAACTACCACTACCTATATCCAGCGAACATAATACACTTCATCCAAATGATTTCGCACATTCCGGCAGAAATGGGGAGGAGCCTGATGTGAAGAGGAACTAGTTAGGACGTCCTCTAATCTCTGGGGATGAAGGTAGGGGCCAATTATATGGTCAGAAATTACGCCTACCCTTACGTTCACCGAAAATATATGCTGGTTACCTCTCTCAAAGATGGCATGAGGATTTTCATAATCCCATATATGACTGTTATCTGAGTTCAGAACCAGCCCATAGATTAAATATTTCATTTAAATTAATACAATAATATAATTACAATTACAATAAATCATATAACAGAAAATAAGAAAAACGTTTTTAAATTATTATATTGTCACCATTGATTTATTTTCCCTAAAAAATCAAACTATTATAAAGTCCCTGTCCTCCAAAATATCCATCAATGAATAATACCGAAGAAAAGAAGAGCGGTGGCTGCATCAAAGTAAAATTATAAAATTGTACCCGTTGAGCGAAGTTCGCTGGTGTAAGGCTTCTACTTTTTTCTGATGAAAGGGATAGAACTGGTCTTCGTTCAGGACTTTCCATATGGTTTGTGGTTCGTGCCAATTACATGTGCGATAGCACTAGTACTAGTAGAAGGATCATCTTCCACCCTATGAAGAACATTCTCTTCAAACTCTGCAGTGCGGCGCGTACGTCTTTCACCGGCGTCTACTCTGTTTACCTACAACGATCCTTGCTCCAGCAAACGCCTATCAACAGACTCGAAGGTTGTTCGATGAGGATGGCGTCTATTCGGATACCGCTACGCGTACATGGCAGCAGCTCTTGCACCATTACATTCCGCTGCACCATAAATCAGGTGCATTTTGGCAAGTTCAGCATAACTGTAAATATGTTACATGATCCTTTCATGTAATGCGACTGAAACTGAAGTAACTTTCAATTAGTTGTTAATGTGATAACCATTATGGGAATAGGTATTTTGCGCACGCCTATAATCAACAAATGTCAGTATCCACATATCACAGTACACAGGAAAGAAAAAAAAAAAAGAAGGAAAGAAAAAGAGTGGCCTGCCGTGATTTGAACCATCAATGTTCGAATCTCAAATCCATCGCTTTAGCTATTTAGCCACACTTTAACTGCAAAGATTCTGCGTGTTTCACTCTTAGCTAAGGCTCACATTGCTTACATCTGCTTTAACCAGTGCAGTGGCGTGCAATCATTGCCTACGTTCGATATTTTAAGAAATTTGATAATCCAGTATTTCATAAACGTTGTTGATATTATTAGAAATCAGGATCTCGGAATTAATACAAATATCTGAAGTTATTCTAGTATAATTTTCTCTCATACTTGTCCTCCTGTTGATTTGTCTGTATTAATTGTCGATTAATTTGATTCCTTGTAACTCGCCCATTTCGTAGACCATAGGTTTCCTATCTCAAATTACTTGTATAATACCCTCTGTAAGCAGTTAAATATGTGTGGAATAATTCATTTAAACCCTGTATATATACCACATACACAAGAGTATAAAGCATTGGATATTGTAACTGATTTAAAAAATAAGAATACAATGGCTACGATATGTGACAAGGGTGTGATGAAAGTGTACAATATTACGTTAGATCCCAAAGTAGTTGGAAAAAAGAAGAGCCGGAAGACCAAGAATACGAAGGATGATGTGTTCAATGGCATCAGGCAATTTAGTATAATAGATGGAGAATGAAGTTTCAAGGCAGGCAAGAATGGATGGAGTGATTAGGGACTCCAAACTTAAACTCAACCATAGCGCCAAAGAAGGAAAGAGGTGTTACTTCCCATCAATTTTGATGAACTGATGAGTAATGTTCTAAAGAGAATATTCCTTTAAAATGCAAAGAAAAGTGAAAAAATGTATTTTTGAATTTAAAATAAACATATAATTAAGATATTCATAATTATTTATTGGAAATATGTAAGAAATCTTTACAAAATTAAAATGTTATTAGCCTACACATCGCAAATTACCAGAAATCATTATTTTTATTTACAATTAAACAGATTTTTAATTTAACATTTAATAATAAATTTATACTCCAGCCAGAATGTATCACATCTGTTATTTGAATGTTCCATATTCGATTCCCAAATACATGAGTTTATTATTAAATTATATTATTGTGAAAATAGATTTCAACTGCCTTTGACAAATATTTTATATACGAAATGCTATTATAAGAAGCTGTGTGACTTTCTATATTACATTTTTAAGATACTTTGATTTAGTGTTTTAATTGTTGATCAGTTAATATAGTTATTTATATTACATAAAAATATTATTGATATGTAACTCAAGCATAATTTTTATGAATATACATCACTTTATTATAATTAAAACCCTAGCATACCGGAGATTCAATAATAATAATCTAATATATAAAAATGAATGTTTATATGCTTGTTTGTTCGTACTTTATGCGAGGCTATACCGTTGATCCGATTGCGATGGGGCATTTTGCAAAATGTTCAGGAGATTCCCGGGATGAACATAGGCTAAAAGAGAGTTGTGATACTCAACTCCTACACCCTTAAAAATCGCCCTTTGTAGTGAAAAACGTGAAAAAAGTAGCTCTTTGGAAACTTAAGTGGCTTATGCTGCCTAAACCATACCAAATACACAAAAGTAATATACACAGAATTAAATATCTCAAACCGCTCTACAAAAAAGTCTGCGACATCATATGCTTATCTCTTACGGATAACTCACAATAACCATTTTTGTCTTTTATTGATGCCAAGAAGATCGAGACAAGTACGTAGATTCAAATGCAAACATAGCAGCACATGACGGGTATTCTTTTACGGATAACTCACAATAACGAATTTAGCCTTTTAGCTCACTTATTCCAAAAGATCGAGATAAGTAGATTCCCGGGCAACACCGGATAAACAGCATGGGGTATCTAAAAATAATTACGATATAATTTTCCCATCACTTATTTAACTAATCATAAAACACATTAATTTTCGTATTTCAGCTCATTTATGTCAAGAAGATCGGGATAGGTAGATTCCCGGGCAACGCCGGTAATCTGCACGGGATATCTAAATAATTATAAATTTATAATTATTTTTCTCTTACGTATTCAACTAAACCGTCAAGAAATGCGGATATGTGTTCAACTGGGATAAAATTTTCCTGAGTTCAAATAGTCCCCCATTTGGTTCTCCGGGCGGGGACTACTTCAGGGAACCCATGCCAAAGGCTTAATCATAGCGACATGTCCCTAGGAATATGGAATGTTAGGACTTTATACAATAGCGGGGCGCTAGAGATATTAACTTGTGAATTAGATAAATCACACTTGGATATAGTCGATTTACAGGAAGTAAGATGGCCAGAAGAAGGTAGTCAGGAATCAGGAAGCTTTGCATTATACTACGGGGGTGCAGAAAGACCTGAATTTGCACCGTGTTTTTTTTTTAGTCCGAAGGAGGATCTTATCCGCTATCCGAGATATTAAATTTTTGTCAGTGATAAGATATCATACATAATTCTAAAGGGTAAACGACATGATTTTATAATTGTAAATGTACATGCCCCCACAGAAGATAAAGATGGCAAGATCAAGGATAAGTTCTATGAAGAATCAGAATGCGTATTTGATAGCCTTTCACGATATCATATGAAAATTGTTTTAGGAGATTTTAATGCAAAAGTGGGGTGGGAAGATATATTCAAACCAACAATAGGCAAATTCAGTCTTCATGAAGATAGTAACGACAACGGGGTTAGATTAATCACCTTTGCCATATCAAAAATCTCATTGTTAAGAGCACAACATTTCAGCATAAGGATATTCACAAATACACCTGGACGTCTCCAGATGGCAAAACTCGATACCAGATAGATCACGTATTAGTGGACAAACGCTGACACAATAGCGTAATCGATGTTAGATCAGTCAGAGGGACAGACTGCAATTCGGATCATAATCTGGTCAGGGTGAAAATCAGACAATGGCTATCGCTTATGAGAGGAACAAACGCTAATGACGATTCTGAAAAATTTGATTTAAAAAATCGAAAAATGATGAAAAGCTGCAAGAATATCTAATTAAAATTGCTAATAGATTTGAAGTACTGAAATCTTCAGATGACAATGTGGCAAACGAAGAAGAAACTGATGAAAAATAAAGAATGGGGGGCTATAAGAGATACTATTAAATTATCAGCTTCAGAATGCATTGGTTATTTAAAAAAAAGAGACAAAACAAGAAATGGTTTGATGAGGAATGTGCCGACATTGTAAAGAAAAGAAAGCTAGCAAAAATAAAATGGTTACACAAACCAAATGAGGTAAATTTGGAGCAATTGAGTTGTGGTACACGGCAAACCACGAGGTTACTAAAGAGGAATAAGAGGGAACATTTGAGAGAGAAGATTAATTATCTTGAAATGAATGCCAAAAATAGGTAAATTTGAGAATTGTATCAGGGAATTAGGATAGAGAAGAAAGGGTTTCAGGCTAGAACAAACATAATTAGGAATGAATGTAGGGATATGATTGCAGATTCCAGAAGTATATTAAATAGATGGAAAATTTACTTTAATCAACTATTAAATGTACATACAAAACAGGATACTGAAGAGGATAATTTACATTCAGCAAAAATGCTAATCGCAAAGCCAAGTGCATTAGAGATTGAAATGGCGATAGAAAAATTGAAGATGTATAAGCATCAGGTTCAGATGAGTTCCCAGCACAGCTGATAAAATCAGGGGGAAAATTGATGGACAAGATACGCCAGTTCTTAATATGAATTGGGAAAAAAAAGGTCTTCCCGATAAATGGAGAGATTCTATTATCGTACTAATTTATAAGAAAGGAGATAAAACTGATTGCAACGACTATAGAGGCATCTCATTACTCTCAACTTCGTACAAAATTCAAACATATATATTAGTAAGGAGACTTACTCACTATATTGATTAGATTCTAGGAGATCATCAATGTGGATTTAGAAGAAACAGGTCTACAACAGATCAGATTTTCAGCTTAAGACAGATTTTAGAAAATAAATGGGAATATAATGGTACTGTACATCAACTATACCTGGACTTCAAAAAGGCATACGATTCAATTACTAAAAAGTTAGTTAGACTTATACGAATGTGTCTAAATGGCACAAATAGTAGGGTGCGTGTAGGCAAACAGTTTTCGGACACTTTTGAAATCCAGAATGGGTTGAAGCAAGGAGATGCACTATCTCCTCTAGTATTTAATTTTGTACTAGAGCATGCCATTAAATCTTTAGAGAATGAGGAAGACTTACAACTCAATGGTATTAATAAGCTGTTAGTTTATGCTGATGATGTAGTACTACTGGCCGATAGCGAGGAGATACTAAAGGCCAACACGCACACACTATTGTGTAACACTAAGAAATTAGGACTGGAAGTAAATATCAATAAAACTGAATATATGGCCACACGTAGAAATACATTATATAATGGAAATGGACAGCTAATGACAAATGAGGGAAATTTTGAGGAAGTGGCTGAATTCAAATCCCTAGGAACAATAATCACAAAGAGAAATGAGATGCACAAGGAAATTAAACATGGACTCAATTCTGGAAATGCGTGCTATTATGCATTGCAGAGACTCTTGATGTCCCAACTCCTTTCAAAAAACGTTAAACTGAAAATATATAAAACTATTATCGACCAGTTATATTGTTTGGATGCGAAACATGAACTCTTACTTTAAGGGAGGAAAGGAGATAAGGAGTATTTGAGAACAAATTTGTTAGGAAATTTTTTGGACCAAAGAGAGATGAACAGACAGGTGATTGGAGAAGACTGCATAACAATGAATTACATGGTCTTTATAGGAAGCCAGTTATAATGAGAACAGTTAAGTCTCGTAGACTGCAATGGGCAGGACATGTGGCACGAATGGGGAAAAAAAGGCGTGCATTGAAGCTTCTTGTAGGAAAACCAGAGGGAAAACCTGAGGGAAAACGCCCAGTTGGTAGACCAAGAATGGGTTGGGACAATAACATTAACTATGATTTCAGGGAAGTAGATTATACAGGGGATGATTGGAAAACATTTGCTCAGGATAGGGATGTATGGAGAGCTTATGTCCGCGCTGCCATGAACCTAGGGGTTCGATAGTGCCAGTGAGTTAGTTAATTAGTTACATACTTACTCACTGGCACTATCGAACCCGTAGGTTCATGGCCGTGCGGGCATAAGCTCTCCATACATCCCTATCCTATGTTATTGCTTTCCAATCATTCCCTATATATTCTACTGCCCTCAAATCATAGTTAATGTTATTCTCCCATCTCATTCTTGGTCTACCAACTGGGCGTTTTTCCTCTGGTTTTCCTACAAAAAGCTTCCATTCACCTCTTTCATTCCCCATCCGTGCCACATGGCCTGCCCATCGCAATCTACGACACTCAACTGTTCTTATTTTATCTGGCTTCTTATAAAGATCATGTAGTTCACTGTTGTTTAGTCTTCTCCATTCACCTGTTTGTTAATCTCTCTTTGGTCCAAAAATATTCCTAAGTACTTAATTCTCAAATATTTGTAATCTCCTTTCCTCCCTTAAAGTAAGAGTCCATGTTTCGCATCCATATAATATAACTGGTAGAATAATAGTTTTATATGTTTTCAATTTAACGTTTTTTGAAAGGAGTTGGGACATCAAGAGTCTCTGCAATGCATAATAGCATGCATTTCCAGAATTGAACCTATGTTTAATTTCTTTGAGCATCTCATTCCTATTTGTGATCATTGTTCCTAGGTATTTGAATCCAGCCACTTCCTCAAAATTTCCCTCATTTGTCATTAGCTGTCCATTTCCAGTATATAATGTATTTCTACGTGTAATCATATATTTAGTTTTATTGATATTTACTTCCAGTCCTAATTTCTTAGTGTTACTCAATAGTGTGTGCGTGTTGTCCTTTAGTATCTCCTCGCTATCGGCCAATAGTACTACATCATCAGCATAAACTAACAGCTTATTAATACCATTGAATTGTAAGCTTTCCTCATTCTCTAAAGATTTGATGGCATGCTCTAGTACAAAATTAAATAGTAGAGGAGATATTGCATCTCTTGCTTCAACTCATTCTAGATTTCAAAAGTGTCCGAAAACTGTTCACCCTACTCTTAGATAATTAGTTAGTTTTTGTTATTCAACTAAACATAAAAGCACATTACTTTTCATTTATTTAGAAGTAGCAGTGCATACCGTGTATTAGCTAAAAAAATAGTAAAAGTCAGTGTACAATCGATTCTATAGTGTTTTCGAACATCGTTTACAAAGTTTTGCTTATTACAGAGGCTATCAATCAGGTAATTGGACGGCGTTATTCTACAACGGGCTATGCGCCATTAATTATGTACCAAAAAATGCATTTAAAGTTTTTTTATATTATTTTAAACTCTTCCAAGAGCTATTTAATTATATCTGACCTGATAATCTCTTATATGATATTATTGTATATACTGATGCGTTCTGTAGGAGTACAAACAATTGAGGGGCTCAGTGGAATAAGGGCCCATCCCAACCAATGGTTGATTTTTAGTTATTTGCAGATTATGTATCCTATGACCATCTTCTGTTAATCTTTAGAAGCTCATAATTCTAATCTTGCTCAAAAGAAGGGTAAATGAGACTTTATGTCTAAGAAAAATTTCTAACTTCTTCACGCGCGCGGGAAATAAAGGCCCATCCCAACTGCTGACACGTGACCGTATATTGTCCGCTACTCTGTAGTCCGCTGCAATACTGACTCGCATTGCCGGCAAATATCAGTAAATGCAGAATGGCTGATGCGGCAGATTCTTGTGCAAATGGAAATAGTGTAATACAATACAAGAAAAGAAAAAATAAAAGTGCAAGAGTGGAATAAAACGAAGCAGATCATTTTACGTAACAGTGGAAAGGAATATAAATCGGCCTGCTTCAAGAGGTGCGGACGAAATTGCTAGTTTTTTTATTAAAAGCTGATTGAAAAAGGTGCTAATAAAAATAAACTTATAATGTATATAATGATTCATGTGTTGTTCAAAACAAGAATTATACAATAACGGGACTTTGGCTGTACATGATTGTTTGTGATTGGTTTGAAGAAATTGAACATACATTTCTTGTACCAGGTCACACTTTCCTCCCATGTGATGCTGACTTTGGTGTAATTGAAAAAGTTAAAAAAACACAAGTGGTTTATGCACCTGAACAGTGGGCTCTCCTCATAAGAAAGAGTTGAACAAAGAAACCATTTACAGTAATTGAGATACATGCAGAAGATTTTAAAGATTTGGATCACTTAAATGTTCATAAAGAGAAATGTGACGCTGGACAAGGATAAGGTAGACACAAGGAAAGCGTCTCAGATTCGTTTTGTGGAAAACAGACATGTAATATACGTAAAATCCAGTTTCGGTGATTTAAGTTTAGAGGAAGTAATAAGCCTTTAAAAAAGGGAAAGGAAAGTGTCCTGTATTACGAAATGTAATATTGATAACAAAATATCCTAATGGTAGGATGATAAAGAAGACATCATGACTCTCATGACATTTGTACCACATGTACACCAGATATTTTAACAACAGCCTTAAATCATATGATGATGATGATACAAATGCTGCAAACGTAGAATACGTAGATTAATGCAATATTCAAGTTAAAAAGTGTTATTGAATTTGTTTATTTATGTTGTATTTTTTATATTCTCGATTTTATTTTCCTTTGATTAGACACATGAAACAACATAGTGATCTATACATTTGCAGGTAGAAAGCTTATTTTATGTACAAGACATGTACCAAATATTATCAATGTGTGCTCTATATATTTTACTCAATGCAGAATTTAATAACATGCAATTTTTCTCCAAACTTAGTGCAGTTGGGATGGGCCCTTATTCCACTGACCCCTCAATTTATATTTATTTTAACGACACATATTTCAATACTGCACTTATTATGTAATGAGAATGATGTCATAATCGATCTTCATCAATCAGTTAAGCACCGCAAGAGGACATTTACACTGTTGATGTGTATTAGTATGGGATATTTTATTATATAGTCTATCAATCAGCCAAGCGTCAAGATAATGTGTATACAGTGTTGATGTAAAATATTTTATCAGAATATTAGTATATTTGCACAATACATTTATTACTGATGTGTTTATATATTGTATGTTTTGTAATTCTTGATACATATTACATTATTAAATGTGCGTGTTAAATTAATAATATTTTCTAAATAAAATAAATTTTTTCATGCAATTAGAGTACATACAAAAAAATTGAAAAGAACAGGCATGCTCTAGCAATTTTGTCAAATCAATTTTTTAATTCCTTAGGGTAAAAAATATGGATAGACATCCATCAATGTGCACACTAAATTTTTATTTTGAACTATAATACGTTTCCAAAACGCATAGGCTATGCACGATTAATAAAATGCATATGTAATTGTAAACAATATTAAAATAAGTGGAACAATTGTAAATAATGCAAATAATTTATCTCATACTTTTAATATGAATTATTCAAACTGGAAATTTATTATAAGTATTAAAATTATCATACAATTAGAAAAAAATGTACATCTATCTTCGGGTTTTTGCAGCTGCTGCAGTTTTCGTGCCAAACCTCCCAAGCCTACGATCCTGTGCATCTTCAATGTTTAGCCCTCTTGCTTGCATTACTATCCTCATGTTTTCCTTCTATGTTAACTTTGATCTCCCTCTTTTCTTGTTTCTGGTCGGTTGCCATTGATATAGTAGTTTGGGCCATCGCTTATCTTCCATTCTTAAAATATGTCCTAACTATTTGAATTCCTTCTCCTCATTTTTTTCAATTATGCTTTCTTCTGCTGCCATTATGTTTCTAATTTCTTTATTTGTAACATGTTCTAATTTAGACTTTCTGGCACTTCTGCGTAAATAATCCATTTCTAGAGCTATTAGTCTATTCTTGTAGTAGGTCTACTTATTGATTTCCATACCTGACTTACATACGTTGCAACAGATTTCACCAATGTATCACCAATTTAAAAAATATATATACTTTTCATTTCACGAAAAAAATATAAGAGAATGAATTTTACAAACTGGATTTCGTAACTCCGTTGTCTATACAATGACCTCTGAATTAACAAGCGCCTGATTTTTTCACCTTTTATAAAATAGGGGTATATAGATTTCATGTACGAAAAATATATAATTCACAAAATATATAAAACTCTTAAATTCCTGCACTGAGATAGGAAACGCCTATCCAATTTCAGGGCAGTTCTCATAAACCATATCTAAAAATTTTCTGAGCTCTGGATGTCATTATAACATTAAAAAAACATGCTGACTTGACAATTTTCACTATTTATTTTAGTCCCAAGCCAACAATACTCAGTTATGCATCAACAACATAATAACGGGAATATTTGGCGCTAAGCTGCATGATACAACATTTAGATTGGCAATTATGAAGATGTAGTTTCTTAGCCGTTTTGTTGCAAAACACAGAATCTCTGATAGGAAAGAAGGCGTTTATATTTGTCTTTAATAATAAGGCTATAGTTAAAGATTTGGCGCTAAATTGTGCCTACACATTATTTTATGAGCCAGTACAATAGATGACATCAAAATGATAATTTTTTTAAAATGGAGCGCAGCCGGTTGATGCATAATGCCATTCAATTTATTAATGCTAAAAAGTTTACAGCTACATTACTTTATCACTAAAAAGACTATTAAGCTAGATTTATTCTTTGCGGTGTGTTTCAACACGAAATTTAGCCTCCGCATCTAATGCCAACGTCAGTACCTTATTTCGTTCTGAAGTTTCAGACCTAATAAAGATATATAGTATTTTCATTTATTATCGCCTCGCTATGATAGTTGTCCGTTTAAATAAAAGCGGGTGTCGCGCGAAAATGCTTGACAATGATTAGGCCTTACATTTGGAATTATTATAGTGGCGGTAGTCTGTATATTTATATTTAATTGTATATAACAGCTGCGGAGAAACAAAGCGAGCCGCTGGACAACCTTCATAGTGAGGTGATAATAATTATGCTCTTTAACAATTAAAGTGGTCTACACAGTGCGGGGAAATAGTACAGAAATTGTATATTCACATGCCTATAAGTACAGTACTGTGCAACTTAACTCTAGACTGAAACAAAGGGAGTATGGCAATTAATTCACGATCATAGAATCCACACTTCACATTGGCTAATAAATATTAGATTTCAATAAATTAATTATATAAAATAAAATATTTATAACACACACACACACATATATATATATATATATATATATAAATATGGATCAACAATATTTTTTACATGTGTTAATAATTCATATATATATTAATATATAAAAAATACGTGTCACGTTGTTTGTCCGCGATGGAATCCTAAACTACTGAATCGATTTTAATAAAATATTGCACACTGTGTGCAGTTTGATACAACTTGAGGCTTAGGGAAGTTTATAACTAAATTTATAGTCGCATAATTTTACTGCAAATTATTTGTTTATTATTTAACAAAGAGTTATAATTATCTGTGAGTTCCATACGATTCTAACAGATGGCCATGTAAGGTAATTGGTTTATTATTTAACCAGGTGGCTGTGCATTTTGTTGCAACCGCGAATTTCAAATGAATTACAAATATTGATTATTTCATAATTTAAGCGTGTTTGTGTTTATTCTATTTTTAAAATATTGATAATATTAATTTCGTGTGTACGTATTAGTTTTAAGTAATCTGGCTGAAAACCAGCAACTTATTTTAAATTTAACTGGACCGAGAAGGAACATTGAACGATATGGCGAATCAGTTCTAGAGACCATGAATGATAAGATATCAAGTGAATTTCCGCAAATTGGTATAGGCCTATGTGACATAAATCTTACAATTAAGAAGAATGTCAATTTAAAAACATATGAAGGTCCTAAGGAACGGAATAACAGAACTGTAAGTAAGTTTGTTAGTTATAATAATATGCCTAATATTACAGAAACAATCTCCTCAATTAAATGAAAAACAAGATGAATATAATATATCACAAGATGATATTACTATACAGAGACTTCTTAATGATGATGATGATGATGAGAATCCAAAATGGCAACAAGTTCGTAGAAAAAAACGAAAGTATAATGAAATCAGCAACCCTCCTCAAAATAGTCCATCAATAAATGTATATAATCCTTATGACACACTTATGGATGATACTGAGAATGCAGACAACATAAATTCATTTCAATCAACAAAACCACTTCCACATAAACCACCACCCACATTTATACCGGGTGTAGTTAACGTACCAGAACTAAAAAATTGTGTAAAACAAAAACTTTCTGATTTAGATATCTCAGATTACTACAACATAATCTAACGTATACCTTAGCCACAGCAACGCGTGGCCGGGACTTTATATATATATATATATATATAAAACAAAGTCGGATTAGTTACACTATTTAGAACTCAAGAACGGCTGGACCGATTTTTATGATCTTTGATTTATTGGATTTGTTTCCGGCCCGAATAGCAGGTAACTATTAAAACATCGGAAAAATTAACGTAAAAATACGGTACGACGTTCGCCGGGCCAGCAGGTATATATACACATACACATATTTATATATATATATATATATATCCATCCATAGTAATTCTGCCCGAAGGCAGGCCCTTCACTGCAATCATAGCATTTTCATGCTATGCTTACAGCTTTTCTAGGGATTTGTAGGTGTGGTATTTTCCCGTTGCTTTCCACACCGGTGAAGGATGGTGATGATGATGATGATTATGATAATGATAAGGGTGGCCATATGATTTCGGGGACCGTTCGGGCATTAAAGTTTTCCTGACATTTGTCTTACAGGCGAGGAAAAACCCGGATAAAAACTTCACCCGGAAAAACTGTCCCGACCGGGGATCGAACCCGGGCCCGCTGCGTGACAAGGCAGCACGTTACCTGGAAACCACAGCGGTGGATATATATATATATATACTAGAATATAGTACTATTGATTAATTACTATTGGAACATAATTTAAATTTGTAATATATCATATAAGTTATTTACAGTAGGCTATATTAACTGATTTTTAATTTATGATATTAATATAATATTCTATTATTTGAATGTTCTATTTATTTCAGTGCTGAGCAGCTAGAATTAATACAGTTGCGAATGTGTAAATTTGTTGTCAGAGGATTATATCATGTACACAAAGCAATAGACATTACTAGCTTGACGTCTGTCTTGACATTGCCTGAGGCAGTACTTGCACTTTGTAAACAAAGTTCGTGTGTTCATTACTTCACATTTCGGTACTATTTCCTCGCAGTCCGATGATCAGCTTTTGCAATTCAAAGCTTGGTGTGAAATGAGAGACAAAGTTTGCTCAGATCCCACTTATTTCATGCTTGGGGTTCTTTTACTTGCTCTAACTCTATGTCAAAATATTCACGGCTTTACTTCTCTTCAGAAGGTAGTATGCTCAGGATTTTACGCCCTGAAAAATCAATCGAGGCCCAGTCGGATTTGAACCTGCGTATCTCGGAATCAGAGGCGAGCATGGTAACCACTAGATCATCCTGACCGACAGAGCCATTACATTGCAGCAGGAGTGAGCATGTTGTTTGACAATCTCGATTTCCCTATTTTAAGCAACGAATGACAATCGTCTTATATAAGGTATTGGTGAAGAAACGTGTTCAGCGTCTCCCGAGCCTCTGACGTACCATACACTTATTATTACAAATATTGAGAATATGTAGTAAGGTCAACTTTGTGTAGGTGGATCGAACTTGTAAAATTAGTATTTTTTTCTTGTACACGAATTAGTGTGGATTTATACTGTTGTTAAAAATATACTATTTTTATTTAAATGGATATATTTGCATTGAGTTTTATTTTAACCATTTACATGTTTAAAATAAAAATTAAAATATATCCGTTGGCAGGTGCCGTAGTCCTCAACTGCGTTCAGTTAATTTTTATTTTATGACTATTCACCTCAAGGGAATTTAATACGAATTTTACTTTTACTGATTTATATGTAGACCTGTGTGGACTTAATTTGAATAAATAAAACGTTCGTCACACAGGAACTGCGTAAACCAAGCGAATTGCTCAGCAAAGATAATTTATGATCGAATTTTGCTGCTTTACTGAATATATGTCTTTAAAAAAATTGAGGAAACTCATTTTATTATATCAACTTACTCAATCTTATCGGACTGCAATAAAAAAAGAAAAAAACTATGAATAACCTAAGTAATTATCTCTTGCATATTGTTGTAGACTATAATTTGACAATATTTTAAAATAATTTTTACTAATCCATTGTTCCATTGCTTTATTAAAAATTTAAATACATTAAACCAATATGTCGTACAGGATATATTACCAAATAAGGGTTAATTAAATTATATGGCATACCTACATATTGTAAAAAAGAAAATAAGGTGGCTGCTACATCGATTTAACAATTTCAGGTTTCAGGTGAACCTCCACTTCTAATGGACGGGCAAGTTTTGGTGAATACCTTCTTCATGTTATTAAAATAGTATATACTTAGTTTAGCTGCACAAAAGTAGAACATTGTAAACGATAGAGCGATTTTTAAATTTTCGTTTCTGGTGAACTCATGATTAAATGGTCCGATTTTGCTGGTTAACGAGATCGACCCTTTCTTTTTTTTATAGTTATTTGGCAAATTTGGTTCCAAAAAAAGCAGCCGATAGAGCGTTAACACACACACATATGAATTTTGGTTTGGTCATTTCTGGTATCTACTAGATAGGATCGGTGAAGATCTGAATTTTTTTTCATTAGAATAACCTTAATAGCCTCCACCATCATAGTAATTCTGCTCGTGAGCAGGTCTTACACTGCAATTATAGCATGTTTATACTATGCTTTGAAGCTTTACTACGAAATTGTAGGTGTGGTAGCTTCCCGTTGCTTTCCACACCAGTGAAGGGTGATAATGATAAGGATGATGATGAAGATGATGACCATATGATTTCGGGGACCGTTTGGGCCTTAACGTTTTCCTGACATTTGTCTTACAGGTGAGGAAACACCCCGATAAAAACCTCACCCAGAAAAACTGCCCCGCCCGGGGATTGAACCCGGGCCCTCTGCGTGACAAATCAGCACGCTACCTCGAGACCACACCGGTGGACGTATTCCTTGGGAATTCGCTGAAAAATATAAAATATTTAAAACCTTTGAATACACAAATGTTTATTCTTATATTTAGTGGAAATAATGCTTAATTGACTTCCTGGAAAATAAATATTTGTAAGATTTTAGGTTCCAATTGATTTTTAGTCTTTTCTATCTTCCCTCAAATAGGCAAACTTACTGTTTAAACAGGCATTAATATTTATTTAACTTTCACTATGAGGTTTAATTTAATAATTAAATTAATGTTTTTATTACCTCACCTCATATCCTTTTTCTTCTATACTGCAGTTTCGGAGCTTATCTCCATCGACAGTAGCCTCTGGTCGACCGGTGTTATGTCGTTTCTTGGCGGTTTCCTTCTTACTTCTATCGGTGGACCGATGAACCTCTGGATCAGGTCAAAATTTGCGGGAGTTTCAAAATTCATGAGTTTGTCTTTTATGTTTTTTTTGGATATGGATTTTTTCCCAGACTGTGAGTTCCTTTAGTTTATCTGTTTGTTTGATTAGGCTAGCTTCTGTATCAATTAAATGTTTTTCAGACCAAGCATGGGCTGCTACTGCTGACTTGTCCACTTCACCCTTTTTTACATTTCTAATAGAAATAATCAAACAAACAGATAAACTAAAGGAACTCACAGTCTGGGAAAAAATCCATATCCAAAAAAACAAAAAAGACAAACTCATGAATTTTGAAACTCCCGCAAATTTTGACCTGATCCAGAGGTTCATCGGTCCACCGATAGAAGTAAGAAGGAAACCGCCAAGAAACGACATAACACCGGTCGATCAGAGGCTACTGACGATGGAGATAAGCTCCGAAACTGCAGTATAGAAGAAAAAGGATATGAGGTGAGGTAATAAAAACATCAATTTAATTAGGCATTAATATGTTTATCTGCCTCTACAACATTAAACGATGATTGTAAATATAGGTGCATAGGACTCGAAATTAAATTTAAGCCTATACTGTAAATTCATTATTAAATGTCATAAACTTCGCAAAAAAAAAGAGTAAGTCGGAATTCTTAAAACGTACTAGGATAACTCATTAGTTTGGGAACAGATTTAATGATTAGTGTATACCTTACTAGGTTGATTAAACATTCTTCAGATACTCAGTGGAATTCAATTCTAATTACTTGACCTACTCCATTGTTCAAATTCCAAGAAAGCTCGTTCTGGAATTATCTGAATATTCCGTTAACGACGATTAGAATTATATGAAGCCAATATTTTTCTTCCACTCTTAATAATACGAAATATACTGAAAATAGAAATTAATTTAAACAACTCATGTCCTGTTTATTTTCGAATTAAAATAAAAAAAATATATCTATAAATATAAAAGTTGGTAACGCGCAATTCCATATGTGACTGACTAACATATACAATGCACTTTAGCAGCAAAATGATTGCATGAATATTGGATTTATTGAAATCAGTGGTGTTTTCAACGTGATATAATAGAGGATAAGTGTGTGATTAAGACTGTATATAAACATACAACTTTTGAAGAAAAGCAACGTTATTTATTATCTATCAAAATATGTGTGACTGACTGACATAAATGTCAACTCTTCAATCAGCTTAATATGTTCATTTGCATCATTCTCTGAAATGTCATTCCTAATTCAATTTTCCAAAATACCGTTTGGAGGGCACATTTCATGTTACGTTCTAAATAAAAAATGAAACTTAAATCACAATTAAGACCGGAGTTAGGACCTAATATGTGATGAGTGAATGCCTGACTGACATATCTGAATTTTATTCAGAATTTGGAGGAAAGGAGATTACGAGTCTATGAGAATAAACTTCTTAGGAAAAAATTTTGACCAAAGAGAGATGAACAGACAGATGAATAGAGAAGACTACATAACAGTGAACTACATGATCTTTATAAGAAGTCAGATAAAATAAGAACAGTTGAGAGTCGTAGATTGCGATGGGCAGGCCATGTGGCACGAATGGGGAATGAAAGAGGTGAATGGAAGCTTTTTGTAGGAAAACCAGAGGGAAAACGCTCAGTTGGTAGACCAAGAATGAGATGGGAAAATAATATTAACTATGATTTGAGGGCAGTAGAATATATAGGGAATGATTGGAAAGCAATAGCTCAGGATAGGGATGTATGGACAGCTTATGTCCGCGCGGCCATGTACCTATGGGTTCGATAGTGCTAGTGAGTAAGTATTTCAAAATGCAACAAACATAATTATATGAACAAAATACTATGAAACTAGATAAACAGCCTCGAAGACGTATATTAAAAAACAGAACTACAAATACTTTATCAATTCTACGAAAATGTTACATTTAATGTTGCTGTAAAATAAATTTTAACTTAAATTAATAATATGATTAGATTAACTCACTTAACATGTACATTTTAAATTATATGAAATAACAAATATATTAAACAGGCTTACTCAACAACAAAAGGTTTTCTCTATTATAATTGTGAATATATATATATATATATATATATATATATATAAGGGATTTACTATTACAAAAGGTTTAAGGCAAGGTTGCAGTTTATCTCCAACTGTATTCAAAATTTATCTCGAAAGAGTACTAAGAGGGTGGAGGAAAAAAAAAATGGGCATACCCATCCAAAATACACATGTATATTCACTAAATTTTGCTGATGACCAGGTATTAATAGCACAGAACCACGATGACATAGATTATATGGCTAAAAAACTAAAAGAAGAATATGAAAAATGAGGACTTCATATAAACATTGAGAAAACTAAATACCTGTGTATAGGAGAAGCAAGGAAAATATAAATTTCAACAATGGAGAAGAACTAAAACCTTATGCACTTATTTAGGAACAAAATTAGACAATTCAGGCGATAACACAGCGGTAATTAGAAATAGAATCGCACAAACAAAACAAGCAATAAATGCTTTAAACTCTGTTTGGTGGAGCAAAAATATTACAAAAAATAGAACATTACAAATATATCAAACCATAATTCAGAGCATTTTAACATATGGTGCTGAAGTCTGGAAAATTCCTACCAGGGAAATGAAAAGAATTTTAAGTACAGAAAATGGATATTTTAAGAAGATCAGCTGGAAAATCTAGAATGGATAGAATACGAAATAAAGAAATAAGGGAAATTATGGGTATACAAGAGTAGCCGGACATCATTAGACATTATAGAAAATAAAAGTTTACAGTGGTATGGTCATGTCAAAAAATGCCAGAAAAAAGATTGCCAACAATTATTATGGAATGGATCCCAATGGAAAGGAGAAAGAGGGGAAGACCGAAGAAAACTTGGATAGAAGGGGTACAAGCAGCTATGAATATCAGAGGAATGGAGAAAGATCAATGGATGGACAGAGAGGAATGGCGTTTGGTTTCCGGAAGACGGCGGCAGCTGCCATCAACCGGATGATGATGATATATATATATACATAATACAGTAACTGATTACAATTTACCTGTTGCAAAGTTTAATATTTCTGATGTCTAGATTCAACCATTGAAATAACAAAATACTAACATAACTTAATATCCCTTCCAGAACGTACGCACATTCTTAAAAAATTAGTTATGTTTAAGAGTGCGTGTATTTTCAAAACAAATTATTATACATTCACATGAGTAAGCGGTCCAATTGCTAACGTAGTGATTTCCATAAAAACAAAACTCTTATTATTACTTATTACATTAGCCTTACACAACAATCTTCTAGGGACTCACTTCATAACATCGATATATCAGATCCACTTATGCAGTTATTATTTCACTCTCATTAATTCAAAAACTTACGTGTCCTGTCACACATGAAGTCCCACGCTGTAGTTAAATGGTTTGGGTCAAGATGCCTTAATAGAGGTCACTGGTTCAAGTCTCCGTGAGAGTAGAAATTTTCTCATGGAATTTCGGACACAAGGCGACTGGTGCCCGCCCAGAATCGTGAAGAATTTGGGCAGCTATAATATCTAGCGGCCGCAGTTGAGAAATCAGTAATAATGGCTAAAGTATCCGACATGCTGACCACATATCACCCCTGTATATTTACTAGATGATTGTCTACCTTTATCATTGATATAAGTGCAATGTGAGATAAGCGGCCGGCTTGTAGGCCAAGGGCTTTCTAGGCTGAAGTACCCGACATGCTGACCTAATATCGCCACTATATTTTGGCTAGATGATTCTCCACCATTGTCATAGATATATTTGCATATGAGATCAGCGGCCAAGGGCTTTCTAGGTCAGTCGTGTCATTCTGTTCTTTTTTAACACACGAACTTATGAATTTGTTGCGCTGTTTGTTTGTCAGTTCTGCATAATCTATAACATACGGATCTAAAGCTTTCACGTTGTGAGCGCAACGAGTCCGTGATAGCTGAATGATGTTTAAATTGTTTTTTCTAGAAATTGCTTTCCTTCTTCTATATCATTTTATGACCCCTCCTGGACAGTTATTTGGTTAGTTTTACAGCTCACACTACAGAATTCTGCACCATTTTCTATCTTCTTTCCCGATTTTTCATACATCTATGCCATCCTTTTTACTTGGCCGCCAATCGCAATTATAGCCCCCTTTCCATGGTACGATTCAAAGAAGTTCCATTTTATGTCAAAATCCAAATATGAAAGTTAATCAATATCACATTGCTAAATGTATAGGCCTATTTCTAAGTGCCAGCTGATCCAACTGAAAATTTTTATCAACTCAAGTTTTGGAAGAAGTTCTTATAGTTCAGAAAATACTTTTCTTAAGCAAACATCTATAGCATACTTGCCATGTGTCACATAACCTGACACTAGAACATATTATTTTTTCTCAAATTCTCTGTCACCTTCCATCTAAACTAGGGAACAGTAGTTAATATTGAGATATGCTTATAGTTCCAATGAACTCCTGGATCTCATTTTGTTCTTTGTAGGTATAATTTTCTGAAAAATCAACAAGAATGGCTGCTTCATTTACCGCAAACTTTTCTTGAATATATTTTTAAATGCTTCCGCTGACTGCCTTTTAGCTCAAACAGAAGAACCGAATAGTCTACCAGATTTCCTAGACCATGTGTATATTAATTCTCAGTGGAGTGCAGCAAAAAACTGAGTACGCCATGCGTATTAGCAATATAAATGAGAGGACGAAAAGTCAGTCAGTCATGGGACTCTAGCTGGAAAAATAATGACTTTACAAGAAAATGTCATAAATAAGTTTTTGTTAGTTGTGTACCGATCACATAGAACCGAAGAGGAAAATTTAATCCATCAATTATTAAGTTGTGTACAGTAATTTTTATGTTTTCCGCAACCGATAGGCCATTTAGATCTGTTAACAATTATAGGACACATTTAAGGTATATAGAACATTAGAATGTAATTAATAATAATAAAGTTACGACTAAGGAGGACCAATGTATAGTTTAACAAAAACTTTTGTGAAATAAAACGAATACCACCGAATCATTAAACAACAAATTGGTAAAATTATGCGTGTTTATACAGGTTTGGAATAGGACAAGTTCTACCATTAAAATAATACACTTTTGAAATATTTTTTTCTTGCAAATGCCCCAGGTTGTCTTTCGACATTCCCGGTATTCTCTCCTGGCATGGCGTACTTGTAACCCACTTCTGAGGTTGGGGCGCCTGGAAAGCGGGGTTACGTTGCCCCGATGATATGATGAGTGATGATGATGATAGTGGTGCGCCAGGAGAGTCCCTAATCCTAAGCTTAAACTAAGATGAATAAGAATGATGATGATTGCGATGGCCATATGATTTCGGGGACCGTTTGGGCCTTAAAGTTTTCCTGACATTTGTCTTACAGGTAAGGAAAAACCCCGATAAAAACCTCACCCACAAAAACTGTCCGACCGGGAATCGATCCCGGGCCCGCTGCGTGACAAGGCAGCACGCAACCTCGAGACCACAGCGGTAGACACTTTGAAAGATTATCTTATAGAATCAGAAAATTCTATTTTTAAAGATATACATTACGTCATCAAAATTTTTCCTGCGTCAATTTTAAAAATTTTCACCTCGGTATGAAATCTTCACGAAATCGCTCAACGAAGTTCTCTTCTGATTCTGGAGGAAGCATGTTCAAATCCGACCGGAGTCGATTGATTTTTAATTATGTAAAATTCCAAAGCATAGCTTCCTTGGGAATAGTAGCAAATCCGTTAATCTCGTAACGTATATTTACGACACATAATAGAACCTCAAATCCGAAATTCGGCACCTGATAAAAAATTGTCGGCCTTTTGATGTTTAGATTTGAATTTCGACTATAATAATCCGAGCTGTTAAAGAATGTCGTTGAATAAAAATAGTAACCAACTTTAAATACAAATAAAATAAATATAGAAGTGAAAAAATAATAAAACAATTTTTACACGATTGCTTTTTTTTTCCAATTCATCCAAATACTTATTTTTTAATTAACAAACAAAATGTCTCATTATGTATATCGGTACTGCATAGAGTATCCGTTATGTGACTTTATTTACTCATTTTGAAGATGGCAGCAAATTTTAAAACTGCAACTCTAATGTAGGTATATCTGGATTAGATGTTCTCTGGTTTAATCCTGATCTATGTTGATGAATGTTTTAAACACATTGAACTACAAAGAAAATGGTTTCCTTTGGAAATTAAATATAGGCCTAATGAGAACTGTTAACGTAGATTTTCGGACGTAAAATTCCCCAAGATAAGATATCTAACTAACTAACTACGTAACTCACTGGCACTATCGAACCCGTAGGTTCATGCCGCTCGGACATAAGCTCTCCATACATCCCTATTCTAAACCAATGTGTTCCAATCATTCCCTGTATAATCTACTTCCCTCAAATCATAGTTAATGTTATTCCCCCTATACCATTCTTGGTCTACCAACTGGGCGTTTTCCCTCTGGTTTTTCTACAAGAAGCTTCCATGCACGTCATTCATTCCCCATTCGTGCGACATAAAAGAGATCACTGAATAAAAACATTTACATCCAGTTTTGAATATTTTGACAGTGGTATGAGATGTTACAGAGTTCAATGTTTTTGCTACATACATGGAGATTTAGAGATCTGAATTTTATATTACAAGTGAAGCTCATCAATTTAGTAATATCAATTTCTTAGAAATATTGCTGATGTATCCATTTTATGTAGTCAAATTATACGATTTTCTTATTTCTTATCATTTTCATCCACCCATTGGTGCTAAACAACGCTTTTTTTCACATTTATGATTTACTTATTTCACACGCTAAAGCTCGAAAATTTTTCGAATTCATTATTTTTTTCTGGGCACTTTTGATATTTCTGATGTATTTGTTTCAATCAATGAAGTTAAAAAATGCTTCACATTAAGACATTTACACACGAATATTATAATTACACTTTCGTATAATATTTCATTGAAGCTTTCTTAGGATTTTACAGAATCTTCGACAAACATATGAGTTTTAGTAATAATACTACTACTACTACTACTACTACTACTACTACTACTAATAATAATAATAATAATAATAATAATAATAATAATAACAATAATAGTAATTTATTTATAAACATATTTTTAATATTTACACATCTTTCTGTGCCCAAAGCTTAATTTTCCTTCTCCATTCGTCTCTATACACTCCATGTCGTCCAGTCCTCTTGTTCTCATTCCAGTTCTTATTTCTTGCATCCATAATAATAATAATAATAATAATAATAATAATAATAATAATAATAATAATCCATAATAATTCTGCCCGAGGGCAGGTCTTTCACTGCATTCATAACATTTTGATGTGCTATGTTTTGCAGCTTTATTAGGGAATTATAGGTGTGGTAGCTTCCCGTTGCTTTCCACACCGGTGAATGATGATGATAATGACAAGGATGATGATGATGGCCGGATGATTTTGGGGGACCGTTGGTTCCTACTCTTCCTGACATTTGTCTTACAGGACTCTGTCCCCACATGGAATCGAACCCGGGCCCGCTGCGTGACAAGGCAGCACGCTATCTCGAGACCACAGCGGTGGACATAATAATAATACTAATAATAATAATAATAATAATAATGAAATAATAACGATAATAATAAAAGTAATAATATTAACATAAATGTTAGTTTTGTTAAAAATGGAATTACAAATAATAGTAATAAGAAAATATGCAGTTAATATAAAAAAATAATATAATTTGAGTTGCTACAATAGTCATAAAACAAGTGTAAATAGTATATAATTTATCAACTAACTTACGAGATTACAATTAAAATTACACACTACAGAAGAGATTTCAGTAAACAAACAATTGTTTTTAAAAAGGCATTCAACCGGCATCTCGTGATTTCCACTAGTAGTGAATTCCTACGGAAAGTGGGGCCATGAAAGAAGAAGAATGAGGTATTTTGTGGTACTATTTTTTTTAATATGTCCTTGACAAGAGACATACAAAGTGAAAGCGGGCTGACAGATATGAGTTCAGGCATGTGAATAATTTGGAGCAGAAGAAAAGGCCAACGCAAATCAATTTAGCTCAAATATGAAAATAAAAATTCAATAAAACTGAAACATGTATTATATGAAGATAGTAAATAAATATTTGAAATTAGAATTAAGAAAGCTCGTATTTGTAGGACTTCACCGATGCAGTTACTCCAGAAAGCAGTCAAGTACGTATGAATATTATCTTAAGAATGTATCATTTCCCGTAATTATCTTAGAGGTAGTATGAATTCTTGAGACGAAGGTTCATTACTGCACCTTGAAATGTGCTTAAGGGGATTTTAACTTTATTAAAGTTTTACATAAAGTTTGCTGATTACACAAAGGGTGTATCATGTCATCTACTTGAAAATTATGTCTGTGAACATGTATAATGTTGGAAGTCGTTTAAGAAATTTAATTATTTAAATAACTAATGCCGTACAATAATTATCTAAAGCTTATATGAAGATACTTCAAAGTCTAATCCGTATCCAATTTATAGAATATTTAATTTTGTTGAATGGGTTGTGTATTTATTAAGCTATTCCCAATCCATGCTAGATTGTATCAATTAAGTTTTGTATCTAATTAAGCGGTTCAAAAACTGTGCTTCATTGTATAGAATATGTTGTCTATCTATTGAAGCGGTTCCCAAACTGTGCTTAATTATGTCCAATAGGTTTTCAATCCACGATGCGGTTCCCTAACTGTGTTTCATTATATACAATAGGTTTCCTATCTACTGAAGCGGCTCCCAAAATTGTGCTTCATTATATCTAATAGATTGTGTATCTATTGAGGTGGTTTTCAAACTGAGCTTAATTTTCTCCAGAGTTTGCCTAACTATTGACGATGTTTCCAAACTGTGTTCAATAGTATCCAGAAGGTTATTTATCTATTGAAACGGTTGTCAAATTTTTCTTGATTATATCCTTTAGACTATGTATATATTGAAGCGGTTCCCATGTTGTGCTTCATTGTGTACAAAAGGTTATCTATCTACTGAAGCGATTCCCAAACTATGCTTCATTGTAACCAGTAAGTTATGTATCTATTCAGGCTGATTCCAAACTTAGCTTAATTGTATGCTGTAGGGGTCTAACTATTGACGCGGTTCCAAACTGTGTTTGATGGTATCCAGAAGGTTATTTATGTGATACTGCGGATTCCCAAACTGTGCTCATGAATACATTCGAAGTTCATTTATAAATTCTTGAAAATTTACCCTATACCCTAAAATAGTTTGGTCATATAAGTAAAGTTAACCAACCCTGTATTCATAATGCTAGGTCGAGGGAAAATATGATACGAAGCATCTATTAATTAAGGTATGTGATATACAAGGATTCCGACAGTCACGCCATTTCACGCCAGATATAACGAAATTAAATTAAATTAAATAGATGGCATGACTATGAAATAGTGGTGAAATTAAGTTTTGGCAAGGGAAAATCACAAAAACTCAAGAGAAACCTTTCCCTGACTGCGATTCGTAAACCAGGAACCCCATGTGGAGGACCAAGACGCGAATTCACAGAGGCATCATCGAGTCATGTAAGTGCTAAGTAAAATTAGTACTCTGCGATAAACCTATCTTTGAAAACTTCTCCATGAACTAGCAAATATGAGAACCGCTGATCTAGTAGATGTAGCTAATCATTCAGCTTGTGGAAGTTCTCTAATTTAAGATTATAACCAATAAATTGGCCAAACAGAACTTCTCATGCATACTTATATGAAAGTGTGTCTGCCTGCATTGAAAATAATAATGCATAATCGTAACTTATTATTCTATTGTGAGACATTGTATTTTTTTGTCCAATGCCACCAGGTTGTCTATTATAACATTTCTCACGTTCTCCTCTGGCATTGCAGGAATTGTAATCCATTTCTTAAGTTGGGCCATCTGGAAGGCGGAGTTTCGTTACCCCGATGATATGATGTGTGATAAATTCTAGACCATGGGCAATCACAGGAATAATTTCCTCGAATGAAAAATTCCTATGGTTTGACCTGGGATCTCATGACCTCTTGAAATGTAGTCAAAAACAATTAACACTAGCCCGTTAAGCCGGCTTTTGAAATTCACGGGCGGCGACGGGAATCAAGTCTCGCCTTGTATGGTAGAAAAGATTTGTGAGCTGGCGGTTCATGAGTCAGTGGGAACCACCGGGAATTTCCAGATTCGTCTATGATTCGCTTTCTGGGAGGATCGGCTTCTCGAAGTATCCATTAGAGAAATCATTCTGGAAAACCAGGCAGTTACAATCCTCGCACGTAAAATAATGCAAGCTGTCTGACGAATCAGTAAGTCGCGAGGGCAATCGTGTTCGAGTAATGGACCAGTGAACGTGATCTCAAGAGCTAATAGTAAAATAAAATGTTTCAAGTGAAGACATTTGCGAGTGTGAACAAATTACTAAGTTTATTGTAAACTATTATTATATAGCGGATGATTGTATGTATAAAGTGAATTATTGTGAAAGTAATAAAGAAGATTTGGAATGTGGGCTATTTGTAAACAGTTGTGAAATTATATTAAAGAAATTCGAGCCGTTTTCACGCCCGTGCTACGGATGATATTACAGTATTGTGTGATTTTACAGAAATTTAAATAATTTCTACCGATTCAGTTCTTTGTTGTTTATTTAAAAATATTATGTTAATTAAATCAATATATCCTTTAAGATTCACATCCAACTTGATGGTTAATGCAGTATGAAATTGCAATTATGATAAATAACACTGGCAATGAAATCCCAATCTAGAATTTGCCTTTCGGGCTGAGGAACAGGAAAAAAACTCAAGTTGGTCGGCACCGGGCTTTGAACCCGGGATCTCCCGAATACTAGTATAAAAACGCCTACCTTTTGCTCAACTCGCTCAGTTCAATTTGAACTTATTTTAATTTTTAAGCAAGGCACGGAAAAATCTCGATTTTTATTATAAAGTAGCTGTTTGCCCAGCGTTGATCGGGTAATTATTTATCCCAATTTTCTTGGTATCGGTCAGCTTAGTAACCCCAGAATCTAAGAATTCGACACTATTTTCGGTCAATTTGGAGATATTATTTTTAGCCCACCGCACTCATTTTCCTTAGAGGTGCTAGAGGTCAAATATCGGTTTAAACGACATCAAGTATATCACAAAACATAAGCGATATTCCGAAAATCATGGTTTCAACACTAATCTCGGTCATTTGTGACATTTTATTTACCACTCCTCATTCCATTAAGGGTGCAACGGTCAAATTTGAACTTAAATGACATCAAGGGTTTCGCCAATCAGCTTAGCGATCCAAAATATATTATGGATTTGATACCTCGAACCCTTTTTTCATTTCAGTTTGCACCCTTTATCAAATTGTTACTCTTCTTAGGGTTGCTACGGGTGCAATTTGTTTTTAAATGTTACCAAGAGTACGACTAATGGGTTTAGCGACCCCAACTACTGTGAGGTCGACACTAATATTATCATTTTCCATTTTTTTTATTTCTCATCCTCCATTTTAAGTGTGATAGAGGTATCTTACCCCCATGAAACATTTTCCAGATTGTAAGTGATACGCGTATCACGTGTAATTAAAATTACTCCAGGTGTTATAGAATTATACTGGAACATATATAGGTTTTTCCAATTCAACCCTCTCTTACCCCCTATAGATGGTATGGCTAATTTACCGTTTACAGCAATATTGCTGGACCAAAATTTTTAAGTGTACCAAATTTTCTTGAAAATGCATCTAGCGTTCGGGACTTCTTCAGGCACATACACATAGATTTATACACACACACACACACACATAATATATATATATATATATATACTTAAATTAAGGGCCTATCCATAATGAAACTTGGTTACCAATACTGAACGAAAATGGTGTCTACTAGTCCACAGTTACGTAATACAAAGCAATTTGACGTTTAAGAAATAAAACGCAATTCTCAGTTATGAAATATATGAATAGATGGAACGTCATTGCTACTTAGAATGTAAATAGCCCTAATTATTATATTTTCAGTGTCGATGCATCTGTATTTGTGTTCTTCATTAAAGACGATCATGATCTTCCATGTCTTATAAGAAATCTCCTGTGTTTGGAGTTTGGGAGAAATGAGATTTAGTTGGACAATTATTACTGTGATATTTAACTTTACTCTTAATTTGAATCTTAAAATTCATAACTGATATACTAAATACTATTCCAAATACTAATAACAATTAATTTCAATTTTTAATTAGAATAATAATTTCAATATAATAAAATATGAAAGGATATAATTTGATTCAAGTTGATTAGGAGTTGAGAAAAATATGTATAATACTGAAAAAAAAATACAATTTATTATAAATCAACAGCGAAGAATGTATATACACATCTGAAGACCGTTGATAAGAAATTGCAACCCACAATACCGCAGGAGAAGAAAAAATTCATCGCCTTGCTGAACTCTGCGTAAAAATTGTATTCTGTACAACGTTATCAGCAAAATACAGATATCCAAAGAGTTACGGTTTATATACTTGTTTGTACGTGGAAATATAAAGAAAAATACAGAGTGATTCAACATGTTATTATTTTATTTAATATTGATATGCTACCTGTTTTTATACTAGAAGTGTCAGAAACTACAATCACGATAAAATATATTACGAGGTTTTCAGTAGAATATTTAGATAGTACAGTATTTTGTCTGAAATAATCATAATTAATACAACCCCTATAGCAATTGCTTACACAGCAATACATTATACGTAATAAAATATGTAGAATTCATTGTGTTATGAGAGGAAACCATTCCTAATTGTGTTGTTTGAGGAGGTCTACGTGACGACAAAATCTTGGTTCATTATTATATTTGCTATTTATAATAAATAACTAAGGGCTCACATTTTATGCGCTAAGAATCAAGATTGCAGCATATTTTAATGATAACTATGAATACGGACTATCTCATTGTCTTGATTCCGGATACAAACAGTTCAATAATATATGCTATCTGATTATAATCTTAACTCTTAGAACTTAAAATACAGGCAATTGTTTGTGCCAGAAGTTAATACTGCACCACATCATAAGAATCAAGATTTCTGACTGTATTTAGTCATGGTTCGACATACAAACAGTTCAATAACATATACTGTCTGCGTTGCAAACTGAACTTTTAGTACTTTAAAAATAACTTTTTAAAATATCTTGAGATCCACACTTTACAGTCATAGTACAAATTCTCTTTTTTTCGTAATTTGTTTTAAATTGTGCCTATAATTGTTGGAAATTTCCCATTTTGTTATCAACATCTCTAGCTTGTACTAAGAAATGTTACAACCGAGATAATTGAAGTGAAAAAGCTATTCAATATATTTTTAATACTCCAGGTTGTCATCTTCGACATTTCTGGTGCTCTCTCCTGACATTGGCGTAATTGTAACCCACGTATGATGCTGGGTCACCTGGAAGGTGGGGTTACGGCTGCCCCGATGATATGAGAGGTGATTATGATGTTAGTGATGCGCTAAGAGTCATTAATCCTAACCTCAATCTAAGGTAAATATGAGTGACGGTAATTATGGTCACCATATGATGTTCGGGGACCGTTTGTGCCTTAAAGTTTCTTGACTTTGTCTAACAAATGAGGAAAAACGCCGAAAAACCTCACCCAGGAAACTTGTCCCGACTGGGGATCGAATCCGGGCCCGCTGCGTGACAAGGTAATACGTTATCTCGAGACTACAGCGCGTTGCAACGGTGGACAACTATTGTTAGAAAATAGATAACAATGGAAAGTTTAAATTTTGTTATTGGGGACTGAAGTTAATTTATCTACCTACTATACAAGGAAACACCACGCTGAATTCAAACATTTTCCCGCTTGTCAATCTACTCACACATTATAATTATTATCTTCATAAGACACAACTTCAAAGGTGGGCATTTTTTCCTCTTCTAAACACTTCTATATTCTACTATATTCATAATTCTCACATCCATTTGCTTTAGTTAGCCCATTATAGAACCTTAAAATCCCTATTTGGGTCTTTGGATTACCCTATAACCAATAGTTTCCACTTGTACATTTTTTTGACTAGTCTGTTTGTTCGTTCTCATCTTGTGTTTCAACTAACCGATTTTGAATGATCTGTCATGATTTACAATATTTTGTTTAGTAATTTAATTAATTTATTTATTTAGTGGTTATACTTTGGTTCTTTAGTGGTTAATAAGAACAGTTAAGTCTCGTAGACTGCGATGGGCAGGACATGTTGCACGTATGGGGAATGAAAGACTTGCATGGAAAGTTCTTGTAGGAAAGCCAGAGGGAAAACGCCCAGTTGGTAGACCAAGAATGAGGTGGGAGAATAACATTATCTATGATACAGGGAATGATTGGAAAGTATTAGCTCAGGATAGGGATGTATGGAGAGCGTACGTCCGCGCGGCCATGAACCTACAGGTTCGATAGTGCCAGTGAGTAAGTAAGTAAGTGGTTATCTGTCCCGTTGTTTGGACCAATCATTATTCTGACTACTTAACTCATGCCTCAAATGGGAGTCAATGACCAATCACGTTTCAAAATTTTTTTTTATTTACAACCAATCACAGTCGTGTTTTGCCTAGAATTTACCAACTAAAGATTATCATAATAAAGAAAGCACCTCCTATTTAACATTCTGAATAGGTCATAGCATTATTTTGCAGTGACTGACTCTCTAAGAAATACGGCTACCAGATTGTATATATAGTGCATGAATGTCAACACAAAGCGGATGCGGGAGTTAATGTAAAAAATTTGTGGCAATTGATTATACCACCAAAAAAAGACACCACTGTTTGCACTTTCTTAAATGTATTTTTTCCCAGGTAATAACATTCCTGAAAAATATAATTGTCATATTTATATCATAGGACATCAGAAATGAATTAATATACAGTTTGAAGTGTTTCATTTTTTCTCCACTAGAGTGCATTCTTACAATATTGCGTTCCTTTGGCAATAAATAATATGATCTGGTTGCAGTGATGAACAAAAGAAGCAAATTAAGCGTATCAATCGTTTCTCATTTGTTTTCAAACATCGCCGTTTACATTAAATATATAAATATTTTAAAATAACTATATTTAAACAATGATTTGTGAGTAAACAGCTTAATTTTATTCGTTAAATGGTGCTAATAAATGCCACTCTTCATTTCCAAATTCTCTAGATAAATTGGAAATCACTCGCGGAATTACTTTATGATAATTTTCCTTTCAAATATTAATAATTTTTGTTTAATTCTATATTTGAGTACTCAGATTTCGTTTGTGTATGTGAGCTTTATGTACACTAGTGTCCAAAATTAAAGCAACAAACTGAAATTTCGCCTTCCTGTGTCCAATATTCAACAGAATAGTACCAAGTGGCAGTAGAACGTAAGCAAATGTCTGTATAATCATATCCTCTATGTGAGATAGCATTCCTTTCTTTGTAGAATCAATGAAGTGATAATGTCAGTGCACCTATCAAAGGGTACTTTATGTTTACTCTCTTTAGTCCCACTTCAGCATTCACTGTGTAAACATTCAGGTACAGTATGACACAGAGAAGGCGCCAGGCAGACTCCCTGCGTTGTAGGACGATAGGGAGAAAAAATGCTAGAGTGTCTCTGGCTGATGTGTCCATTAGGCTATGTGTATCGTTCTGTTGTTTCCTGGATGTGGCAACAGTTTGTAGAGGTAGAAAATGTAAATACAAGACCAGGGCAAGGACGACCAAGAGTCACCGCACAAAGATAGGATCGTTACTTGACAATAAGGGCAAGACGGAATAGTGTTGTACTGCACAACAACTGGTATCTGATCTCACAGCATTCATTTGTATCGCGACAAACAGTGTACAGAAGGCTTCAACAGAGAGGTCTTTACTGTCGGAGAACCGTTGTATGTGTACCCCTGACGCGTGATCACAAAAAAGACGTCGAGAATGGAGCCAACAACATTTCAGTTGGATGGCCGAACAGTGGACTAATTCTCTCTTTACAGATAAGTTTAGATTCGGTCTTCAGAGCGATTCTCGAAGGATTCGCATTTGGAGAGAATCTGGAACACGATTTTGGCCATAAAATATTCTGGAAAGATATTCATATGGAGGTGGATCAATGGTGTGGGCAGGCATTATGATAACTATATTGACTTAGGCTTTCACGGCCGGAGTTACTATATGATCTTGTAGAAGATTTCCGGGCTGTTGGCCGTGGTCTTGAGGCTTGTAGTTCCCCAACGTTTCGCCAGAGACTGCGTCCGGCATCCTCAAAAGTTGCCTCAAGACAACCCTGGAGGATGCCAAACGCAGTCTCTGGCGAAACGTTGGGGAACTACAAGCCTCAAGACCATGGCCAAGAGCCCGGAAATCTTCTACAAGATCACCGATAGCGTATGTTTGGGATATGCTATAGAGACGAGTTGCTTCACGTCATCATCCATCAATCACTCTTGAGGACTTGGGAGTTGCTCTGCAGGAAGAATGGACGTTCATACCTCAAAATCAGATTGATTACCTCTTTTGCAGCATGCACCGTCGTTGTAAGGCCTGTGTTGCTGCCAGAGGTGATACCACGCCATATTGAGCAATTGAGCACTTGTAACCACATTTCTCGATACTCAGTGTGAACTTAAGATGACTTTAAAATGAAGAAAACCATTTTTATTTCTGTTATTTCATGAAAACATGGTGTTAGAATGTTTACTGAGTTTAGTCCTTTTGTTCTAGTATGAGCCAGTAATATTTTGTGGCACAATTAAGATATAAAGTAAACATTTCAGTTTGTTGTTTTAATTTTGGACACAGAGTAGTTTCAATTTTTAAGATTTAAACATTAAGTTATTTTCAACAATAGTTGATTGGCAAAATATGATTAATTATAAATTTAAAAAGAACTCCATGTCATGACAGGCCTAGAAGCCCTTCGCCTACCAGCCGGTCATTGGCATCATATTCGTATGTGTTAGTCACAGAGGGACGATCATCTAACCAGTAAAGGGAAAACATGTGGTTAGCATGTCGGGTCCCCAGCCGTTATAGTTGGTTTTTTTCAAGGTGGTTCTATTATATTAACAAGTATTTATTTATTTATTTATTTATTTATTTATTTATTTATTTCTTCTTTCAACATAATATTTTATTCAGTTTAACACTAAATATTACACAATTTTTTTTAAATATTACGTATTTGTTTAGAAATATGAATGAGGAATCGAATATAAAATAAAAACAGTATTGAATGGAAGACTTAATAATTGTGAATTTTGATAAAAATGAAAATGCCCTGCTTAATATGTTGTACTTATTATAGTCTTTAAGACCCATAAATAAGGCTATTGTTCTAAAATTATGTTCATAACATGACGATCATAATAATAATTGGCAATGATGATAGGTTTAATGTTAGATAAACATCATCTAAACAAATTACATAATCTACCCTTCCGTAACAGGGCAATCCAGAAATCATTAAGCCAAGCGTGGTTATCACGTCAAATTTCGTGCAAGAGCGCTCGTGACTGCTCAGATTGCTGACTGGAATGTCTGCATTACTGTTTGTGGAAACGAACTCTAGACCTGCTATATATTATACTCCTGAACATATATATTTTCTTTAAATAAAAAACTAAATCCCATATAGCCTAATATCTAATTTTCAAGTAAGTAAAATCAACCATTCAATAAATCAACTGCATGTATAATTGAAAGGAGCAGAAGAAGGCAAAGATTAAAAATCGAATAATATTCAACTACTTGTTTTTTGAATAGGTACATGCTAGGCTCACAGCGTCTTCAGCCCAGAAACCAACGTTTCTTCGGTCTTCCACGTGACATTCTCCCATGCTGCGCCGGGAGATTATCTCGTGTTATGCGAAGCAACCTGTCTGACGCCATTCGAAATATGCGTAAGTTACATTTACATATTCTCTTATTCTCCCATTCACTTATTAGCTGATTATCCAGCAGTATTCTTGTTTCTTCATTTCTAATTTTATCTCCTCTGTTTTATGTAGCATTTTCCTTAGAGTATTCATCGCATGTGTTTCTAAGATATGTTTTTTTCCAAATGTAGAACTTCAGAACCTCTAGAGAGATATTATCATCATCACCACAGACATTAAATGTAGAAGAGATGACCATGTCTGCTGGATGGATACTGATCAAATACCAAAAAAGGTTTTAAACTCCAAACTGAAGGATTGGTAGACATAGGTTGAGAATATAAGATGAAGTACAGAATGATATAAAACAGGCCGGAATTAAAACCTGGAAATCTAAAACAAGTGATCGAAGTGAATAGGTTGTCAAGGTTTGACTACAAGGACCGTAGCACCATTGAAGAAGATGAAGAAGAAGACGAAGTATCAGCCCTAATTTTTTAGGCATAAGTCAGAATTGGCCGTATCACTGATTTATAATTTCTAGTTTCACTTCGTTATTTAATTTTTTCCCAGACTATATCATTCCAGAATGCTTAATAAAAAATTTTAATAATATATCATTTTTTAAATTTCCCCAATTAACAGTACTTTGTCGAAAAGTATTCAGAAATAAAGTAGTGAAAATAACCGTATGTGTGTAGAGAAACATTGTATTGAGTTTAGAGTGCAAAAACGGAAATGTAGAAAAGGATATGAATCATATTCGTATATTAGATGCTACAAGAGACGAATCAAGGTGAAACAATTATGCTTAGTAATTTCGGAAAGCTCAAGTCTATTACAGTGGGAAAGAAGAAGGAAAGGAAAGGGAGAAAGAAGAAAAAGTGTTACTCTTCCACTCATATTATTGTGACATCAAGCAATAGCAAAAATGTTGCAGTTTCTTCCCAAAGTATACCTTTATTCTGGCCATGTATAAACCATACAACAAAGTATACCTTTATTCTGGCCATGTATAAACCATACAACAAAGTATACCTTTATTCTGGCCATGTATAAACCATACAACAAAGTATACCTTTATTCTGGCCATGTATAAACCATACAACAAAGTAACCTTTATTCTGGCCATGTATAAACCATACAACAAAGTATACCTTTATTCTGGCCATGTATAAACCATACAACAAAGTATACCTTTATTCTGGCCATGTATAAACCATACAACAAAGTATACCTTTATTCTGGCCATGTATAAACCATACAACAAAGTATACCTTTATTCTGGCCATGTATAAACCATACAACAAAGTATACCTTTATTCTGGCCATGTATAAACCATACAACAAAGTATACCTTTATTCTGGCCATGTATAAACCATACAACATATAAAAATTACCAAGCTGTATCGAAAAGAAAATATTTACTTGGTATCAGGCCGAATTATTGTTTGTCGGTTTAATTGAACACGGCAAGAATATTCTATAAAATTATAAATTACAATGTGATCTAATTTCAAGTAAACAAATTGCTAATATTACAAGAAAAATTCTGAATTTTTAAAAGTTTCCTTTTTTATACTTAATCTTATAAAAAACCGCCATAGAGTCAATCTTAGCAAACGTGTATTAAAACTGTATTATATATTATCACGGCCTGTTTCAGTTATTGCTAATATTATGAAAATAAAATATACCTAATGGCTTAAACCGTTATTACTTTGTATTTTGTTTTTGTTACTTTTTAACGTGTTTACATTTTGCTTTCTATGTAGCTTTCATATTAATTTTACCCTTTTTCACACAACCCAAGTTTGAGATTTATAATCCCGAGCACATCTGGGAATGAAATCGGGGTCATCTTAGGGGGACGCAATGAATATTTGGAGTAAGCCACGGCGAAGAATTATTTAATGCATAGGCTTCAAAATATCCAAAATATGTTATTACTCTTAAATTTCTGTATGTAAACATTCTCATCTTTTCAACATATATTTATTTCCATTTTTATTAATTTACAATTCCTCCTTTTGTAAGATTACAACATACAACCGAGTGCCCTGGGTATTGGTGTAGGCCTATAAGCAGATAGAGAGTAGCAGGAACTGTAGTTAGTGGGATGCTATGGATACTGCCAAAGGTAATAGCAAGACAAATTGTATATATCCAGATATAAAATTAATATTTAAAATCCTCTACTTCGTCGGGATTCGAAACCAGGATGCCGGAGTAGAAGGTAGGGACTCGATAGAGAATTCATATGATATAAATTCAATGAAATGTAAAAATAACACACAGCAGTAATGGATGGACGTTCATTTTAATCGAGAAAAACATAAACGAACATAAGGTTGGTTTAATGAGTAGACAATGTGAAGCAATCAATATAAATTACATTATTACAAAACCTCTTGTCGCATTCAGAGTCAAGAAACTGCATTTTCGAGATACAGTTGGCCCGGTTCCGAATCCCTGGTTATGCCCTTGTAATTTTCTTCTTGCAAGGTCGGCGTCAGGACATTGGCTTCAGGAATCTCCTCTTCTCTAACTCTCCTCTCTCTCCTCAGAGAAAATTAAGCACTTGGCCTCATCACTTAATTGCATGTTTTATCCCCGACATTCAGTGGATATCACAAGGGGATGTTGGATTCTAACATTCCTCTTCTCTACTACCCATGTTACATTGTCCTCGTTTGAATTAAGTGCGGTATCGAACGAATTGAGTTCCAAGCAGTTCTACTATAATACCATTGCTAAATTTATTAAGAATATCTCTTTTAATGTTACATTACCGTGAAATTGTATAATTATTAATAATGAATATTTATATTCGGTTAATATGTTATTCGAACATGTGGATATTCCTTGAAATTATGCGTAATCAGCGTATGTTGAATTTCAAGCTAAAGTTTTATTTTTAGTTCCTCCTTCATATCACAATTAATTTCATGGACATAAATACAAAAACATAAAGTATGACTAAAAACTGCACAAGGACTTGAAATGATGGAATATGATTCTGTAACCAACATAGGTACCAGTCTAACTATATACTAAGTGGCACTGTCAAAACAATTCCTTCTTTATATCACATTTAATTTCATGTACATTAATCCATATAAATAAACTGGCGCGTGGAGTTGAAATGATAATTTATCATTCTGTAAGCAGCATAGGTACCATTCTAACTATCTAACCAACTAACTAACTCGCACTGTCAAACACGGAAGTTCACGGCAGTCGACATAAACTTTCCATATATCTGACCTAATATTTTCCTATCATCCCCTGTATAATTCATCGAATCATAGTTCATGTTATTGTACCACCTCATTCTTGACCTAATTGTAGAGAGATTTCCCGCTGTTTTTCTGCAAGTAGTTCTTGTCTCGCATTCAGTCACATACGTGTCACATCTACTGCATATTCCAGTCTATAAAATTTAACTGTTTTTTATTACATCTGATTTACCATGAACATAATATAACTCAATGTTATGCAGTTTTCTCTATTTAAATTTCTGTTCATCTTCCTTCGGTCTATTTTTTCTTAAGCTTTTATATCCTAAAATACTCCTAATATGTTATCCACTCTTCAGGTAAGAGACCATGTTTCCTATCCATTTAACTTGAAAGATCTCAGTTTATATAATTTTAGTCAAACATATTTTGAGAGAAGATGGAAAACTCAGATTCTCTATACTGTATAATAGCATGCGTTTAAAGAGTTTAACTTAAGTCTAATTTCTTTCTGCAACTCATTCCTTTTTGTAATTAGAATTGCGCCACTTCTTCAAAATTTGCCTCTTTTTTTTATTAAGTATATAGTTCCATCACATCAGAGACCATAAAACCTCACTTCATCAGACAATGTCGCACAACGTGCTATAGTGACAAAATGGAAATGGGCTGACCACGTAAGGAGACAGTAACACGGAAGATGGGCACAGAAACCACCACATGGGGTCCCCATTACAGGCAGAAGATCACAAGGCAAACCCAGACTTAGATGGGTAGACGATTTCAAGCAAGAACTAGAAGTCAAATGGCCCACAACCGACCGCAATAGAAGTGTGCGGAAGTAGACAGTGCGTAACATCAGAAAAATGTGATCAATCAGTGCCTGAACATAAGTACAACCAATGTATTAACCATACTAGCAGATCCAATTCGTAAGTTGCGAGAAACAAGACAAAAGTGAATCACTGAAAAATCAGAAACATTGAGTCCAATCATAAATTGTATAATAGTGCCAACCTAAAATTCACTTTAATCATAAGAGTAGACTTAGAATAGTGTTATCCGTTCATATGGATTTGCTCTCCACATGTACCACATGATATTTGAACTAATCCCTCTTATAGGAGGCCCTAGCCCTTCATAGGTCACAGTGGCTTATTTATTCATTCATATAGTCATATTAAATAATATTATATTTGTGGTCATATATAACTTATAATCTCTTATACATTTTATAAAAAGAAAAAAAAAGAATGTATGATTGTAAAGCAAGTATTAAGGTTGGAAATAGAGTGTCCTCAGAATTTGATACAACAAAAGGATTAAGACAAGGATGCGGGATGTCACCAACATTGTTCAAGATATACTTAGAAGATGTGTTAATGAAATGGAATAAGTCATGTGGGGAATGGGAATCAACATTAATGACCGTTTACTGCACAATTTATCATTCGCTGATGACCAGATTATAATAGGACAAGATAAAGAAGATACAGAATATATGATAAGAAAGTTGGTAGATGCATATGAGGTAGGTGGACCGAAGATAAATTATATCAAAACAGAATATATGATAATCGGAGAAAATTCAGAAGACCTATAAATAAATAATTTGATAATTAAACGTGTTGAAGAATTTAAATATCTTGGATCTATAAAAGATAAATCTGGTACTTGTGAAAAATATATTATTAACAGAGTAAATTATGCAAGGAAGGCAATTAGATCCCTGAATGGTCTTTTATGGAATAGAAATTTTACCAGAAAAAAAGAGATTATACAGACAATAATAGAAAGTATACTTACATATGGATCAGAAAGCTGGACAATAAATAATCTTGGCGACAGAAATGGATGGAATATCCAGGGTACAACATATTCGAAATACATATATCAGACAATGGATGCAGAAGAATCTGTTATGGAAAGGATAACAAAGAGAGCTTTACAGTGGTATGGACATATACAACGTATGTCGGAGGACCAGTGGCCTAAACATGTGTTAGATTGGATGGTACCAGGCAGAAGGAAGAGGGGGAGAAGTAGAACTACATGGTATGAGGGAATATATGATACCATGATGAAGAGGAGTATGGAAGAAGGACAATTGGAAGATAGGAATTTCTGGAAAGTAGAAATCAAGGGCAAACTGCTGTAAAGTGGAAAGCCTGTATTACGTATTAAGTATATAACTTACATATATACAGTAATAGGCCTATTGATATTTACTTTCAGCACCAATTGCACAATAGAAGGAAGTTGTGGCTTTTATTATTTCCTCACTATCGCCTAATAATACAACATCATCATCATATTCCAATAGGCTCTTTATGCTCTAAAGATTTGGTTGCATTCTCTAGTATTAAACTGGATAGATCAACAACACATTACTCTATAGGTCTATTAAGTCAACGCAGACCATGGGTTCCGTATATCAAAACATTCAACAAAAATTCTTGAAGAATCCGTGGAAGTTCATCGGTAGAGTTCTGTCCCACAGTACATATTGACGTAGTCTATTCCGAAACTAGTGTTTGAAATCATAGTGCGAATCGTAACTAGCAATTTCTAGTGTATATGAGAGTAGTAAGGATTAAATTACCTAGCTCTTCTGTAAATGAACACTGCTGGAATGAACTCTGCTTCATGGGGAAGATAAACTTTCACAACAAATTTAAATTATAAATCAGGAAACAAAATACATCTAAAATTTTAAAACATGACTGCACTATTTAAATCAAAGTAGAATTTCATCCAATCCCTGAAATGAGACGAAAACTCCTACTTCCTTGGCTGCGAATCGCTTTCGAACCAACAAAAACCATAAATTCAATATCAGCTACTTGATTTCCAGCGTCACATCGCCTCATCCAATCGAACGCTCAGACGCGCGTTCAATTTGAGTATCAATAAAACAAATTGAAAGACAAAGACAGAAAGACACCAGACGTGAATACATGACTAGGTGAAAACAATGGATCTGGTACTCTGCAGAAGCAGCTATTCCTGTTTCTGATTTATTGGAAATTTAAATAAAATAATAATAATAATAATAATAATAATAATAATAATAATAATAATAATAATAATAATAATGATAATAATAATAATAATAATATTAAAAATAATACCAATATTAATATTTTTATTAACGATTTTCTCACATTACAGTACTTATACTTCAGCCCAAATGTATTTTGCTCCGCCACAGATTTCTATCCTCAACATCTTCTTTTGGAAGTCTCTGCTGATCATATTTTTTCTCGCTTCAGCATCCTTCCACTGTTCTCTGGGTTTCCCCCTCCTCATCCTGCCTTCAGCATTCCATTCCAGCATCATTCTTGGAATTCTATTATTCTCCATCCTCTTCAGATATCCATACTATTTAAATCTTCGTATTAATAGTATTAATAATAATAATAATAATAATAATAATAATAATAATAATAAAAATAATAATACAAAAAATCATATCAATAATAATAATAATGACAAAATTAATATATTAGCCGCGCTGGACTAGTGATTATGCTCCTTGCCTCCAGTTCCGGGGTCGCGGGTTCAAACCCGATCGGGGTCGATTAATTTTTTAGGATGAAAAATCCAAGGAGCAAGACCACCGGGAGAGACTTTAAGGTGTGGGTCCCGAGTCTCAAGAATTTCAGGCTTGTAAAAAATTCTTAAGCCTCAATAAAAAGGTTTCTAAGCAAAATTATCGAATTTTTCCATCCTAGTACTGTACGTCTTGTTGAGAGAAACAAGGACTTACAACACAACCAACAATAATAATAATAATAATAATAATAATAATAATAATAATAATAATAATAATAATAATAATAATACAAGTAACAATAACAATAATTTTTATAACTAGCTAATAGTAATAAACTAATAAGTAGGCCTATTATTAACTAAGTCTGGTTTATGGTACCCGCAGCTCTAAAGCGGAATAACTAAAGATCTCTACTGGTCGGTTGACTGATTGCAGTTCTTATCTCCGATATCTAGTTCCACAAGATCCATCCGAATATTACCCTACCATTTACACCTAGGCCTTCTATTTCACTAGAGTTTCTCAATAAAAGCATTTCCACTTTCCTCCATTTGAGCAAAGTGACCTTCCTACCTCAATCTCGTAGATATAATTAACCTGCCTATTTAACTCATGCCCCAAATGGGAGTCAATGACCAATCACATTTCAATGATTTTCAACCAATCAAAGTCGTGTTTCGCCTAGAATTTACCAATTAAAGTTTATCATAATAAATAAAGCACTTCCTTTTTAACATTCTGAATAGGCCATAGCATTATTTTACAGTGACCGACTTGCTAAGAAATACGGCTACCAGATATTATATATTGTGCAACGCTGGCACAGTAGCATCATCGATGTTAGACCATCATCTGGTCAGAGTGAAAATCAGACAACGGCTATCGCTTATGAGAGGAACAAACGCTAAAGATGATTCTGTAATATTTGAATTAAAAAACTTGAAAAATGATCAAATTCGGCAAAAATACAAAATCAAAATTGGTAATAGATTTGAAGTACTGGATTCTTCAGATGACAATGTGGCAAACGAAGAAGAAACTGATATAAATAAAGAATGGGAGGCTATAAGAGATACTATTATATTGTCAGCATCAGAAAGCATTGGTTGTTTAAAAAAAGAGGCAAAACAAGAAATGGTTTGATGAGGAATGTGCCGACATTGTAAAGAAAAGAAGCTAGCAAAAATGAAATGGCTACACGAGCCAAATGAGGTAAATTTAGAGCAATTGGGTACGTATTAGACGGGAAAACACCAAGTTACTAAACAGTAAAATCAGGGAATATTTGAGAGAGAAGATAAATGACCTTGAAATAAACGCAAAACAGTAGGAACATTAGGGAATTATATCAGGGAATTAGTATAGAGAAGAAAGGGTTTCAGGCTAGAACAAACATAACTCGGAATGGAAATGGGGATATGATTGCAGATTCCAGGAGTATATTAAATAGATGGAAAAGTTACTTTAATCAGCTATTAAATGTACATACAGAACAGGACATTGAGGAGGATAATTTACAGACAGCAAAAATGATAGCCGCAGAACCAAATGCATTACAGGTTGAAATGGCGATTGAAAAATTGAAAATGTATAAATCATCAGGTTCAGATGAGATCGCAGCAGAACTGATAAAATCAGGGGGGGGGGAAATTGATGGACAAAATACACTGGTTGCTTACTATGATTTGGGAATAATAAGCTCTTCAAGATGAATGGAAGGAATCAATTATCGTACCAATTTATAAGAAAGGAGATAAAACTGATTGCAACAACTACAGGGGCATCTCATTACTTTCAACTTCGTACAAAATTCTAACATATATATTAGTAAGCAGACTTACTCCCTATATTGATGACATTCTAGGAGATCATCAATGTGCATTTAGAAGAAACAGGTCTACAACAGATCAGATTTTTAGTATAAGACAGATTTTAGAAAAGGAAATGGGAATATAATGGTACTGTACATCAACTATATGTAGACTTCAAAAAAGCATATGATTCAATTAAGAGGGAGAAGTTATATAGTAACCTGCTGGAGTTCGGAATTCCTAAAAAGTTAGTTAGACTTATACGAATGTGTCTAAATGGCACAAAGAGTAGGGTGCGTTTAGGCAAATAGTTTTCGGACTTTTGAAATCCAGAATGGGTTGAAGTAAGGAGATGCACTATCTGCTCAACTATTTAATTTTGTACTAGAGCATGTCATTAACTCTTTAGAGAATGAATAAGGCTTACAACTCAATGGTATTAATAAGCTGTTAGTTTATGCTGATGCTGTAGTATTATTGGCCGATAGCAAGGAGATACTAAAGGCCAACACGCACACACTAATGAGTAACACTAAGAAATTAGGACTGGAAGTAAATATCAATAAAACTAAATATATGGTCACACGTAGCAATTCATTATATAATGGAAATGGACAGCTAATGAGAAATGAGGGAAATTTTGAGGAAGTCGCTGAATTCAAATACCTAGGAACAATAATCAGAAATAGGAATGAGATGCACAAAGAAATTAAACATAAGCCCAATTCTGGAAATCCGTGCTATTATGCATTGCAGAGGCTCTTGATGCCCCAACTCCCTTCAAAAAACGTTAAATTGAAAATATATAAAACTATTATTCTACCATTATATTATATGGATGCGAAACATGGACTATTACTTTAAGGGAGGAAAGGAGATTTCAAGTATTTGAGAATAAAGTACTTAGGAAATTTTTTGGACCAAAGAGAGATGAACAGACAGGTGAATGGAGAAGACTATTTAACAATGAACTACATGGTATTTATAGGAAGCCAGATATAATAAGAACAGTTAAGTCTCGTAGACTGCGATGGGCAGGAAATGTTACACGTATGGGGAATGAAAGACTTGCATGGAAGGTCTTGTAGGAAAGCCAGAGGGAAATCGCTCAGTTGCTAGACCAAGAATGAGATGGGAGAATAATATTAACTATGATTTGAGGGAAGTACATTATAAAGGGAATGATTGGAAATCATTAGGTCAGGATAGGGATGTATGGAGAGCTTATGTCCTCGCGGCCATGAACCTACTAGTTCGATAGTGCCAGTGTGTAAGTAAGTAAGTAAATAAGTTAGCAAGTAATTAAGTAAGTAAGTAAGCATGAATGTCAACACATAGCACATGCAGGAGTTAATATAAAAAAAATTGTAGCAATTGATTATACCACCAAATAAAGTAACCACTGCTTGCACTTTCTGAAATGTATTTTTTTTCCAGGTAATAACATTCCAGAAAAATATAATTGTCATATTTACATCATAGGACATCAGATATTAATTAATATAAAGTTTGATGTGTTTCATTGTTTCTCCACTAGAGTGCATTCTTACAATATTGCGTTCCTTTGACAAAATGGTGTGATCTGGTTGCAGTGATGAACAAAATAAGCAAATGAAGCGTACCAATCGTTTCTCATTTGTTTTCAAACATCGCCGTTTACATTAAATAGGCATATAAATATTTAAATATAACTATATTTAAATAATGATTTGTGAGTAAACAGCTTAATTTTATTCGTTAAATATTCCTAACAAATGCCACTCTTGATTTACAAATCCTATAGATAAATTTACTCCTCACTTCGTGAGTCGTGAATTTATCGATAATTTGGAAATCACTCGTGGCATTACTTATCATAAAGGGATTCTTTACAACAATATTACCAAAAAAATTATTGAAATATTTTTATGTCACCAATTAAGGATTAAAGAATTTATATATATATATATATATATATATATATACATATAAACGAATGTATGTGTGCCTGTCAGTCTGTCTGATTGTCTGTGTGTTTGTCCATCATGCATTGTCCATTCATCCGATTGTGATTGGGTTTTTACAAAATTTTCAGGCGTTTCCCTGGAAGGATTTAGACTGTAAGAGAGTTGTAATACTCAACCCCTTCACCCTTAAAAATCACCCTTTGTAAGGATAAAGTTCTTTATGGGAACTTGTTGGACGCTTAAATGGCTTAAGCTGCTTAAACCATAACATACATACCAAATTAATGTACATAGAATTGAATATCTAAAAAAAAACTACAAATATGTCCGCGAGAGCATATGTCTATCTTTTACGGAAAACTCATAATAACCATTTTTATCTTTCAGGTCATTGATGCCTAGAAGATTGGGATGACGGCGCAGCGCACGGCGGGTAAATCTTTTAGGGGTAAATCGCAATAACCATTTTTGTTTTTCAGCTCTTTTTTTAAAAGAAGACCGGGATAAATAGATGCTCGGGCAACGTGGGGTTATCAGCACGGGGTATCTAAAAATAATTACGATACTTACTTACTCACTGGCACTATCGAACCCGCAGGTTCATGGCCGCGAGGACATAAGCTCTGCATACACCCCTATCCTGAGCTAATGCTTTCCAATCATTCCCTGTATAATCTACTTCCTCCAAATCACAGTCAATGTTATTCTCCCACCTCATTCTTGGTCTACCAACTGGGCCTTTTCCCTCTGGCTTTCCTACAAGAAGCTTCCATGCAAGTCTTTCATTCCCCATACGTGCAACATGTCCTGCCCATAGCAGTCTACGAGACTTAACTGTTCTTATTATATCTGGCTTCCTATAAATACCATGTAGTTCATTGTTATGAAGTCTTCTCCATTCACCTGTCTGTTCATCTCTCTTTGGTCCAAAAATTTTCCTAAGTACTTTATTCTCAAATACTTGTAATCTTCTTTTCTCCCTTAAAGTAAGAGTCCATGTTCCGCATCCATATAATATAATGGTAGAATAATAGTTTTATATATTTTCAGTTTAACGTTTTATGAAAGGAGTTGGGACATCAAGAGTCTCTGCAATGCACAATAACACGCATTTCCAGAATTGAGCCTATGTTTAATATGTTTAATTTCTTTGTACATCTCATTCCTATTTGCGATTATTGTTCCTAGGTATTTGAATTCAGCCATTCCTCAAAATTTCCTTAATTGTCATTAGCTGTCCATTTCCATTATATAATGAATTTATACGTGTGACCATATATTTAGTTTTATTGACATTTACTTCCAGTCCTAATTTCTTAGTGTTACTCAATAGTGTGTGCCTGTAGTCCTTTAGTATCTCCACGCTATCGGCCAACAACACTACATCATCATCATAAACTAACAGCTTATTAATACCATTCAGTTGTAAGCCTTCTTCATTCTCCAAAGATTTAATAAATTAATAATTGTATTTCTATTTACTTACTCAAACAAACATAGAGACACATTTAATTTATTTAAGGGTAGCAGCGCACGCCGGGTAATAACTAGTATACTAATAATACTTAAGATATTATTCATACAACAGAACATTGACTTAAATATCACTAATGGATATGTATTGCTAGGTAATTCTACACCACTCATTATGTATGCTTTCCCTACTTGTAGCTTATTTTTAAATATAATTATACATTTAGAAAAGCCTGGAAAGTGACTTCTGAGATATCGAGAAAGCTGAAGGTCTTAAACAGTTTTCTGAGGACGATTCTTCGTATTTTGTGGCGGAATATTAACTTCAATGAAACATCTATGGAATAAAGAAAAGAAGAACCTTTTGATATCCAAATAAAAGTAGGAAATACTGATGGATTGTCCATACTTTAGAAAATATCAAGAGCTATTGAGACTCAAGCCCCATTTAGGAACCTTCAAGACAGAGAAAAGTAGATATATCAGGGGTGTGGAAGAAGAAGCCAGAAGGGAAGAAATTATTGAAGGGTTTAGTATGGAGTAGGGTGCGCTAGAGTTAATACCCTGAATAAGAGTAAGAGGAGATACTACTAATATTTACGTTTTTATTTTTTTATCCTGATGGAGTTAAGATCATGTGCATCCTCTTCCATTCTACTAGGACAAACACATTGTCACTTTGCGGTAGCGTGACAAACAGGCCGAATTTCTGTAATTTCACAAAAATTGTAAATCTTTGTTTCTTTCACAATATTTCGCTGTAAAAACACATAATTTTCTGCTAAAAGAGTCCTGTATAATCACATTTATCTCTTAGTTACTTCTTCATGCTCTCAAACGAACTCACTCACAAAACCTTCTTCACTGGAGCTCGTAAAGCCCTAATTGACTTTTGAATGACACTGACTCACCACGTTGCTGACCGAGTGAATCGTATTAGTACTTGCATACCCTTTTATATGCGAGGTAGAATAATCTGGACTCGAGTTAAGGCTTTACTCGAATAGAAAACTCGGAGTCTTATTATTCCAGAAAGGGAATCAAATACGCATCTGGAAGTTCCCAGCCGGCTCCACTGACTCATGAGTCGCTAACCCATAAATCGTTCTCTACCGTATAAGGCGAGATTTGATTCATGCCGCTCCCCGCGAATTTAAAAACGGACCAACAATGCGTCACAATGTTACATTAAAACGCAACAATCACACAAATTATAATACTAGTCACGTCCACCGCTGTGGTCTCGAGATAGCGTGCTGCCTTGTCACGCAGCTTGCCCGTGTTCGCTTACCGGTCGAGACAAGCTTCCTGGATCAGGTTTTTCGGAGTTTTCCTCACCTGTAAGACAAATGTCAGGAAATTGTAAGGCCGAAACGGTCCCCAAACATCATATGACCTTCATAATCATCATTCATACCCGTTTTAGATTAAGTTTAGAATTAAGGAGTCTCCTGGCGCACCACTATCATCAACATTTTCCAACATATCATAGGAGCAGCATAATCCCATCTTCCAGGCGCCCCAACCTCAGAAGTGGGTTACAATTACGCCAATGCCAGGAGAGAACACCAGAAAATGTCTAAATGACAAATCTGGGGCATAGAATAAAACATTAATATTAGCCACTAGATGAGAATTAACTGACAATTATGAGAACAACAAATATAGGCCCTAACTGAATGATGCTAATGATAATTATATAACAATAATAAAATATGTGAAACATGATACAGTAGATAACCCCTAGAAAATGTACAAAAAACAAAATTTTTAGGTAATGAAACATTGTATGCAATAACTAGTCTGAAAGACAGAGGCGAACGTGGAGTGCAGCAGAACTCGCAACTTAGGTACATCCGAATTGAGTACACAGTGTGACATCAAACTCTTACGGCACATGTGTATCAAGCATCTCATTAGAGTGATACTAAATAGCGATTACTACTTTCTCTTGGTTTAATATATGTATATACTTCTTAAAAATTGACCAATCATAAAACCAAGAGGAAAATAAATTACATTCTTTATAAAATAGGTGATTATGAATGTGTATTTAGAAAAAATAGATTACAATAGTTGATAATTTGGTAAAATATAGATTTTATTAAGGAATTGGGAATATAATGGAAATGTACATCAACTGACTTTAAAAAAATTAATTAAATGGAGAAGTTGTATAATATTCTGCTGGACTTCGGAATTAATTAAACGTTAGTTTTATTCGAATGTGTCTAAATGGCACAAAGAATAGATGATGGGTAGGTAAACAGTATTCACATACTTTTGAAATTCACAAGGTGTTAAAACAAGAAGTTGCACTATCTCCTCTACTATTTAATTTTGTACTATAGTATTCCATCAATTATTTAGAGGACAGATAAAGTGTACAATTCAATGGTATTAATACATTTTTAGAATATGTGGATTATGTAGTATTATTAGGCGATTGCGAGAAGATTCTAAGGGCAATATGCACATTCTATTGAATAACACAAATTCGAGCTGGAAGTAAACATCAATAGAGCTAAATATATGCAGAAATTCATTATATAGTGAAAATGAATAATTAATGACTAATGAGGGAAATTTTGAAAAAGTGACTGAATTCAAATACCTAGGAATAATAATTACAAATCGGAATGAGGTGCAGAAAGAAATTAAACACAGGCTCCATTCTGTAAATGCATGTTATTACGCATTGCAAGGACTTTTGTCATCCCTACTTCTCTCAATAAACGTTAAACTCAAAATATATAAAACTGTTATATGGATGTAAAACATGGACTCTTATCTTAAGGGAGGATGAGAAAAGATTACGAGTATTTGCGTATAAAACTCTTAGGAAAATGTTTGAACCAATGAGAGACCAACAGGCAGATGAATGGAGAAGATTGTTTAACAGTGAAGTACATGAACTATATGTGAAGTAAAATGTAATAATAACAGTTATTCTCATAGACTGCAATGGGCAGGACATGTGACACTAATGGGGAATGAAAGAGGGCCATGGAAATTCTTGTAAAAAAAGCAGAGGGAAAGCGCCCACTTTGTCGACCAAGAATGTTGTGGGTGGATAACAGTAACCATGATTCGAGGGGGGTAAATTATAAAGGAGATCATTGAAAAACTCTACCTGTGGATATAGGTATATGGAGAGGTTATGTCTGCACGGCCACGAACCTAGTAATTGGATAGTTAGGTATGAACCGTAGACCTTGTAAAAGTATAGTCTAGTTAATTCAATTCTTACGTAATGTTTAGAATAAATCGGCACATGTGCAGGAGAAACGATAGCACAGTTAATATAATTAACTTATTATCTTACTCTTATTTGAAAATAAATTAATTTGTCTTCATATGAAGAATGAGTCATCCAAAGTATATATTATTTATAAAGACAGCCAATGCGTAATCACATCAGTCTATACCTTATATTTATGTTTTCATTTCTGTATTAAAAATGTAAGTACTCTTAGTTTAATCTTATAATAATAATAATAATAATAATAATAATAATAATAATAATAATAATAATAACCCTCAGGGGTCCTCATCTAGGGGATATGTGGATGGCGACCACAAGGTGCCCAAGCTGTGCAAAACATTTCTTCCACTTACTTGTGTTTTGCACTCTTTTAACTTTACTATCTAACCTCTCTTGGTTAACTCTTGTTTTTTTTCGACCCCGACACTATTAGGGCATCCGAGGGCTAGGGAGTCTTTACTTTCTTCCATTTCTTCTTTCCTTTATTTTCTTTTCTTCTCCACAAAAGCCTGACCAGAGGCTATAAGATGGCAGCCCCATCACTGGTCTTGCCTTCCTTTGGCCTTATGCTTTCAAGTCTTATACGAGAATTTCCCTGAAACGCTGGAGGGAAATTTTCTATAGGATCGTAACAGGCCTTGGCCTAATACTTGGAAGGAATAATAATAATAATAATAATAATAATAATAATAATAAAAATAATAATAAAAATAATAATAATAAAAATAATAATAAAAATAATAATAATAAAAATAATAATAAAAATAATAATAATAAAAATAATAATAATAATAATAATAATAATAATAATAATAAAAATAATAATAAAAATAATAATAATAAAAATAATAATAATAATAATAATAATAATAATAATAATAATAATAATAATAATAATAGTAAAACTAAATATATGGTCACACGTAGAAATTCAGTATATAATGGAAATGGACAACTAATGACAAATGAGGGAAATTTTGAGGAATTGGCTGAATTCAAATACCTAGGAACAATAATCACAAATAGGAATGAGATGCACAAAGAAATTAAACATAGGCTCAATTCTGGAAATGCATGCTATTATGCATTGCAGAGACTTTTGATGTCCGAACTCCTTTCAAAAAACGTTAAGCTGAAAATATATAAAACTATTATTCTACCAGTTATATTATATGGGTGCGAAACATGGACTCTTACTTTAAGGGAGGAAAGGAGATTACGAGTATTTGAGAATAAAGTTCTTAGGAAAATTTTTGGACCAAAGAGAGATGAACAGACAGGTGAATGGAGAAGACTTCATAACAATGAACTACATGGTATTTATAGGAAACCAGATATAATAAGAACAGTTAAGTCCCGTAGACTGCGATGGGCAGGACATGTTGCTCGTATGGGGAAAGAAAGACGTGCATGGAAACTTCTTGTAGGAAAGCCAGAAGGAAAACGCCCAGTTGGTAGACCAAGAATGAGGTGAGAGAACAACATTATCTATGATTTGAGGGAAGTAGATTATACAGGGAATGATTGGAAAGCATTAGCTCAGGATAGGGATGTATGGAGAGCTTATGTCCGCGCGGCCATGAACCTACGGGTTCGATAGTGCCAGTGAGTAAGTAAGTATAATAATAATAATAATAATAATAATAATAATAATAATAATGTTTTATTTATTCTCGCAGAGTTAAGGCCATAAGGCCTTCTCTTCCACTCAACCAGCACAAATACAAATAAATATTTGACAAATATAGATAAGCACTATACTAATTGTAATGTTATTGTTGTTTTTGTTGTTTATTTTTCTTTACACTAGTACCAATTATTACTTTATTGTAACGGACTGTCAACAGCACGTACGGCTTACTGCCCGTGCGACCCATATTTGTAAATAATATTGTAAATATCTTACTTTTTGTCTAATAAAGTCCTACTACTACTACTAATTATAAACAGTTAAAGATACGTTAAATGTAGCAATGTAAATTTAATGTACAAACAAACATTTTATACGATAATAACAATAATAATACTTACGGGGTGTAAGAGGTAGTGATGTGCATTCTATAACCTCTCCTACCTAATTCTCAACCTCACCTGCGCGTGGTACACCCTGCTTTTAACTAACGAGGTAATGGGGACCGAGTCACGGCGGTATAACCGTTCCATCGAATATGGAGGAAATTCCATATTTTGAACGCCTGACTAGAGGCTATAAGGTAGCAGCCCTACCACTAGTCTTGCTCTGCGGATGGTTGGTAACCAACCCAGGGGACTTCCTACTACTCGAAGAAACTTAAGCAAAGACTGGACTGATCACACTGATGACGACAAAGCAAGAAATAGGTTAATGATTAAGGATCTCAAAGTTGCAACATGGAATGTGAGAGGAATAACACATAAAGAAGAAGAGTTAGAAGTAGAGTTAGACAAAAGAAAAATTGACATTGCCATTATTTCGGAAACAAAAAAGAAGAACAAAGGATCAGAAGAATTAGGAAAATATGTAATGATTTATTCTGGAGTTCCAGCAGAGAACTGGGCATCATCAGGAGTCGCAATTTTAATAAGGAAAAATTTGCAACACAACATTTTATATTACCAATGGATTTCCCCAAAAATTGTAACAGTTAGAATAAAAATTTTAGGACATAATTTGAATATAATTGGAATTTATGCCCCTGTAGAAGGAAACGATTCAGAAACCATAGAATTTTATGATATTTTACAAGAAACCATTGACAAAGTAAATAAACAAGATTATCTCATAATTGCTGGTGATTTTAATGCAAGAGTCGGAAATCAACCGATAAGAGAATGCATTGGATCAGAAGGAGAACCAACTTGCAACAATAATGGTAAACTGCTAATAGATTTTTGCATATTCAATAATTTAAGAATCACAAACTCCTTCTTTAGACACAAGAAAATACACAAATATACATGGGCAGCAAGGGGATCAAAGTCTATAATAGATTATGTACTAATTAATAATAAATTTAAAAAGTCTGTAAATGACACTAGAATATACAGAGGAAGTGAAATTGATAGTGACCATTTTCTTGTTGAAAGCAAAATAAAATTATATCACAAACACATCAGCACAAGAAAATACAAGCAGACAGTACAAAATAAGACACCAAAAAAGTTTAAAATTCACTTATTGGAAGACCAAAGTACACAAATATTATATCAAACTAGAATAAAGAATAAACTTAAAACAAGCACGGGCGATATTGAAGAGGACTGGATAAATCTAAAACAAGCAATCATGGAAGCAGCTTATGAGAGTCTCGGATATAAACAAATCAAAAACAAAAAGAGATTACGAACTTGGAATCCCGAATTAAAAGAAAATATTGAACAAAAGAAAAAAGCCTATAAAGTGTATTTACAAACTAAACAAGAGGAACATTATACAGAATATAAAAAACTCAGAGCTAAGGTTCGTAAATTGTCTAGAAAATACAGAAGGGATGATTGGGATAAATTTGTAAAATCCTTAGAACGTGATATTACAGGAGCACAAAGACAGGGATTTAAAATATTCAAAAAATTACAGATGGAAACAAAAGACAAAATTAATGTTAATCTGATACCAAAACAAGACTGGATTACTTACTACAAAAATCTTTGGTCAGAACCGAACACTCACACTGAAAAAATTACTTCGAATTTGACTTGTGAAAATGAAATAGAAAAACCAGACATAACAATGGACGAACTAGAAGAAGTTTTAAAGAAGGCCAAGAACAGGAAAAGTCCAGGTTTAGATGATTTAAATTTAGAACTTTTTAAGTATGGAGGAACTGCCTTGAAAGAGAAACTATTAGAACTTTTTAACAATATTTGGCATTGTCTTAATATTCCAACGGATTGGGAAACGGGTCTAGTAATTAATATACATAAAAAAGGTCAGAAAAACAAATGTGATAACTACCGAGGCATTACCTTACTCCCAACTGCATCTAAATTATATGCCAACATAATTAAAAATAAGTTATCAGTAAGTACTGAAACATTTTGGAAGAAGAACAATGTGGATTTAGAAAAGGGAGGAGCACTATAGATGCAATATTTACCCTGCAACAAATTATGGAAAAAAGGAGAGAATTTAATCTCCCACTGTACATACTATTTATAGATTATGAAAAGGCATATGATAATGTAAACCGAGATAAACTTTGGCAGATACTGCATGAAGAACATATACACTCACATGTAATACGAGCCATACAAAGCTTATATCAAAATTCTAAAATCAAAATTAAATTACCAGATGGAGAAATTACAGAACACATAAACACAGGCAAAGGTGTTCGACAAGGATGTGGACTATCTCCACTCTTATTTAATATATATATTAACAGAATAGTGCAAGAATGGAAACAAACAGTAAACAGTGGAATTTCAATAACTAGGAATAAAATAATTCAAACAATATTATATGCTGATGATCAAATAATATTATCAGATTCCGAAGATAGCTTACAAATAGCAGCATATCAATTATTCAAATTGCCAGCAAATATAATATGAAAATTTCCACATCAAAATCCAAAACAATGGCAATGTGTGGAAAAAACATACAACGGGTGAAAATTGAGATTGATGGAAAAATTATAGAACAAGTGTCAGATTTCTCTTACTTAGGAAGTGTATTTGCAGAGTATAAGAGTGACATTGATTCAAAATTACAAAAATATAATAAAATGAATGGGGTAATACGAAGACATTTTGGTAAACAGATGAGGACAGAGACAAAACTAAGATTACATAACGTCACATCAAAAGCTGCTCTAAAATACGGAAGTGAAATTTGGATTTTAAATAAAAGAAACTCTCATAAACTTCAAGTAAGCCAAATGCGCTTCTTACGATCATTGTTAGGAGTTAATAGACTGGATCACCAAAGGAACACTACTATCAGAGGAAAACTTGGAGTAGCAAGTTTAAATGAAGATATCCAAAAATACCAACAAGAATGGAAAAATCATCTGAGAAGAATGGCAAGAAATAGACTTCCAAAATTGGCATTCCAATATACCCCAACTGGACATAGGGACCAAGGAAGACCAAAACATCGGTGGAAAGATCAAGACCATCTTCGCTAGGTTTACCGTACAGGCCACATGGCCTAAAACGAATTTGTTCATGATGATGATGATGATAATACTTACGATAATAATAATAATAATAATAATAATAACAATAATAATACTTACGATAATAATAATAATAATAATAATAATAATAATAATAATGAAAATAATATAATAATAATAAGAATAATATAATATAAAATGATAAATTATACGAGAAACACCAATTAATAATGTACCTTACACTGGGTAATGATAAAATCGAGGCTAGAGCAAATATACATTTAGATCTCTTTTACAAACACAATAAAAGTATTCATTTTATCCCTAATTTTTAGAACGTTAACAGCTGATTGCAATAACGCATAACTGAAAAATGTTCGATTAAGTATGCGTAGAAAATTTAAATAATAATAATAATAATAATAATAATAACAGTAGTAATAATAATAGTAATAGTAAAAGTAATAATAATGTAATTTTTTTAACTGACTGTTAAGTTCATAGGACCTTCCACTAAATTATCTATATACTCTACTTAAATATGGAACTAATATTAAATAGTACTAACGAAAAAAGTATTTAAAATATTACAATGTTTTACAATAGTCATATTATTATAAAAAGTAAAACTAGAGTTGAGCTATCAGAAATAATGTCAATTTTATTCTTGAAAAGCCTATCGACCCTCAGCTCCAGATTTATCTTGGTTGTGAATCCCAATAATTGTGAAATGAAACTGTGAAAGAAAAATAATAATGAGTAGTTCTGTGATATGGTATATTTAATTTTCACTGACCTGATATATAGCACTGACGTTATAGTTAGAGGATAGAAAGTGAAAAGTTATGGCACGTATCAGGTGATAAAGGTGCGAATAAATAATTTTATTATTGCTTGCTTTAAAATTTCGCGTATCAATCTGACTTAAATAGAGTATAATTCTCTATTCTTTGACTATAAAATTACTGATAAAAGTAGACTAAAAATATTATTTTCAAGTAGATGTTTTAAGAAAGTAAGAATACAGTTTTTTTTGTAATAAAATATTATGTTGCATTAAATCATAATTCAAAACTAAAAAAAAAACATTATTTAACCCTTGTCTGATACTTTTTGCATGTTTAATGTAGCCAGACCGTGTCCAGTCATCATTTAGTGAATTCAAAGGAAGTGTATGGGGTTTATCCAGATCTTCTTATTTATGGAAGTATCTCTTGTGTCAAATAAAATCAAATAACGAAATCACGTAATTAATGTAATTAGATATTAAATCAGCTGAGAATAACAATGCAAATTGTATTGGGGAGGTTAATTATACCGGGAGATTAGAAAACATTAGATAAAAATAGGAATATATGGAGAAACCTACGTCCGCGTTGCTATGAAGCTTTATGTCGATATTCCCAATGAGTTAGTTTACGTAGAAATCAAATCACAGAGTCAAAATCAATGTTAAAAATAATAAAATAAGTACTTGAGATACTAGTCGTCCTCAGCTAATATCATGAAGCTTTTCGGAACATGATGTTACAAATGCAGCCTTTTATATGGTACCCTCAACTAATAAGATATCTTTTGAAACTAATAATATATTTTTAAAGATATAATTATAGGCTTTTTGGAAGAACATGTTCCATCTTCAGCCTTTTAAAAGGTGCTCTCAACTAAAAAGATTTATTTTAGAACATAATACGATTTCTTTTAAAATATCATTTTAGGCTTTTTTCGGAAGAGCATGTTACATATTCTGCTTTTTAAAAGGTACCCTCAGCTAATACGATTTATCTTAAAATTAATAAGATTTCTTTAAAATATCATGTAGGCCTTTCGAAAGTATATGTTCCATATTCAGCATTTTAAAAGATGTCTTCAAATAATAAGATTTCTTTTAAAACTATAAGATTATTTAAACACAATGTACGCCTTTTAGAAGAACGATTTCAATCACATTTTTTAAAAACTGAAGATGAAAATGTTCTTCCGAAAGCCCTACATGATGTTTTTCACTCGAATTGAGGTAAATACAGTGCTTACAGTGAATGGACTTTAGTACGAATAAAAAGTAGATTGTTATTTATTTCAATTTCAATTCCCATATTACTTCTACAGTATGTTATTGTTTTCAACAGACAGTTTTTCTATTGTGTTTATAATCTTTTCTGTAGAAGTTCACTTATTTAATTGTATATGTTATAAATGGCGACTAGGTGGAAATAAACTGTGATAATAAATTTCCAGGAACCATTTGCCTGATTAATGAAGTAAATCTGAAAAAAAGTCTGAAGTAAGGTTAGGCACTCCTGGAGTTTGAAACAGGGCTCAGCGAATTCGGTTTTCTAAAGCAACCAGCCAACTCACTCGATTCTTTTTTATTGTGTGGTGGGATGTCTCCCTGTATTAAATTACCATACAGGACATTCTTTTAGAAGCTGCGTGTAAATCATTAGATTATATAATGTGATTGTATTTTTTTCGCAGACTATAAGGCAAATATTAGTTGGAATCCATATAGTGTAATTTTCTGTAGCAACATACATTTTTTCTTCAATTTTAAACTTATATGTAAGTCCAAGTATAATCACAAATCCATATGTTAATACAAACAACAATATATGTTTAGAGTAGAAAATGCTGACTTTGCAGTGAAAGATCTGCTCTTGGGCAGAACACTGATTGAATGAATGAACCTCCTGAGAACGCGTTGATCGCGAGAAAACATATTCCATATAAGCAATATTTTAAAATTAGTTATTGGGGTTTTTATTTCGTAAGAACTTGTAAACAATATACAGGATGTTTCTAAATTAGATCGACAACATTTTGGACCAGATTGATATCCTTCATTGAAGCATATTTGGTTAAGGAACGTATGGGCTGAGACGCTTCGTTTCAGTGCTAGAGGGATTTAAAGGAAGGAACAGAAGGAAACGGATAAACACTCCTTTCAGTCCGAAAGGGGTTTGCCAACACTGCTTATCGCTTGGTTCGTTTACTTCCGGAGCTCAGTAGCATTCGGAACCTATTACGATCTATAGGATAGTTAGAGGCGGGCCCACTGTTTGGCCGGCACTCTCACCTGACCCGATAGGTTTCTTTTTGTGGGACTATATGAAGGCAATGGTTTATGAAACAGGCATTGACTCTGAAGAAGATCTTGTAGCATGTATTGTCATCACAGGAGCTGAAAAAAGGGAAACCCCTTGCCTCTTTGGAAGGGTACGACAAAGTATGGCACATTGATGCACTATTTGTCTGGATGTCAATGGACGTGTGCTCCAGCACTTGTTGTAATGGGACAATAAACTGGACCCATTCTGACAATGCAACACTGGAGAGTTTTTTTTTTTTTTTTTTTGCTTTTCCGCAACGTATTTAGAATAACCACAGAATTATGTGACACAGAATGACTTCATATTTACACGTACAAACTTCCTTTCATCCCATCCTCTAAGACCACTCTTGCACTGAAACGAAGCGTCACGGCCTATAGGTTCCGTAACAAAATATGCTTCAATGAAGGTTAACTATATGCTCGCAAAGTTTGTCGGTCTAATTTAGAAACACCTGCACTAATGCTAATAAATTATACGGTCGTTAATTTCGGACATTTATTGTCTGATTTTCTGAAGCATGTCTATAGATTTTCAAATAACATACAGATTTAACACTATTATGCTAATTGAATTATCAGTCCATTAGTCTAATCTCGTAATTTCATATATTTCCTATTTGTAGTACAATTTATTTGTGTCAACACTAAGTCCCTAACTTTACCTTAGTTAACATTAAACTGTTTTGATTTAAGAAACGCTTGTGTGACTGAAACTTGTTTGAAATTTGGAAAATGTAATCTACTTCAGACTTGCTCTATAATGAAAGTTAGTGGATTTGATTCTCTGCGTCAAGATTTATAACTTAAGAGAGGGAACTGAATTAAATCCTAGAGAAGATTTATAACTGTATTAGGATAGCTACTCTCGTGGATAGGCTAATGTCGTGTGAAATTGTAATTCAAAAGATTATGTGGCTGGGTAACGAAGAGAAGCAGTGATAGATGGAAAATTGCAATGAAAACACTAGTGGAAGAAGAAGTTAGGATCAGAGTGAATAATCAAAATAGATTTTAAGCGATTGATATACGAGTGACATATTTCAAGATAATTTAGGGAGAGAAAAAAACGGTTATGCAGAAATGGAAAGGAACAAATTAACTTACAGCATAACTCTAAGTAATGGCATTTTGAGTAACATTCAAGTGACAAAGTGATTGTAGAAAATTAAATCCAAAATTTATTAAATTATTTTACTTTCTAAACTACTTATTTGTAAGTACTGTACTTTCAAATAACATAACCACTTGACATAACCATTCCAACACTTAAAATTGTATTTGAAGTATTGTAGGTGAGATTTTACGGATTAGTTGAGGAGTTCGCGATTTTTTTAATACATTTTAATGTATCTATTGTTATAACAATCAGTGACGATTTAGTTCTTAGTTTGTAGGCAACAAAACCTATACTTTATATTATAACAAAACACGGTACCATAACATAAAATACAGGTTCAACGAAACGTATCAGTAAAAGCTCCTTATACGCGGTTCCCTTATTCGCGGATTAAAAAATTGCGACCAAGTTCTTGTATTCGCGGCTAAAAAGCCTTTATTCGCGTATCCAGCCGGTATAGTAGGATTATTATCCTCTATCAACGCATCGGCAACTTTTTTTACTGCAGGCACGTGCCAAGGCAGCTTTTATAAGGAGCGATTCAAACCAAATGGGCAAATTAATATGAAAGTAAAACAAACCTTATTGTCACTAAGCCTAAAGTTGTTTGTTAAAAGCCACCGCCGCCGTAATTCACGTACTGCTATGTCCTTTGATAAATGTCGCCCTCGCCACGATCAGTATTTTATTGTTTCAACTTGTCATTCGTTGCAATATTTTTATTGAATAACACGTGTCTCTTTTGCTTTTTTACCAATTTATAATGTCGAGTAAAAGGAAAGAAGATTAGTTCCGAAACGAAAAAAAAGTAGTTTTGCCGCGTATAGTAATAATATAAATATTTCACCGTTTACGTGTTGGCGGCTCATTTACATCTATATCACGCTGTTAGAATGTGAATAAATCAACTGTACGATTTATCAAGAAATCCGAAGACAAATAAGGAATTCTATCGCTGAATTCGCAGCTAAATATCAATCTGAATTGATCAATCTTATAACAGCGGAAAGCTTGACAGTAATAATTAATAGAAGTGGTTCTAAATATCTCATTAATTGATTTAATTTATTCATTTTTATTTTATTTCGGAACCTTGGAACGTATCCCCTATATACCAATGCAAATTACCATTCCATATTCGCGGTTTCTGTATTCGCGGCATATTAACGGAATATATCTCTCGCGAATAAGCAGATTTTACTTGTACACTTCAGTAATAGCAGAATATAACAATATTGCTTGTTGATTTATCGTCTTTTTTTATTTCTGCAGAGCCCACGTTACTCTCTCTGCCATAATAAAGAAGACATTTGATAAATAAGACCACAAGGGAAGCTCAATTGCAATTTTACAAAACAGTAGCCGTTCCAACGTTAACATACGGGTCTGAGACTAGGCCTTTAACGATCTCTGATAAACATAAAATTGAGACAATAGAAATCAGATGTCTGAGATCCGTGTATCTTCAAGAGATCAAAAGAGAAGTCAAGATATCATAAATTACAAGTATGTAATATAAACGAAAGGATATACAGAAATAAAATGTAAATGGTTTGAACATATACAAAGAATGCCAAATAATCTTTTATCAAAACAGATACTTTATTATAAACCTAAGGCCGAAGAAATGTAGGAAGACCGAAACAACGTTGGAAGGGCAACCTATAGCATATTGTGCAGCGGAGAGCGGAACGGGCCAATAGACCCATATATTGAAGACGATAATGATACTAAAATACTCTAAACGTAGATAAAATACTGTAGACAAAACGTTACAAAATTAGGTTTAGTAACTCGCTGTTCCGTTACTAAACATCATCTTTTGTAACTAGTCGTCTAAAAAACTATTTCAAATGTTGCCAGGTAATTTTACGACATTCCTGTCATTCATTTTTCCATTTGTGGAATTGCACCCATTTTTTTAGGTTGGAATGCCTGGAAAGCGGACTTACACTACTCCGATGATATGACTGATAAATGATAACAAAGCACCAGGAGGGATCTCTAAACATAAACATAACCAAAATATTAGACCGTGGGCAAACAGGTGATTAATTTCCAATTTCAAATTCAACGTAAATAATTGTATTTCTATTTTAATCTAGCGAATCCCCTGCGAGCGCTCTTATGTCTAAATAAATGAAATATGTGTTTTTATTTTCAGTTGGATAAGATAAAACTTTTATAGAATCTTAAGGCCAACCGGAACCCTTATGAATATTATAATAATTAAACATATATCATAGGAACATTTTAAGTTTGAAAGAAAATTACAGGTTAATTCAATTGTATGTTATACATAGCAACATACCAAACATGGCGGTTGTTATAAACAATATTTAATTTTGGATTCCAGGTAAACTCTCACTTCTATTTACCGGATTTTGGTGATTTTTGTAGAATATCTTCCTCGGTTTATTTTAATAGTATGTACTGAGTTTCATTTTGAAACATCAAAAATTAGTTTCGGGTGAAATCCTACATCTATAGCTATTGGATATAGAAAACAATAGTTAGCGGCTAAACACTCGCCATTCCTGGAACCAGTATGTACAAATTTTCATAACAATCGACCAACTATGTTTCGAGTTCTGCGAACACAAACATACGCAGGCCCAATTTTATTGTTACTAGCTAATACCCGGCGTGCGCAGCTACGCCTAAATACATGAAAATTAATGTGTCTTTATGTTTTGTTGAATACGTAAAAAGGAAAAATAATTATTAATTTATACGTTTTAGATACCCCGTGCTGATTACCCGGTGTTGCCCGGGAATCTACTTCTAGGCATAAATGAGCCAAAAGACAAAATTCGTTATTGTGAGTTATCCATAAAAGAATACCCGCCATGTACTGCTATGCTTGCACATGTATCTACGTACTTGTCTCTATCTTCTTGGCATCAATGGAAAACAAAAATGGTTATTGTGAGTTTCCATAGGAGATAAACATATGCTATCGCTGACTTTTTTGTAGAAGTTTTTTGAGATATTCAATTATGTGTACATTAATTTTGTGTATTTGTTATGGTTTAGGCAGTGTGAGCCAATTAAGCGTCCAAAGAGCTACTTTTTTCACGTTTTCCACTACAAAGGGCAATTTTAAGGGTGTAGGAGTTGAGTATCACAACTCTCTTATAGTCTATATTCATCCCGGGAATCTCCTGAACATTTTGCATGTTGAATCAATTAGAACTCTATTATAATCTCAAAGTCTCAACTTCAAAAACTAAAATTATGGCTTTTTAGGGCAAAGTGCCAGTCAGAGCAAAAATAGTAATCAATAATGAAATAATAGAACAAATATCACACTTTAACTATCTTGGTTCAGATATAACATACAGCTATCATAGGGATATACACAATAAATTAAACCGATATCAAAAGATGTGTGGCACCATAAGAAGAACCCTCCGAAGGACTCGAAGAGAAACTCAGCTCAGGTTTTATGAAATTATGGCTGTTCCTGTTCTTTTATATGGGGATCTGAATCTTGGGTACTTACAAAAAAGATATCTCACACATTGAAGCCACTGAAATGAATTTTTTAAGATCCGTAAAAGGATGTACATGCATGGATAGATTACACAATGAATCAATAAGAAATGAACTGGAGATATTTCCAATAGTCGATAAACTAGACGAGCACACATACCAATGGAAAGAACATTTAGACAGAATGGACAATACAAGATTACCCAAAATGATGTACACCTACAAACCACATGGAAAAAGATCTTTAGGACTGCCAAGGAAACGATGGACTTGTGACCGGGACAGGTCGCATTGACCTAATCCTGGAAAGGAAGAGGAAGAAGAAGTATGCGATGAATAATAACTTAGGTTATGTATGGTTTGTTTTCACTGCAGTCCTACACGTTAAATAAGTTGGCATAAGAAATTGAGTTTCAACGAAAGAAATATATTCCGTAAACCAGCAAAATCAGACCCTAAGTTCAACTTGCTGAGAGATTCGATTAGTTTACGCAATTTCTGCGTGATGAACATTTTTTTTATCTTGAAGTAGTCGTTATAAGCTCAACATTCCGTTATCAGCAAGTGCAATGTGAGCATATTCAATTATTTCGATTTGAACAATTCTTTACTTATTAAAAAATATTTAAATTCTACATAATAAGGAATACAATTATTTACATTAGAAGAATGTAAAATATTTTATTTACTATTATAACAATCATTTAGAAATATATTAAAGTAAAGTAATCCCACAACAGGCCCGGAGGCCCTTGGGGTAGTAGGAAGATAAGGCTCCCACTTTTTCTAGACAATCGGCACTTTACGTCAGCCGGGTTGTCAGCCCTGCGTGACGGCCGCCTTTACCCGCAGAACAAGCGTATGGTACTCATTTCCGTTAGAGGCTGAGTCGACCCCAGGGCCGTAGTGCCGCCAGAGGGTTTGGGTCAGTTTAAAAATCCTGACCCCATCGGGACTTGAACCCTCGACCCTCCGGCTTGTAGCTCAGTGCCTTAACCACTACGCTACGGCGTGCCCCTTAGAAATATATTAGTAGTTCATAATTATTAGGCAACAAACCTATACTTTACATTTTAACGAAACACACAACACGCTATCAAAACATAAAATACAGGTTTAACAAAACGTAAAATACACCTGTCATGAATTTCGTATAACCATTTAATAAACTTTCCTTGACGTTTCTGGAAGTATATTGATAGTTGCATCTTGGACTACTTTTAAACTTTTTCCAGAATATCGCCTTCTCCGCTTATTTTTACTTTATTTTCACATGTGAAACTAGCACCCTAAATTGCAAAATATAGAGCAATGTTTGTTGATTTATCGTGCCTTTTTCCCCTCCAAAGCTCACATTACTCTTCCTCTAAACATATCGTTACCTCAATAAATCAATTTCATGAAAATATACTAAATATACCAAAATACTCTGAACGTATATAAAATATTGTAGGCAACACGTTACAAAATTAGGTTTAGTAACTAGTCGTCTAAATGACTATTAAGAAGTCATGTCGATATTAAAACCTCGGTAAACATCACAATCAATATGTTAAATATAATATTCAGTCTTTTAACGTGAATAAGAATTACTTGACTTATAAAACAGAAAAGATAAGTAGACCTGAAGAATTTGACAAGTAAACGAAAATGCAGACGTCCGTTATTGTAAGTTTAGCTAAAAAATTAAATTAATCCAATTATAGTTTTGATTTGAGATGGGAATTGCCAATTCACCTCTGTTCTAACTTGGAAGGCGGAATACGAAATGGTGTGAGGCAGTCATGTAACTTGGTAGAGGATGTTCCTTCGCAAAATGTATGTCTGGAATGCAAAACGCTATGAGATTATCCTGCCACCGTTACGAATTTTAATCTCTCTACATGAGGATAGGAAATTATTAAATTGCATTCAAGCACTTTTGGCTGGAATTAATTACATTTACTCCTCTGAAATCTTTGCACTCATGATAAACAAGAAATATCTTTCATATGATTTGAATACGTAATTTTCTGGATATTTAAACAGAATGAAATGAATAATAAAATTAAAATATTGATTATTTATAATGAAAACGGACAGACTTCTAATCATAAAAAATCTGTAAATGCAAAATAATCTAATCCTGGATTATTCTAAAAATTTTACAGGCTTGTGGTTAGCGTTTCTGACTGCTGTTCATCAGATCCCGGGTTCGATTCCCAGTCGAACAATACAAATTTGTCCATGGTTTGGAATTTAGGTTACGTTTTGGTTGAGAACTCTCCTCGCGCTTCATTATCATTTATCACCCATCATATCATCGGGGTAACGTAGCTCCGCCTTCTAGGCGCACCAACTTCAGAAGTGGGTTACAATGAAGCCAATGCCAGGAGAGAACACCAGAAATATCCAAATGACAACCAGGGGCATTGAATAAAAAATAATACTAATGCTTCCCAAAATCAATCAATTACTTAATCTATGTTGTACATTTAGAATATTTCATGAAATTTATTTATTGTGGAAACGATATGTTTAGAGGAAGAGTAACGTGGGCGTTAAAAAAAACACGATAAATCAAACATTGTTGTTATATTATATAATTCTGTAATATCTTAATTAAAGTAAAATGAGCGGACAAGGCGATTTTCACGATTAATCAGGAAAATACTAAAACAGTCCGAGATTATACTATTAATATACTTCCAGAAAAGTCTAGGAAACTTTATTTATGTAGATGTATGAAATCATCATTAAAGTCTATTTTATGTTTTGTTGAAGCTGTAGTTTATATTTTATTATAATAATGAAGTATACGTTTTGTTGCCCAGTAATTGCGAACTTAAGTGTGACTGATTGTTATAATAGTATATAAAGTTATTGTTTGCGCGATAGTTCGTTTTTTCATACTTGCAGTAATGGCGACCAATGATTGAAAGTTCAACTTCCTACATTTCGGGGTTGCCAACCTAAATAACTATACTGTAATATTAAATATTATAAACCACGTGTGGGAAGTAAAATCTGTAAGCTTTATCTATACCACGTACAATGTTGGCCTACATACAAAAAATATCCGAAAGGCAGTGTTAATATATATTATACGAAACAAATAACTGCATTATAAAAGAACTGACCTTTATATGAAACAGCATAAAACAATAAATACGTACTTGCCGCCATTTTATGATGAAATTGGTGTCACGGCCTTCTGTAATTTCAACTAATGAACATTGCCCACACTGTTAACGTTAGTCAGTTGTATTTAATGAACGCAATATTTCCAACAAAGGTATTATTTTACAATTATTTATTACTTTAAGAACACCATCGCGCAAACAATAATGTACAACACACGTTTGTGAAGTGTTTTACAGAATCTCTGATTTTTTTTCCTCTCTTTAGTAAAAACCACTTCCCAACCTCGCATCGTAATATACTATTATTCCATTTTAATCAGAAAATCTTATCTGTTAATATTATCATAGTCTATTAATTATATTTTTGTATAATATCTGTGTTTATTTCCGAATTCAGAAGGAATGAAGATATTGAGGTTGTCTTCATGAAAATATTTAAAATATAGATAAAAACAAATCTTCATTAAACCTATTTAATAGACACCGAAAATTATTATAACTTTTTACATGGTACAATCATGAAGTTTTGAGACTGAGCGCATAGTGGCGCTGTGATGCACTCTAGCGCATAGGCGGCGCCGTGGTATGGTACCTTGTCAGTTAGTCTCTCGTCCCAGAAAGGAATAGTTGTGTGCATGAATTTCAAGCAGAACTATGGTATTTGTTGTGACGGTGATTTGAATGCGCACGTCGGAACTCGAGATGTCACAGTTTGAGGAATGGGTAAACATCAAGTTCTGTCAGAATTTAGACAAGATCGCTGCCGATACAGTTCAAATGATGCAGCAAATTTACGGTGAGTACGTATTGAGTAGCAGTGTTGTGTTTAGGTGGCACCGAAGTTTTTTTGCAACGAACAGAGATTTTGGAAGATGATGTGCGTACTGGTCAGCCATGAATAGTTCGAACTAAACGCAAGATCAAATAAGTTAAAACTTTGGTGCGTGCTAATCGCTCCCAATCAGTAGACGATCTGGCAGCAGTGGTAGGGGTCAGTCATGGTACTTGCTACACAATTCTGTCTGATGACTTGAACATGTCTCTGTTACCCAGCACAGAGTGCTAGGAATTCTGCAGCAAGACCAACGTGATGGTCACATGCCGATTTGTGGTGACATCAGTAGTGCTGACGATGATCTGACGTTTATCAACAGGATAAAAACTGGAGATCAAACATGGTGTTTCCTTTACGATCCGCAACTGAAACGACAATCCGGCATCTGTAAAACGCCATTATCACCATGACAGAAAAAACCGCGAAAAGACAAGTCAAAATGCAAGGTGATACTTGAACTGTTTTTTGATTCAAATGGAATTTTTCGCATGGAATTCATCCCAGAAGGCGATTCAATTCTCCGTAAGCGACCTGAGATTTGGCGTACAAAGAATTGGATGTTGCTACACGACACCGCCCCCGCACATCGTTATGTCCTAGTCCAAGAGGAACTTGCAAGGCAACAGATGACAGTTTTGCCAGACCCTCCATACTCACTTGATCTCCCACCATACGATTTTTTTCTCTTTTCTCTCATGAAAGCAATCCTACATGGGCGTAGATTTCATTTTTCCGAAGGGGTCATTACTGCCACAAGAAAAGCCATACGGGACCTTTCTGTCAACATCTTTCAGTGGTGCTTCCCGCAGCAATACCACCGTTGGCATACGTGCATAACTGCCAAAGGCGACTATTTTGAGGGAGGATGTGGTTCTGTTTACGTATACGTCTAGTTATTGGCATCTTGTGAGACATCTAGATTCTTGTGAGTGCCTACCCTCCAGGCGTAAAGTCTCAGAACTTAATGACTGTAGTATACATTCCGATAACTATTTACGTTGATTTGGTGGACCGACTTGCCCGCTTAAATGACCTCAAGAGGCATACATGAAATAGCATTGATGCCAGATGGATAACCCATACCGGACAGGTCAAAGGAGATAATCCAGACAAAAAGAGGTACCTTGATCGATAGAGGGATGATCTTTCACCGAAAAAATAGGCCAAGAAACACGGAACTAAGAACAATTAAATCCCATAGTTAAGATGTAGAGGAATATGGAACAAATTGGAAATGAAAGAGGGGGATGGAAACTTCAAGTAGGGGAACCAGAAGAGACCGGCCAGAAGGCAGGCCAAGAATTAGATGAGAGAATGACATATACCTTGTACGACGGCCATGAAACTCTGGGTTTGATAATCCAATGAGATAGTTATATATACATTATGTACTTTACATATGGAGCTGAAGTATGGAATGCGAATAGGAGGACAAAAATGTATATCGTAAATGGATTTCTTGAGTATAGCACCAAGATTTTGAAAATCGGGAAAGAAAGTCATCAGAGAAGAAAATTAATATTTAAATATTCAATAGCAGATTATATAAGATACAAGCAATTAAATTGGTATGGGCATGTACGACGATTGCAAGAAGAAGGATTACCCAGAAAAACATTGGAATGGCGTCCACCTAGAAGAAGAAAGCAAGAAAGACATCGAAACTCTTGGATGCAAGAAGTAAGAACTGGAATGCGAATAGGAGGACTGGAAAACATATAGTGGATAGATAGGGACGGAAAAGAAAATTAAACTTTCGGCACAGAAAATATATAGAGGAACGTCGGGTAAATTAGACCCCTGTTTTGAATTTGTTGTTCTTATTTTAATTTAGGGTTCTTATTTTATTTTATTACAGTGATTTTTATCATTAGTGTTGTAACTATGAAACAGCATTGTTATTTTATTCAAAATATGGAAACATCTTCATAATTTATAAACTTTTTTACGTTATAAGAAAGGTCCACTTTAACCTCCATATTAGGTAAAGTGAACCCCAGAATCCACCTTAGCTTTTATTTCATTTTAAGTTTATTTACTCTATTAGTTTACACAGACAGGCATAGATTAATCTGAAAACATTTATGACTGATCATAATTAAAAAGCGTTGATATTTATTTGATGTTTTGAAAAATTATTGTTGATTATAACATTCACACGTCATCCAACTGCAGAAAGCGACGGTCTTTGAGTTTAGTAAAATTACAAGGATATTAAAGAAAATTAATTAAGTGAATGGTTTTTACAGATAGCATCCTATATTGATAAAATATACGTATTCGTGTAAGTGGACCCAGGTCCTCGTGGAGGGTCCACATTAACCGAATTACTTTGTTATGTTTAATTATTTTATGCGGCCACCATGTGACATAATATCAAATCACTCCCGTCAGTATATTAAAACAGCATTTACGTAATATAATATATTTAGGAGTTTTTTTTCAACATTTGTAATTTTCAATAGCAGAAATTAAGAATTTATTTTTAGTTTGAAAAACTTTAGTGTGACCATTTTCATAAATGTCACAAATAAACCCTTCTTAGCACAAAGATTAAAAGAAACTGGCCTTGAACCCAACAAAATTGATGAGGGGAAGATGTTGAAATATTTTCTGTTCGAGAGCAGCACCAATTAAAGAATATATTAACAGGGTCCACTCAAAGAGCAGGGTCCAAATTACTCGAACTTCCCTATATAGTATGTGTGTGTATTACGTACGGACTGATCTCGTCTTTTAAGAATTAAACTCAGCATGTGCCAATTAACTAAAAAAACTAAGTTCGTTTTCTTTAATCAACAAAATCTGTCATTTGAGTGGGTTCGCCTGAAGCGAAAGTTTAAAAAATCGCACTAGGGAATGCAATTTTTCGATATTTCGCGATTAAACTCGATATATACCGCTGAAATAAAACAAAAAACAGAATAATCAGCGAAATTCTACCTTTAGGAGAAGAGTTTACCTCAAAGTTGTGACGACCACAGATTTCAATATAATGTTTTTTGTACACACGATCACCAATTCCTCGTCCTCCAACATCCGCCGCAGCCATAACTCGTGCTAGTAGGCCTTCCTCTGATTCTACAAGGTTATCGTAATTAAGGCTTTCTTGTGTCATCACAGGTAGCAGGATAGTGGGGTCAAGTCGGGAGAATGTGCAGGCCAAGTAATCAGACCTGCCATTGCATCGAGCTTCGCCATACAATAACATCATGTCTGCGTATTCTAAATTAATATAAAATTATGGAATATTCACCTGAAAGGTCCGTCTCTTCAACTTAATTAATCATTTAACTGTAGCGCTTTCGGGACTTGTCCCATCATCGGCAGGATTCAAAACTGGTGTTTCACTGAAGATCTGGTAGAAGGGGTTGCATGTATTGGGTTCGTTTTCGTTTATCAGGCTGTCGTTGTTGTGAGCTGCTTTCATGATTTCCATCTCCGAGTACGTTTATCTTCGCTGGATTATTTTCTCTGTGCATTACTGTTAGGGTGTTTTCAATATTTAACATGCGATGTCCTTCATGGATAACGTGTTTTGCATAGCTTGATTTCCCTTCTGCGTGAATGAAGTCTCGAAAATGTTCTTTGAATCTGATGTTAAAACTCCTGTTTGTCCTTCCTATATAAAATTTGTTGCAGTCCTTACATGTCAGTTTATAAACTCCTTTGCTGTTGAAAATGTCATTTTCTTCAATGTTATTGTTTATTATGTTGTTTAATTTGTTATTGGTTCTGTATGCTATTTTTACGTTTCTATCGGCTTTCTTTAGTGCATTGGCTAATTTTGTCGTTTCTTTTCCTGTGTATTTAAGTGTTATCCATGTTTTCTTGTTGTTGTCAGATTCTTTTTCTAGTTTAGTTATGTTGGTTATGTTGTTCTTCCTTTTTTGTTTCTTTACGAGCTTATCTATGAATTCTTCATTATAGCCATTGGTTTTTGCCATATACTTAATGTAGTTGAGTTCTTGGATATAATTGTCTTTGCTTAATGGGAGTTTCAACATTCTGCTGACTAAGCTATTAAATGTACTAATTTTCTGTTGAAAAGGGTGTGTAGAATTTTTGTTTATGGCCAGAGCATTGTTTGTGGGTTTCCGGTAGATACCGATTTCTAGTTTATTGTTGTGTAGATTTTTGGTTATAGACAAATCTAAATAGTTTATGCTGTTATTAACTTCTATTTCTTCGGTGAAAGTGATTTTTTTCATGCATGTTGTTTAAGTCTTGTAGTATTTCTTTTTCTTTTCTGTTTCATTGTCATATATTACTAGCACGTCATCGACATATCGTGTTATTAGTTTTATGTTGAATTTGTGTATTAGTTCCTCAAAATGTTTATTTTCCAGTTCTTGTAGGAAGATTTCTGCCATTGTTCCAGCAAACGTGTATGCAATGGATAATAGCAACACAGTACCAATGAAGTACGTACACCTCGAATTCTGCTGTGTACTGTCGTGAAGGACTACTAATGTACTGTTCAGGTGAACATGTCTCTGGGCGGATTACAAACTGAACTGAATAGCACGTAAACAAACATGGAATATAAGGTGAGCGGGTAATGCCGTAAGGACTATCCTAGTCAAGATTATCCTAGTGAGTGGCGCCGAAAAAGCGTGAGAGGCGATTTTGTGTGTAGCGGAAAATCGGTACGATTCCGGACATGCGTTCCTATGTTAAACTTAATTGTCTTGGTCCCTACTGTAAGTCCTGAAACTCTGTAAGGGAAATTTACACTTACCCTATATATATTAATAAGTTACTGTTGTTTACAACATTTAGACTACTATCTATGCATTGTTGTATCTCGTTCCGGTATTATGTTTCGTTTTAATTAAATATCAAAGATTTCTAAATTTTGAAAGTGTTAGCCGGGCTAACAGTGATAACATGGACCCTCCACCACTGTTCATACCCCAATAATAATATTGACTTAACAATTGAACCCGCAAATGCGAAGATAAATAATACAAGAAGATTTTTACATTGATTTAGGTCAAAATAAAACACGAGCATATTAGATATCCCTCGACATGTGATTCATAAATAAATAATTTAGAATGATTTACGATATCAAGCAACAGTTCGCGTGACAATTGATTTGAATTTCATTCGTTAATGAATTAATAGAAACAGTTAAACAAATTATTTTATTTTAAACTTTTCGTACTAATTAAATTACTATCATAAATCATTTCTTCAACATCATTTTAACACTGTGTAAATTTTAACGAAATCAATTAAGAATGAATATTGTAAAAGCACTTATCGTAATTCTCTTTACATTTATGACATTTATCTTGCATAATAGCCAAACAGTTTGTCGCGTCATGTGGAAGTATATGAACGCTGCACAAAATTTAAAGCATGATGAATGATGCTGGTTTCAAATGGTTTATGACGTTGCGTCACTGTGTTATGATGTGACACATGAAACATGCTCGTGAAATTAGTAAAGTTTACTGTGTTTCACGTAGATCAACATTTTGTTGCCAACTTTTTTATTCGTTTCGAAAGATAAAGCGCTCTACAACCATTCACTGTCACTTTAGGAATATATTTACGCATTTTTCTATGCATATAAAGAGATTTTTAATGGGATGAGGCAAGAAGTTTATCCACCTTTTCCAGTAATACGACATTTTTAACAAACTTTTACTAATTTCACTGTAACAGTCATGGCCATGAAAAATAAACTTTAAAAGGTTATACTTTTCATCAGAGAAAATATTACATGATATTATAAATCACATATAAAATTATTCCTTACACTTCCTACAACTAGATGGCAACATGTTTCGAACGAGATTTTCCAACTGAGTATATTTACTTATTTATTTATATTTTGCTTTATGTGGGGAGAAGGGAAACCTCTGAACACAAATTGGACTTTTTTTTACGTTAAGGGGGTGATGGGTGAACATTTCTATTTTCTACATGTTTCGAGTTAGAGACTTGGTTTTTTGTACAAACACTGCATGACACATAATGACGTGATCAGGTTTCATTCTTGTGATGCATCTATTTTATGAGTTATTAAATAATATATTTTTTTAAAAAATGCATACATTATAATTAAAAGGGGTCCACAAGTTTTTAGTAAAATGTCTGATTTTTTTACAAGATCCCTAAATATTTAGAAAAAACATCATGCATTAGAATTCTTATAATGTGAATACAAAAAAAGGAGAACAAAAAAATATAATGTTGTACCTCATGCGTGTAATTACAAAAAAAGTTAATAATTGTATACATTTTATTTTGTATTTCTTAAAATACTACTTAAATCATGAAACCCATGCACTACTCTGTTACCCATTGCTTTTAGGACATGCAGTAAAATTTGAACCTTCTAGGACAAAATTTCTGAATTCCATTCAATTTTGAATGTACAAAAATGCAGTGAAAATAAAAGTGTGGAAAAACAAGTATAAAAAAATGTTTAATTAACAATATTATATATTTCTATTAGAACATTTATATTATTATTGTTTTAATGATTTGCATGCAGGTGGCATTTAACTGGCGCAACCTTTTAACTCTGATGTAATTTAGGGCACTTGGGCCATAGGGCTCTGAAACTTTGCCAACATATACATTAGAGCAAGGCTATTTTTTTTAGTACAAAAATCAAAAGAATGTAAATTTTGATCTCAAATGGTCAGATTTTCACCCATCACCTCCCTTAATTGAAAGAAAAATATATTATGTCCATTTTATAGGTATACATTAAATAAGTTAAATTCTGGAACTGAATGAAAATCTTAAATAATTTGATGGAAGATATAACCAACCCATAATATTTAGGATGCTTACAAATAAAATGTAATTTTTATTTTTGTACTGATTTTATTTTTAATATTGTAGTTTTATTATTGCAAGTTTGTAGCCCCGAGTGCTATGCCGGCGGTATTTTTGTTGCCAACAAGTCATCCATACTCGACTGGTAAAATACCAAAAGCCAATTGGAAAGAAGTATTTTGGTCGAAAGAATGACAATCTTTGACTGTAAAAATACAAACTTAAAGAAACCGGCCATTGGTTACGTTTGGATAAAATTTTCCGGAGACTTACTGCGATGGGCAGGACATGTGGCACGAACGGGGAATGAACGAGGGGCATGGACATTTCTTGTAATAAAATCAGAGGGAAAGCGCCGAGTTGATAGGTAAATATGGGGTGGGAGAATAACTTCAGCCATTCTTTGAGAGAGGTGTATTATAAGGGGATGATTGGAAAATATTAGCCCAGGATATGGATGTATGGAGAACTTGCTCCGCACGGCCATTAATATCCGGTTCTATAGTACCACATAGTTAGTTTATATTGTATGTTTCCTGCTTAAGAAAACAGGAAATTAGACTTTCTTATATTTACATTTTAAAACTCAATATCTGAATTTGAGGTTAATTTTATCTTTAGTTGACATAATGTTTAGACGGCATAACATGATAATAGGTACAAAGAGTTAAAATGTTTCAAAATCGATCGAGTTTCCAATGCAAAATTTATTTCAAATAGGCATTATTTCTAGAAATTTTTGTTTTTAGAAATTTTCATATTAAAATATTGTGATACTATGTTAAGATAATGTATACAATATTGTAACTCATCTGCAACTTTTGACAAAGAGTAGCTACTTGGTAAATTGCATATAGTAATTCTAGGTTGAGAGATGGATGCTTCCATCTATTGTCAATCTCAAGTGTCTGATAATTTCATTAATGTAAATACTGAATAGCAATAGTGATAAAGGATAAATGCTCGCAAACTCCGCAAATTTTGGTTTCCATTCTTCATGGTCTATTGTAGTTATATTTGGGAATGCATTCTCTTTATGTAAGTTATAAATTGACCAAATTATTTGATTTTCGATTTTCGTTATCTGTTAAAATTTCTGTTTGTTTCTACTACTAAAACGGTTGATTGGCTTTTTTTATAGTCTATGACTGACCAGCGTGTTTCTTTGTTATTTTTTATATAAGCGGTTGTAGAGTATAGTAACCGTCTGCATATGATCGACCTCTTGGGAAGCCATTTTGTTCCTCATATGAGATATTTCCAATTTAGATTATATAATTCTAAGAAAGTGGCTGAAAATAAGGAAGCCTAAAGGAACGTCAAAACAAAACAAACAGTTCAAAATTAGTTATTTGAGATGTCTACCAGATAGGAACGGGATGGTCTGAAAATATGTTTTAAAAATATTTTCATGAGAACAATCTCAACATGTTTATTCCTTTAGAATTTGCTAATGTGATGGGAAGGGATGTTGTAAGAATAACATTAAAATTCATTATTTATATTACCAATATTATGGACATGTGAAACACCTTACACTTCCTAAATATAGATATAAGAAAACAAAATAATTCATAATTGTTCAACTTTGCATTAGTCAGGACGCCGAACGTATGAGGAACACCTGTCAAGGATTGCAATATACATAGAAGCATGGAAATCAAAATAAATTGAAAAAAAAAAAACCATATGTAATATTGACATCTCGTTAAGTAGAACTTAAAAAATGTATGCAGTAACGTATAAATTATATAAATTGTATTATATATCCATCCATCCATAGTAATTCTACCCGAAGGCAGGTCCTTCACTGCAATCATAGCATTTTCATGCTATACTTGCAGCTTTACTGGGGAATTGTAGGTGTGGTAGCTTCCCGTTGCTTTCCACACCGGTGAAGGATGATGATAATGATAAGGATGATGAAGGCCATATGATTTCGGGAACCGTTTGGGTCTTAAAATTTTCCTGACATTTGTCTTACAGGTGAGGAAAAACTCCGATAAAAACCTCATCCAGAAAAACTGCCCCGACCGGAGATCAAACCCGGGCCCGCTGCGTGAGAAGGCAGCACGCTACCTCGAGACCACAGAGGTGGATGTATTATATATATATATATATATATATATATATATATATATATAACATAAGAAAAATAAATGCTCGGATGGGACTTGAACCCGGACCTCTGGATTGATATCCCAGTGCGCTACCGATTACACTACCGAGCAAGTCTAGTACAAACATTCATTTTCTGAGATATATATATATTATATATATTATTTATTTATAAATACATATATTGCTCTCTTATTATTATGAGATGTATTGGGAATTCGGTCTCCACTGCCATCTAGTAGCTCCTATCACAAGCAAATTAAAGATAATATTTTTACTTTAAAGCAGTGACGCTTTATTTTTGACATTGAGCAATGCAAGCTTAATATGACATGATAAGTAAAACAAATGCTCGGACGGGATATGTGTATATATATATATATATATCAAACTTTATCTTAGGATATGGGTATATGGAGAAGTTATTCCGCGCGGCCATGAACGTACGGGCTCGATAGTGCCAGAGAGTTATATATATATATATATATATATATATATAAAAAGATAATTTGCAACGCAATAAATAAAAATGTGACACGTAGGTCATAAAGCTGTCGTATCATTGATTGTTAATGTATTATGAAGCACACATTGAATCTTATCAAACATTTGCGTCTTACTATATTGCTTTCGGAATAACCAGTTCATCAGATAGAAGAGTTTAAGATAAAACTTGCATAAAAATGAGTGTCCCAGAAAATAAGTTGTTTTTTCTTATCATGGTGTACATGCTTGATAAAAATAAACTGCGTTATATAAAACACATAATTAATATAATTTATAATACCGTACCATATCACTTTACCACATTATTAAAATCAGGTCGAAGGAAGAAGTTGCGACACGGAACATTAAAATAGTTCATTAATATTATCTATTTCCTAAATACATACAATAATGTTATCACTATCTAGTAGTTATATAGTGAAATTTGCATCAAGGGTATAAATAATCAATTATATCAATATATGATCTCTCCATGAAATTATTATTAGAATCATAGAAGTATAGATTTACAGACTATAGTGTTGTTTGTGAGTATAGCCAAAACTTTACATAAAACAAGGAAAATAATAATAATAATAATAACAGTAATAATTATAATATTATTAATTTTTTATTAGGAACAATCCACAATACACTGTTTCTCCTTCAACCCAAAGTGATTTGTCGCCTGAGGTTCCAGTCTAAAGCATTTTCTTCCCGCAAATCTCTAGCTTCCATACTTCTACTCACTCCTTATATCCAACGTTATCTAGGACTGCCTCTTCCACTTCTTCCATTAGTTTTCCAATCGAGAATCTTCTTTGGTATTCTATCTTGCACCATTCTTATGAAGTGTCCGTACTATTTCAAACGTTTTTATTCTATTTTTCAGTCTATATTTCTATATTTCAGTCACACAATAAGTCGGGAGTGGGATTTTGAACTCTGTATTTCATTACATATCTTTGTATCCTACAAGGACATGGAGAATCTCCCGTATAAGTGATCAGCTCATTCCTGCGGAAGTATTCAAGCTTCTGAATTCCTACATTCCTACTTACCTGCCGTCCAGATTTGAGAAGTTATCCTCCTACCACAATATTGACACTAGGTCACAAGATAGCAGTCTGCTAACAATTCCTCTTCATAGCACTTCCTCCTATTCTACTTCCTTCACAGTAGCCTCTGCCCGCTCCTGGAATCTCCTTCCTCAAGATATCAGGGGTTGCCGCACACTTGGCACCTTTAAGTCACGCTTATACAGTTACCTGTTGTCTAATAGTTAATTTTTCTGTATTTATTTAATTTTATACTATGTCATTAATCTTTTCCTCGTTTTTTATATATATTGTACATATTATATATTTAATTCGTTAAATTTAGAGTAAATCAAAATGCATTATAAATATTAATTGCATTGTATTCATAACTTGTAATCGTTTATATACGTATATATATATATATTGTAATTTAGATCTAAGACTTTTCTTTTGTATTTTTTTAAACCTGGTTGAGTGGTAGACAAGGCCTTAAGGCCTTAACTCTGCCAGGTAAAATAAAGCTATTATTATTATTATTATTATATTATTATTATTATTATATATTATTATTATTATTATTATATATTATTATTATTATTATTATTATTATTATTATTCAAGACAACATGACTTTTAAGATGTGATGCACTCCTCAATCGTACATTAATATTAAAGAAGGAGAAAATGATAACGTCATTTTGATGACAAGATGGTGTTAAGGAACTGCTTGGGTCTTACAGTATCTAAAACCGAAAAAAATATCAGAAAACATGACTCAGACCAGGGATCAAATCCAGACTTTTGCGTATATAACAATCTTGTTTATCTCTCGACAAGAGCGATATAATAATAATAATAATAATAATATAATAATAATATATTAATAATAATAACAATAAATAATGCAATAAATATGTAATCAATATATACATGTGTATGTGTGTGTGTGTATTTGTATACTTCAATTTGCAGCCACAACTATCCACCGCAGATCATTAGTGTTTATGTTTGGTAGTAGCCTACAGTCTCTTATCGTGCACTACGGTGGATTTTTATCGGTGGCTGTAGTGGTCTGGGAGATATGATAAACTTAACGCAAACTCAAATTGATTGTTTATGAGAGGATCGTAAATGTACTGAAACATATGAAGGGGGAATTAACTTTTTGGATATATGAGGGGCACTGGTAAAACGTTTCTTATTAATTTGGTTTTAGCACTTTCAACATCTGTCTCTCTGCCCTGCTTTGAGAAGTGACGGCTTAGTCAACAAGACAAACAATATTTATATCAATGCCTCTGCATTAAATAAATAATTTGGCTTTAGATAAAATTCGAGTGTGAAAGCATATCACATTAATATTGACGTCATATAGAACTGCGACCGGGCGAGAGAAGAGAAAACGGTACATTACGCTGTAAAATTGCCATTAACTGTAGCTGAACAAGAGTTTCCAATCTGTGATAGAACAAGATCATCAGGACGATGTTTAGATCCCGAAAGTGTTATTTTAATTACAATAAATAGGCCTAATATATACATTTTAACTGTGATTTATAATTAATTATTTTTTAATTATTATTATCCCAAATTTACTAACCCTATTCTGGTTAATTCGGCATAAAATGGTTGACAGCTCCCTTATTAGTAAATTTGACACATATTCGAACATTGTATAAGACCATCATCATCATAAATACTGGTTATTCAGTTGTATGATGAGATACACAATTCCGTTATTAACTTCGCAAAACAGAATTTAAATGTCAAGTCATTTAACGATAAAAATACATAGAATAATGTATTTCCATTTGCATTTTTATTAAGAACGCTTGTATGATATAACGGGTATCATGTCTTGAGTAGCAATCCAAGAATCACAGTAATCTCGTGACACACTGTATAGCATTTGCTATCCAATAACAGCAATCAATTCAGTAGGCCTTGGCTCTTGAGAGCTGTCGTACCGCGGAATTAGGCCTATTATTAATACTAATATTTATCTTTATAATTATCAACTTAATTTCATTATTAATATTATTATTATTATTATTATTATTATTATTATTATTATTATTATTATTAAATTATTGCAGACAATTAAAGAGACGATTAAGAGGTATGAACATCTCAAGAGGATGGCATCTGATAGGATACCTAAGAAGATATTTGAGTGGAAAATAGATGAAAAAAGATGAAAGGGAATACCTAGAGAATCTTGAATGGAAGATATAAGAAGATATTTGAGTAGATGGCTTACAGATGAAAATGTTCAGGACCACTACAACTGATGAAGACGAATTTCTTCAGGGTGACAACAACATTTTATTGTAGGTAATTTCCGAAATAAAGAAAATATTACTATTATTATTTTGATGAAATCTTCCTGAAGTTTTGTATATAAAATGGATTGACTATTAAAAATTATCATGCTCTGGCATCATTATTCACTGCATACATAAAAGTAACAAAATAAGATCACAAGAAACTTTTGATATCAGTTTTTTTTCCTTCTGCTGACATTGAAACTGGTCATTTACTTTGCGTAAGTAAGATTACCTGCGTATTCAATTGAAATACCTGGTTTTACATTCTGTTAGGTTACGTATGGTGAATATTGTAGGCTCTGAGAAAAGCTTCTGCAATTAGATCTTTCAGAAACGACGTTTCATTCTCGAATTACATTTCATTAACCAATATTTTGATTACTAAAAACATGAATTTTTAATTATGGATTAATTAGGGACAGTAATTATATTTTTGATTTCTTTCTTGTGCCAATATAATATTCAAGAATATAGAACAGTTAAGGGTAAGATGGCACTAATGTGTGGCTCAATAGTATCCACATGACATTTTACACACAGTGGTTCTTTCCGAGACGCACCAAAATGCAAACACATTGTTCCAAATTTCGTAATAACAATTCTTCACAGGCCATGGGAATTTTGGTCAATATCCCAGAAATTTAATATCAAAGAGAAAAATGCAAGTTATAAATGTGATAATAGCAGGAAGAGTATTAAACATACACTTGTTCTCGAGTGGAAGTTCCAAATCACCTGCTTTCTCTGTAATATCACTTGTCTAAATGAAATCACCCAATAAGGAAGTAGTGTCAACAGAAAATAACTATACACTCTTTATTGTCTTTATAAATAATATTAATAGAAATCTTCAATTTTAGGTCAAATTTGTAACAAATTAGACCCTTAAGATGAAATAGAGTTAGTAAATTACATGTAATAATAAATCAATAATATAATTTTTAATCGTTCAAAATAATTAATGAAATAAAGAAGATGGTTTGCTATGTACAGATTAATTCACATTAAAGAATGTAAGATTATTAAATTAAAATAAAACACTGGGAATCCCAACATCGCACTAGAAGTAGAACAAGGTGTAATCACATGTATCAGAGCATGAACTACCTATAAAATATTCACGACGATTTTCATCACCATCGGCATCATCATAGTACTTTCTCGAATTTAGGCCATTTGTTTACCTGTTTCGGCCTCAAGAGAAACACCATCCAGAGTGGACATCCTGGTCTTCTTCTTCCTGCAGGTTGATATCTTAACATTTGTTTGGGTATCCTGTGATCTTCCATTCGATGAACATGTTGTATCCATCTTGACTTATAATCAGAAATTTTGTTTTCTAAAGTTCCATGTGTAATTCTTCTAAGATGTCTTAATTTTTTTTGTGATCTAGTAGTGTGTATCCTGCAGTCCTACGAAGGTATCTCATTTCAGCAGATCTAAGTCTATGTATAACCTTCCGTTTCATCGTCCATACTTCGCTACGACACAGAAGAGTTGGAAGAGCCAGTGTTTTGTACGCTTTTAGTCTTGAATGTTTTTGGACTAACTGTGGCTTGACGATAGAATTTATTAACCCTAAGATTCTTAAAAATTTAGATATTTTTGCATTTACATCTTATCTTCTTCATATGAGATATTGAATCCTAGATATGTAAAATTATTCACCTGCTCCAAAATGTTATTGTCAAGAACAATTTTACTTCTGACAGAATCAACACCTTTAAATGCCATAATATTTGTTTTCTCTGTAGATATCTTCAATCCATATCCTTCTGTAATTTTCTTAAATTCATACAGACCTTCTTGCAGATTATCTTCTGAATTTGCAATTATTATTTGGTCATCAGCAAACAATAGGGTATTTAATTTTGTATTTTCTGATATTTTTATTCCAAATTTATATTTCTTGTTCCAGCAACATATTACTTCGTTGATATAAATCGCAAAGAGTGTTGGGGACAAGGGGCAGCCTTTTCTCACACCACGATTTATAATTCCTTCTTCAGAAAATATGTTATTTAATTTAATCTTTATGGTGTTGTCTTTGTAAATATTTTATATGTTCTGTAGAAGTAAATTTGGTATATTTCTGTCTTCCAATATATTGAAGAGTTGTGATCACTTGGCTGCGTCGAATGCGTTTTCAAAATCTATGAAAGCAAAATGTGTTTCTATGTGAATTCTCTTCTCTTTCAAGCAATAGTTTAACAGAAAATGCTGAATCAATACAAGATCGACTTTTCCTAAATGCATTTTGACATTCCATAACGAATGTTTCACTGAAACTTTTCAATTTTTCATTTAAATTAATATAGACTTGTAGTCGGGGTATGGTTTTAATTATTTGCCCAGGGATAGGGTTCATGGACAGTTGTTGCACCGGCCAAGTTGGATTCAGGTTTTCGGTAGAACAATGGACTTATATCTCGGGAATCCGTGAGAAAGGATATTCACTGGGGATAGATAACAGACTCGGTGTGCTCAATTAAATTGGTCGATGCACTTTTATTGTCACTAAGGCTTACACTTGTATTAGACGACGACTTGACACGAAGGCTGTTGATGGCCGGAAACATATAGTTGTTATACACTGCACGTGTTTAAATAAGTATTCTAACTTCAACGTTTGAGTCAAACAAATGCGCTATCACTTATTCTAGTTGCTTGACTTTATGGGTCATAACTAACACTATTTATAACACTGAAAAAGTGTGCTCTGAATGATAGCGCCGAAACTTAGACAAATGCACTTTGCGGCTGGCGCACAAGCTAATAGTTCTGACTTAAACAAAGCGATGTGCCTACTCGCCCGCACTCGCGATTCTAACTTTAGTTTTACTTCAGCCAAGCGATGTGCCCTGTACCGGCACTCTCGCTACTCGCTACTCTCGCTACTAACTTTTACTTATGCAAAGCGATGTGCCCACTGGCTGGCACTATCGCTACTAACTTTAATTTTCGCTAAGGACGAATATTTATTTTCTCTTAGTGGGCCGGCATATGTCCCTTGCACCAAAAGTCTTAGCGTCTCACGAACAGTTCATATGTTACAACAATTTTGATTTGTAGACCATATCTTGAGGGCGTTGTCGGGGGTGTTAAACTTAAGCGTTTGTGGTCATATCCCCTCCCTTTAAATTAGTTGTATATTAATATCACATTTCCAGGGTTGTCCATGAGAGTTATTTGCATTAGGGCGTATTTCGTTTGTCGGCATCTACCTTATGACGCCAAAGAAGGCACCTGCTGTTAGCGCACATGTTCTAGTTAAAATTGGCTTGGAGACAACTCTTTCCATAGCTTACCTAGGAAAACCCGGTCGCTTGTTTGCAACTGCCCAGCCTTTTGTATGAAGTCTTGGATTTAGCTATTGTTATAACAATTTAATGATAGCACAGTCTTGTAAGTCCCTTCTGCAAAGGAAACTGCAGACTTTTTCTCCATGTATAAGGGCTTACCATCCCATTGTATAATGTTTACTGGTGTAGTTCACCACAATAGCAAAGGTTCAGGGTGTAGTTCACCACAATAGCAAAGGTTCAGGTCTATGACCGAGTGCTAATCACTTGGTATTGGTGTTTTATTTATTGCATATGAAATTGTTTTATGATATGTTATATCATTTTGATTTTGTTACCAATGAATTCCTATTTTAATTCCATTTGATTTGAATATAATTATGCCCTACTTCTGATAATAATTACAAGTTGATAAATTATTCACCCTTAATAAAAGTCCTTATTTTTCTGTGTAAAGGAGGCTGAGTGAATGACTGAGTGCAAAATGTCTGCATAAATTTTGTAGCATGTGTTTAACAAACTGATTCCCCTATTGATACCCATTTTTCTCTTGTCTCCTTTCTTGAACATGAGTATAACAATGCTTGTCTTCCATTCTTGTGGTATATCTACATGTCTGATTACATTATTAAATGAGGACAACAGTCTTTCATGGAACTGTTTGCCTGCATATTTGTACAATTCAGAATTTAAAGCCATCTGTGCCAGTTGCCTTCCCATTTTTCAATTTCTTTAAATTATTGTTCAATTCTTCCAATGATATTATGGAATCTGTCTGATTATTATTTCGGAAAATTGTTGCTTCATAACTATTGTCAGACCAAAGACTTTTATAATAATTGAAAAATTCTTCTTTTTTTATTCAACAATTACTTTGGTAGATTCTTTAACATCTTTATTCAAATGTTTTAATATTTTGAAGGTATTTGGTTGGAGCATATGCTAGTCTGACTCTAAATGTGTAACAAAATTGAAGCATGTTTTCATATGTATATTTCTTATTTCCCTCTTATCAATAGCCCAACAGCGTTTGAATTCTATTTCATTTTCTACTTTCTTTGTGTTCAAATATTTTTTATAAGCTGCATTTTTCTCTGCAAACAATTGTTTTATTTGATCATCCCAGAGTTTTAGAGTTCTATTTCTTCTTTGTTGTGTATTTACTTTTCCCAAAGTTTCGTTAGCTGCATTTTGAATTATCATTTTAATGTTTTTTTTTTTTGCATTCTTCTTCGACATCATTATTTTCTGGAGTTGTAGCCATATATTGCTGAATTCTTCTCGAATATAACCATTTAATGCTGTCATCATAAAATAATTTTACCTCATACTTTTGTTCTATGCTCTGTTGTTGTTTCTTCTTTTTTAACCATCTTGGTGGAAATATTATTTTTGCTTCTACTAGGTAGTGATCTGAACCAATATCATACATATCCTCTGTAGGCTCTGATATCGAGAAACAATTTAAAAATCTTATTAGTTGCAATGAAATAATCAATGTTTTATTTTTGAGTCCTGACGATGCCATGTATACTTATGTTTGTTTCTATGATTGTAAAAGGTATTCGTTATTCTCAGTTCATTGCAAAATCTGTTAATCTTATTCCATTCCTATTGCTAGTTGGTTCGCCAAATGTTCCAATAATATTGTTGTTTTGAGCATTACCCACTCTGGCATTTAAGTCTCCTATTATGAGAATGTAATCATTTTTATTCATTTTGCTATAACTTTCTTGTAACATTTTATACAATTCTTTATTATCTTCTTCACGGCCTTCCTCTGGCGCATATACACCAAAAACTGTCAAATTACCTCTATTTATTTTCAGTCGAAGCTCTAATATTCTTTCATTCCAGTAAGTGTAGTGTTGAATTTTATTTTTTACGGTTTTTCTAATCCAAATCATTACTCCAGCGTGTCCATGGGTTTTCCTGTCGACACCGCTATATATTTGTACATAATTGTGAGTTTCTTTCGTCCTTTAAGTTTCTTCTTAGTTTCTGTAGTTACTGCAATATCCATGTTTCTATTTTTAAATATACTGTCTAGTTCCTCTTCTTTTTCATAGATGCTTCGGACATTTCAGGTTGCATATCTTACAATATCATTGTGCCGTTTTCTTTAACCATTTCTTTGCTGTGGGCGTCATATTTCAATTCCTTCTGGATTTTGTCATGTTGAGACTTGAAAGTAGTGTTTAAGTTCCTTAGGACGGGTTACTGGCCCGAAGGTAAGTAGTCCAGTGGCAGGGCTGCTACCTTTTAGTCTCTGGACAGACATTAGGATACCACATTTACTCAGTACCCGATGGAACAGTTTTACCGCCGTGATTCGGTCCTCAGAGCCTCGTTTGTAAAAACGGGTTGTACCACGAGACGGTGAGGATGAGAATTGGGTAGGAGAAGTTATATGCACGTCACTGCCCCTTTCGTAACAACAATTTAAAACAATCTAGTTTTTGAATGGAATGTATTGATAGCTTTAAACTATTATTAGATATCTAGCGAATTTATATTCAACATTTAATTCCGAGGGAAATCTAAATAATAGAATAAGAATGAACCATAAATTAAATAAAAATTAATTAGAGTTACTGATGGACAGGTGAATGGAGAAGACTTCATAACAGTGAACTACATGGTCTTTATAGGAAGAAAGATATAATGAGAACAGTTAAGTCTCGTAGACTGCGATGGGCAGGACATGTGGCACGAATGAGAATGAAATACAATGCTTAGTAGATTCTTGTATGAAAACCAGAAGTAAAACGCCCAGTTGGTAGACCGAGAATGAGGTGTGGGAATAACTTTAACTAGTATTTGAGGGAAGTAGATTATGCAGGGAATGATTGGAAAATATTAGCTCAGGATAGGGATGTATGGATAGCTTTTGCCCGCACGGTCATGAACCTATGGGTTCAATAGGGCCAGTGAGTTAGTTAGTTTTAGTTAGTTACTGTTGGTTCTATAAAACTGTTTATCATTACAATAAGTTACTACAGCGTTCAACAATCAATGAAGATAATAAGAATGAAAATACCTTTAGGAAGGCCGCAATTTCGATGGAAATAAGTTATCTCGCACCGCTACAAACTTTATGGCGTAAAAAAATGATTTTCTTTGTTGTATCTGGATTTCTATAGGCATATATACTTGACTCTTATATCTTCCATTTACTAATGCAATTTTATACGACACCCACAAAACAAATCACAGCCGCGTTTGTATATCACGTTTGAAATCAAGTAAAGCGTGGTGAATGAGTACAGAACGTTTCAGGTGTAGGGTCGCGTTTTCTTTAGAATAAATAATGTTGCACGGCAACATACATTTCTTTCCTCCGTTTTTGCTTATTTCATCTAGTAATATAATTAGTAAACTCCTGTAATAAAGACCATAACAGTAGTTCATCATCATCAGCAATCACGGATTAAGCCCACCATAACAGTAGTTCATCATCATCAACAATCACGGATTAAGCCCACCATAACAGTAGTTTCAGTATTCAATTATTAATACAAACATAGAGAATGAAAATGTTATATGAATTTGTAAAAATACATTTGTGTGTTTGGATTATATGCGAACTTCCATACAGGAATTTGATACAAATTTCCATCTTATCTCAATTTATATCTGAAGATATATTAAAAATACCGCAGTAATTCTTAGAAATGTTATTTAAGTAATAAAAACCTACGCATGTTGCTTTTTTTTTCACTACATATTCTCTTTGAAGGGCAAACAGAGAAAAAATAGTAATGTTTTCCCAGTTATTTTTTAATTAGATATAATTAAATAATATTGTTTAATTGATATTAAAGTTCAAACTTAATTAGAAATTGACTACTAAAAATCCTTGGAACATAGCTGAGTGGTAATACTTGGAATAATATTTTGGATTGTTCCACTAAAACAGTATTTTACTTATTTATTTTTTCAGTTTTCCACAATCTCTGGAGCATGCGTCAATTTCGAAATCCCTTTACACCTAAATTGTATCACTGGTACTGTAGAACCTGAAGGTTCATAGAGGCGCGGACATAAGCTCTCCTTACATGGCTATCATAAGGTAATGTTTTCCAATATTTTACTGTATAATTCACGAATCTCAAATAATGGTTAATTATTTTCCCACCTCAATTTTGGCGTTCTCGCTGGGTACTTTCCTACTGTTTTTTAAATTTTGTATGCCCCTCATTCTTATCCCCTTCATGCCTTATATCCAATCGCAACCTATAAGATTTAATTGCTCGTATTTTTCAGGTTTCCCATAAATATCATATAGTTCTCTCTTAAGTAGTTTCTCCATTGACCTGTCTGTCTCTCCTTGATCTAAAGTTTCCCTAATCACTCAGTGATATATTTTTAGTTATACATTTTTCGAGAGAATTTTGCATGACAAACGTACGTGTAATTAACTGTAATACGATTTTTTCAGAGCTGAGACTACGCTTAGTTTCTTTCTTCCTCTCTTTCCTGCTTTTAATTATTATTGTTCCTAAGTATTTGAATTCCGCACTTCTTCGAAATTTTCTCCATTGTTAAATATTCATTCCTATTTAATAACGCATTCCTACGTGTGGCCATATTAATTTCCTATTTTCACTAATGCAGAATATGTTATGGATCTCGCAATACGAGTGTTTATAGTCGTAGGATGTGATCTTCAATGCTTCAGGTCACACATAATGAGAATCTATACTTCTGTTTAAAAGTTTATGACATTTATATTACTAATAACATGTAGGCCTATAATCAATTACAAAATTATTACAAATATAATGCACAAATACATTTGTTTTAACTTTGGCTTAAATATCACCTTCACGTTTATCTATATAATGTCCATATTTATAAATTAAGTGGTGATTCCTGTATGATTGAATTATTTTTGTAATTGTTACTAGTAATAGTAGTGGTCCAAAATTCTGTAATAGACTTAATTAAATATTGACAATTAATATGTTAGGTTGTGTCAGAATAATGCCGGAGTAGAGATTGCCTATAAAAATATTTGTTTGGAATCCCCACGGAAGAAATAGCAAGGTTCGAACCAAGATAAAATGTACACAAAGAGTTCAGAAGAATGGACTTAGTGCAGGAATAATCATCTCGTTGCTCTTGGGAGTGATTTCGGGTTCCTTTACTTTCGAGGGAAGAGGAATGAGGTAGAGGGAACAAAATAAAGGGAACGTGAAGGCAATGGTAATGCGCAAAAGTAATGCTCCTTCTTCTTCCTTTCCAGGATTAGGTCAATGCGACCTGTTCCGGTCTCAAATTCATCGTTTCCTTGGCCGTCCCAGGGATATTTTCCCATGTGGTTTGTAGGTGTTGATGTTTTTGGGTAATCTTGTATTGTCCATTCTGTCTAAATGTTATTTCCATTGGTATTTGTGCTCTTCTAGTTTATCAACTATTGAACATATCTCCAGTTCATTTCTTATTGATTCATTGTGTAATCTATCCATGCGTGTACATCCTTTTACAGATCTTAAAAAAATCATTTTAATGGTTTGAATGTGAGATATATCTTTTTTTGTAAGTACCCAAGATTCAGATCCATATAAAAGAACAGGAACAACCATAATTTTTTATAAAACCTGAGCTGAGTTTCTCTTCGAGTCTTTCGGAGGGTTCTTCTTATGGTGCCACATATCATTTGATATCGGTTTAATTTATTATGTATATCCCAATCATAGCTATATGCTATATCTGAACCAAGATAGTTAAAGTGTGCTATCTCTTCTATTATTTCATTATTGATCACGATTTTTGCTCTGACTGGCACTTTGCCCTGAAAAGCCGTAATTTTAGTTTTTGAAGTTGAGACTTTGAGATTGTAATAGAGTTCTAATTGATTCAACATGTAAATGGCTCTTTGTAAATCATCCTCTGACTTCTGTATAATTACCAGATCGTCAGCAAAAGTAATGCTGTTATACCTATTGATTTCAAAATATTATTGTTACTATTATTATTATTATTATTATTATTATTATTATTAAGAGCACATAGATTTTCACTATATACTTTTTCGTATAGTAATTAACTAACTCAAAGGCTATCGATCCAGGAGATTCTTAGTCGCTCGGGCATAAGCTCTCCCTACATCCCTATCCTGAGCTAATGATGTCCAATCATTCCATGTATAATTTTCAGCTTTCTGAAATCAAGATTAATATTATTATTTCACCTCATTCTCGTTCTACTTACTGGACGTTTTTCCTCTGACTTTCTACAGACGTTTTCGTGTCCCTCTTTCATTCCCATTCTTGGCAGATGTCCTACCATAGCAGTCTACGAGATTTAACTAATGTTTTATTACCTCTGCTTTCCATATCCTGAAATACTATCGTAATTTGTTGTCCTCTCTTAAAGTAAGACATCATATTTCGCATCCATATAATATAACTGGATTTAAAATATAACAATAGTAACAATAATATAATAATGATAATAATGATAATAATAATAATAATAATAATAATAATAATAATAATAAGTAGAAGAAGAAGAAATCCACCGCTGTGGGCTCGGTGTAGTGTTGCTGCCTCGTACGTGATGGACCCGGGTTCGATTCCCTGTCGGGTCAAGTTACATGGGTGATGTTCTTTTTCGGGCTTTTTACTTCGCCTGCAAGACAAATGTCAGGAAACATTAAGGCCCAAACTGTCCCCGAACATTAAATGCCCATTATCGTCATATTCGCCAAAGTTTACAATGAATGTGTGGGTGGACGGTGTGCTTCGTCTTAATGTTGTATAGTCTCAAAGGATACCCTAAAATTCAGCAAATTACTCATTCGGGAGGCCCTCCGTGTCCTTGGGTGGTCAAAAAGATACTACGTGTCTATTCCATAGTTTAAAATCCCTCTCCCGTCAGGTAGTGTCATTTTAAGGCCCGGGTGGCGTGTGATATGTAAAAAATATATATAATGTGAAAGGTTAAAATAAAACAAGTTAATGGAATAATAATAGTAACAAATAGTAATAGTAATAATAGTAATAATTTTATTTATATACAGAATTTTAATGTTTACACATATTTCTGTGCCTAAAGTTTTATTTTTCTTCTCCACTCGTCTCTATCCACCCACTTCATGTCCTCCAGTCCTCTTGTTCTCCTTACAGTTCTCATTTCTTGCATCCACGAGTTTCGAGGTCTTTCTTTCCTTCTCCTTCCAGGTGATAATAATAGTGTTGATAATAATAATAATAATAATAATAATAATAATAATAATAATAATAATAATAATAATAATAATAATAATGTATTAGTGTAGTTTATCCAGTGTAAATATTAAGGCTCTATATATAATTGGTTATCAATTTTTCACGTTTTATAATTTAATATGGATATATTATGTCATTGGAATATATATATATATATATATATCATTAATTTCTACTAGTTAAATGGTACAGAAATCCTTAATATTTTTAACTCTGTCAGAATGAATAAAACCATTATATTTTTATTGACGACTTTTTTCCCATGCAGTATACTTTTCTCAACCAATCAACATTAAAAATGGTAGGAACCTACATAAAATGCTCACTATTATAAATCATTTCTCCATCGTTGCCTATCCAACGCATCATTGTATTGTAGGCTTTTCAGTTCCGCATCTCACTTATGCTGTTTCCAATATTGTAATTCCTTTCCTATTTCTGTCATCTGGTATCCAACTCATCAATTCCTTTGACAGTCTTTCGCCATCCATTCAAATTACATGCCCAAAAGTGTTTAATACTTTTTGGTGTATTCCCTTTTCACTTCTATGACATCTTTTCTATATTCATTAAAAGTCATATTTGTTCATTCTTCATTTTTTACCCTTCACTTTGTACCTGATTGTTTGAAGAAATACAATTCATTGGCTCCCTCTCTTTCACTTATTATTATTATTATTATTATTAGCCTATTATTATCATCATTATTATTACTATTATTTACTGGTATAAATTTCACATTCATTCTTCAACATTATATGGTGTATTTCATATAGAGGACGAAGGAAAACTCGCGGATAAGCGCAACATCAGATTCTCTATAGGACATAATACATTTATTTTATCCAAGAAAATGTCATGTGATTCGTTTTGAAATTGGAACTTAATACTTTGTATATAATATGGCAACACTATACTGTTGGAATTTTCATTCATACAGATGGAAATTTCGGTGCTATTTAAAAAAATACGAGTATATAGAACAATAGTACTGCAAGTTGACAAATTAATACAGAAATTAATTGCCACTACTACATATTTTCATATACCTAGAAACAGTAATTACAAACAGGAATGAGTGTAAAAAGAAATTAAATATAGGTTCAACTCTGGAAACGCATACTATTGTGTTCTAAGTAACTATTGCCATTTGGATCATTAAAAAAACAACTAAAAATATACAAAGCGTTTATTTATTTTGCCATATTATATTAATGCGAAACATGGTCTCTACTTTAATGGAGGAAAATAGATTACGAATATTTGTGAATAAAGTATTGAGGAATATTTTTAAACCCAGGAGTGACGAACAGAATTGTGAAAGAGAGAACTATATTATAACATTAGCCTTTATGGAAAACCAAGAACAGTTAAGTCTCACAGACTGAGTGGGGTGGAATTTGGAACGAATGGGAAATAAAATAGGGACATTAAGATATATTGTAGGAAATGCAGAGGGAAAGCGTCCAGTAGAGAGGTCAAGAATACGGTGAGAGAATAATGTTAACCACGATTTAAGGGGGGTAAAATATAGAGCGAATGATTGGAATACTTTAACTCAACATGGAGAGCCTGTGTCCGCGCGGCCATGAACCTTCGGGTTCGATAGTAACACTAAATAAGTTTGTATAATTTGCTCAAATAAAAAAATCGCATAATTCCCTTTTGTATTCATACAATCGTGGCGAGGAGCTTGTCCGCTAATTTTCTACACTATATATCTTAGCATCTTATAAGGATGACAAACATGGACTCTTACTTTAAAGGAGGGGATAAGATTAAGAGTAGGCCTATTTGAGAATAAAATTGTTAGGAAATTTTTGGACCAAAGAGAGATGAACAGATAGGCGAATGGAGTAAACTACATAACAATGAGCTATCTGATTTTTTAGGAAACTATATCTAATAAGAACAGTTAAGTCTCATAGACAGCGATGGGCAGGATATGTGGCACGAATTGAGAATACAAGATGGCCGTGGAAGCTTCTTGTAGGAAAACCAGATGGAAAACGAGCAGTTGGTAGACCAAGAATGAGGTTGGAGAATAACAATAATCATGATTTAAGGGAAGTTGATTATAAGGAAATGATTGGAAACCGCCTAGGATAGGTATGTATGGAGCGCATATGTCCGCTTGGCCATGAACCTACGAATTACATAGTGTCAGTTTGTAGCTTTTAGTTTGTATACTTTAGTATTTGTTCCTCCCCTCAAGGTCAATGACTTTGTATTACACAAGGAAATGAGGAGAAAGGAAAACAGAATAATGTTTGATATTGTTGATTTACGAGCATACCTCCAGTATATATATAACACCGTGGCAATGCACTGACGCATTATAAGGATGTCCTGGTTAAGATTGAAATGAATTATTGCAGTTACATGTACAAAAACAAAAGAGAACTTTAGACCAGTATGAATTATATGATGACACGTTATCACAATTTTTTCAGCGTTATCGCAATGCAACGCATCCTTCTTGTCCAAAATGTCATTCCACTTCCTCAAACTGTAATTAGAGCAGTTATAAAACACAGATAATTGTTACAAAAGTCATCCTGCATGGATATTTTTACCAAAAATGCAAGAATTATTCTGAGATAAAAAAGAATCTAACCAATCCCCGGAACCTTTCATTGCCTATTGATATATTCTCTCTGCACCAATATTTTTTTTCTGTACAGGATTAATAAATGAAAAATGCATTTGCTAAATAGTACTACAGGGTGTTAAAAATTACGTTTACGACGTTTCAGGGATGATAGAGGAGGTAAAAACAAACACCTTTTTTTATCTGACAACAATTTTGGAATATGCACAGTTTTTCCGCTAGATGGTCTTATGGCTTGAATTCCGTCACAACACGCACTGATTAGTTCTGTTTGTGCTGCTGTGTCTGAAACATGTTGAAAATGTCTTCACGGTGTCAACAAAGACTTGCTGCGAAGGCTTGCTACGATACGTACAGTAGGTACGTTTGCGTTTACTATCCATTCTTGTGTCTCAGCTTACCTGATATTTTGAAACGTGTTTACGTTTGTATTACATGGCGGTTTGTATTTTTTGTAGTGCACTGTACACAACTGATACATCAGAGATGGCTGAGTACACTCTAAATGATCATACGGATATGCATCTTCTATATGGGGAGACACGTGGGAAAAGCCGTGCAGCACGGCGCCTTTACGCAGAAAGGTTTCCGATGAGGAAGTTACCATCTCATGTTCTGTTTCAACGAATTGATGCCCCTATGTGTAAAACTGGACATGTGACCAATCAGACGAGGAGCTGGGAGACCTCGCAGTTTGCGACGTGTTGCATTTGAGGACCGCGTGTTGCAATTGTTTGAATAAACTCTTGGCACCAGTAGACGATCTGTAGGTAGGACACTCAACACTAGTCATGTCAATGGGTGGAACGTCCTACATGAAATGGGGCTGCACCCGTACCATTTGCAGAGGGTGCAGCACTTAGCAGATGACTTCCCCCTGGGCGTGCATTTCACCAATGGTTTCTGCAGTAAATGGTTGCTACCCCTGACTTCCCAACCATTGTTTTGTCCTTCACAAGGGAAGTGATTTTCCACATCCATAACAGTCATGTTTGGGACTTTGAAAATCCGCATGCATAGTTCGCGGATCGGTATGAACATCGATTCAGCGAAAATGTATACTAACTGGTAGGGGCTTTTCTGTTGCCTAACACCCTCCGTGGTGGTAATTATTTGGTGTTTGTACGAGACGTCCTACTACAACTGTTAGAAAATATTTCATTGAACATCAGGGAACGAATATGGTTTCAGCATGACGATGCCCCTCCGCACATTGATCGTCGTATCAGGAACAATCTGAATACTACATTCCCCAATTGTTGGAATTGCAGGAGTGGGCGGTAGCCTACCGTGGCCACCTCGATCACCGGACCTAACTCCCCTGGATTTATTTTTTTGGGAGAAATGAAATGTCTTGTGTATGAGACACCTATCGATACGGCATATGGGTTAGTTGCTCGCATTGTTGAGTCTGCACATGTTATCCAAGACGATGTTGGCCATTTTGAGCGTTACAGCCAATCCATAATGCGAAGATACCACTTGTCCAATGCCTTCAATGGACGGTAGTTTGAACATCATCTCTAAAACGACAATAGGTCTCGTTCCTTAATACGAAAAAAAATGTGTTTTTTTAATTAACACTTACGTACACAATAAACGGCGTATATGCCAATATTTTGTCAGATAAAACAAGTATTTGTTCTTACCTCCTCTATCATCCCTCAAACGTTGTAAACGTAATTTTTAACCCCCTGTATAGTTATAGCAATAATTTAACAATAAAAATAATAATAGGCTTAATAATGGTAGGTTAAGAATGATTAACCATCATTTGAGGGAGATGAATAAAACAGAGAAAATTGGAAAACAGTGACTTATGATAATGATGTATTCAAGACCATAAGTCCACGCAGATATTAACATATGTATTCCATAGTACAAGTGAATTAATAACTAGTATCTTCTCACCTAATATGTACTTTTACTTGCCATACGCAACCCGGGCCATACAGTGTCGAGAGAGGGATTTTGACTATGGATCACACATACTTTTTTGACCACACAAGGATATGGATGTCCTCCCCGAATAAGTGATCGGTCAATGTCCTCCTCCGAGACATAACAATATGAGGGTGAAACACACCATTCACACGCAAATTCATACTAAATACAAGTATTTGAGAATAATGTTCTTAGGAAGATTTTTGGACCAAAGAGAGATGAGCAGACAGGTGAATGGAGAAGACTACATAACAGTGAACTGCATGATCTTTATAGGAAGCCAGATATAATAAGAACAGTAAAGTCTCGTAGAATGCGATTGGCAGGACATGTGGCACGAATAGGGAATGAAAGCTGTGCATGGTAGCTTCTTGTATGAAAACCAGGGGGATAACGTCCAGTTGATAGACCAAGAATGAGGTGGGAGAATAACCTTAACCATGATTTGAGGGAAGTAGATTATAAAGGGAATGATGGGATACATTAACTCAAGATAGGGATGTATGGAGAGCTTATATCCACGCGGCCATGAACCTAAGGGTTTGATAATATCTGTGAGTTAGTTACGGGGAATATTATGGCAATTATGATGGTCTGATTATGTTTGGGAACCGTTTGGGTTATAAAGTTCCCTGACATTTGTCTTAAAGATGAGGAAACACTCCGAAAAAATCCATAAACATATCCCGACCGGCGATTGAACCCGGGCCCTCTGTACACGAGGAAGCGACGCTACCCTGAGACCACAACAGTGAACCAATTAGATAATAATCTATTTAATTATTGATTAGTAATTATAAAACATGTTAGCTACGATCTTATGGGAAAAAAAAACTTACCGATGTCTAATAAGAACATTCTAGTCTCCTAGACTGCAATGTGTTGGATGTGTGGCTCGAGTGGGAAATTGAAGAGGGGCATGGGAATTTAATTTAGAAAAACCATAGGGAAGGCACCAAGAATGAGATGGGTGGTTAATATTAACTCTGATTTAAGATCCTTAGAAACCAAAGGGTATAACAAAAAAGGTTAGTTTAGAGTAAATCATGTTCAAAGTTGATCCCCGCCATATATTATTGTCTTAGCAGTTTTCTTTTCAGCCATTAGATTTCAACATTAGACAGATTTTACTCATATTCATTGGCCACTCATATTAGTATCTGCTTTAACTATTAAAATCTACACTTAATTCCAAAATTAGCATTTGCCTGTTGTACCGCTTGGTTTCTAAGGATCTTACTTGAGAGTGGTGGATTATACAGTAAATGATTGGAAAACATTAGCTCTGGATAAGTATACATGGAGGTCTTATGTCCTCTAGATTTGAACCTCTGGGTAGTGAATTAGTTATGCGTATAATGTACTCAGATCATGGGGTGGATGATAATCACATGGATTAAAAGGATATCGGATATATTAACTCGGTTACGTTGAACGAGGATAAGTACCAATGGAGGGCCGTAGATAATTCAGCATTGATCCTGGTAAATCTACTATCCAGAAAGTGAGTACATTTAATAAATTGGTTCAAAATTGTCTTACTTAATTTAATATCATCCCTCTTATGGACACAAATTACACTATAACCAACAAAAAAAAACATACAAAATACAGAGTTCTTGTAATGGAATGTTGTATAGAATGAAATAGAGAAACAGTTACTGTGACTGTAATTAACAGCAATATAGTTTAATACCGTAATTTAGTGTAGACACCAAGTTTACGTAAATTAGTATGCGAAGTGCAATTGAATTAAAGAGGTTACAGAGAGCACACACACACACACACACACATACACACACACACACATATATATATATATATAACAAATTGAGATATAAACACAGAATTGTACATAAAAAATTGAATTATCAGTTGTCATATTTTCGTTTATGTTTGATACTTTTAATCCAATTTTGAAATTAAATGGGAAAATGGAGTGTTACGATATACTTTCGGATCTTCATTAGCGATTGGATTAGGCTCAACAATAAAAACTAATCAACAACTTTTTTGTAAATTTGTTATTTTGCATAATTTCTAAACAGCTTGGAAAATAACGGTAACAGTTTCTTTAAAAGCTCAATTTTGGAAATATAGTTTATTATACTTAATATTGTCCACCGCTGTGGTCTTGGGGTAGCGTGATGCCTTGTCACGCAGCGGGCCCGGGTTGGATCCCCGATCGGAGCAGTTTTTTTGGGTGAGGTTTTTATCGGGGGTTTTCCTCACCTGTAAGACAAATGTCAGGAAAACTTTAAGGCCCAAACGGTCCCCGAAATCATATGGCCATTATCCTCATCCTTATCATTATCATCATCATCATCATCATCATCCTTCACCGGTGTGGAAAGCAACGGGAAGCCACCACACCTACAATTCCCTAGTAAAGCTGCAAGCATAGCATGAAAAATGCTATGATTGCAGTGAAGGACCTGCCTTCGGGCAGAATTACTATGGATGGATTGATACTTAATATTCGACATTTCATAATTGACGTTTATGCTAGCTATTCCATTGATTACTATAACCTTATTGAATTGTACCAGTAATTATAGATTATGAACATCAAATGTACACAACTTTAGTAACTGATAATTCATAATTTATTATCTAAGACACAAGGTTATGTTTTCAAATTTATTGTCTGCAGGTAAATTTCTACAATACAATTAATTTACATTCTGAATATCAGTCAAGAACATGAAACTCTTGTATATTCTGTTACTCGCTGGTTGAATGGAAGGGAAGGCCGTATGAACTAAATTCTGCAGCTGAAATAAAGCATGGTATTATTATTATTATTATTATTATTATTATTATTATTATTATTATTATTATTATTATTATTATTATTAGGAGAAGTAGTAGATCAAATGTTTATGTTAAGACAGATTTTACAAAATAAATGGGAATATAATGGCACTGTACATCAATTATACGTAGACTTCAGAAAGGCATACGATTAATTAAGAGGGAGAAGTTATACAGTATCCTGCTGGAGTTCGGAATTCCTAAAAAGTTAGACTTATACGAATGTGTCTAAATGACACAAAGAATATGTTGTGTGTAGGCAAACAATTCTCGGATACTTTTGAAATCTGCAATGGGTTAAAGCATCTCCTCTACATTCAACTTTGTACTAGAGCATGCCATCAAATCTTTAGAGGATAAAGAAGGCCTACAACTTAATGGTAATAATAAGCTGTTACTTTATTCTTTATTGGCCGATAGCGAGGAGATACTAAGGGCCAACACGCACACAATATTGAGTAACACCAATAAATTTGTATTGGAAGTAAATATCAATAATACTAAATATATAGTCACACATATAAATCCATCATATAATGGAGATGGACAGCTAATGGCAAATGAGGGAAATTTTGAGGAGGTGGCTGAATTGAAATACCTGGGAACAATAATCACAAATAGGAATGGGATGAACAAATAAATTAAACATAGGCTCAATTCTGGAAATGCATATTATTATGAATTACAAGTACTCTTTATGTCACAACTTCTTTCAAAAAAATGTTAAACTAAAAATGTATAAAACTATTATTCTACCAGTTATATTATATGGGTGTGAAACATGGACTCTTACTTTAAGGGAGGAAAGGAGATTACGAGTATTTGAGAATAAAGTTCTTAGGAACATTTTTGGACCAAAGAGAGATGAGGAGGCTGGTGAATGGAGAAGACTACATAACAGTGAACTACATGGTCTTTATAGGAAGCCAGATATAACAAGAAAATTTAAGTCTCGTAGACTGCGATGGGCAGGACATGTGGGACGAATGGGGAATGAAATACGTGCATGGAAGCTTCTTGTAGGAAAACCAGAGGGAAAACGTCAGTTGGTAGACCTAGAATGAGATGGCAGATTAACGTTGACTGTAATTTGAGGGAAGTAGATTATACAGGGAATGATTGGAAAACATTTCGTAAGGATAGGGATGTATGGAGAGCTTATGTCCGCGCGGCCATACACCTGCGGGTTCGATAATGCCAGTGACTTAGTTAATTGTAGCAGCAAGCTTACAGAAGTCAGTTTTTAACAGTTTTCCCGTGATTAGATCACGTAAAATTGAAATTAAACTTTTCTAAAACTGGTTTAAATCAACATTCTTTGGACCCGGGACAGTTAAGTATCTTTTTAATCTCGCCAATTTTAAAAATGTATAAAATAAACCTTATACTTGTGTCCTGAGTAATATCAGATGGATGAAATCAGATGAAGCCCCTATAATTGAAGGTATATAATATAATAATGTGCCGGTTGACTTGGCCTATCCCACTATCACGAGGAGATATTAAGTTAATTGAAACGAAAATATGAGTAATGAGAAGTGGTGAAAGTAAGTTTTTGGTGCGGGTAAATATTAGAAATCCTGAGAAAAACCTGTCCTGTCTCGGATTCGAAAATCACGAAATCCATTCCATAGTAACCTAGTCGCGAATTTGGGACCCAGGAGTACAGGGCAGTACGGACCCGTCTGAAATATGTAATATAAGTTACATATTAATAAGGAAAGAGTATTTATATGGTACTAGCTAATACCCGATGTGCGCTACCAAGCCTATATAAATGAAACATGTTTTTATATTTAATTGAATAAGTAAAAAGAAAAATAATTATAAATTTATATCGTAATTATTTTTAAAAACCCCGTGCTGACTACCTGCGCGTTGTCCGGGAGTATACTTATTCTGATCTTCTTGGTATCAATGAGCTAAAAGATAAAAATGGTTGTTGTGAGTTATCTGTAATAGGTAGAGATATGCAGTCGCGGACTTTTTTTGTACAATTTTTTTTTTAGATATTCAATTCTGTGTGCATTAATTTGGTGCATTTGTTATGGCTTAGGCCATTTAAGCATCCAAAAAGCTACTTTTTTTTTTACTGCAGCGGTGTGTTTTTTTTTTTAGCTCTGGCCCTGTAGTACGTATGGTAATATGTTATGTAATCCTACGTTAATTGTCCCAGAAAAATCTCTAAATTTTGGAGAAAAGAACCATTCAAATCGGCCAAGTAATTTTTGAGTCTATAAACGACAAGCAACCAGACTTACACTATTTGTATATACAGGATGTATCAAAAAGGATGGCGCAACCTTACATGGTTGAAAGTACACGATAATAGAAGCAACAATGGGTCCGAAAACGAGCCGTTCGCCAGATAATTACGAATGAATAGTTCCAAACCGCCATTGACTTCATTGTACGCATCGTCCTAGTTAGTACAAATTAATTTGAATTTAGATTTTACTATTAATTTTTCATCTTATTCAGTTCACATTTCACAGTGCACTTCACTTATGGGTTACCTCTTATAGGAGGTGTTCGAAGTGTCTTCCATGCATCTGAATGCAGTACTGTGCTCGTCTCTGCAATGAATGTCGAATACTTTCGAAACCCCCTGGATCATTTCTGAATTCTTGACAAGCATGTGCAACTCTTTGCTCTAGTTCTTCAACCGTGTTAACGGATGTGCTGTACACTTCGCTTTTCAGGTGATCCCTGACACAAAAATCCAAAGGATTAGATCAGGTGATCTTGGAGGTTAAGCTACAGATCCGCCTCGACGTATACATCTTTGGCCGTATCTGCGCGTTAGATGCCGTCTCATAGCAGAAGCAAAATTTGCCGCAGCTCCATCATGCTTGTACCACAAACTCCGACGTTGCTGAAGGGGAATATCCTCAAGCAATCCTGGAAGATGACGCCGCAGAAACCTAAGGTACCTCCGTCCATTAAGTTTTCATGGAAGGATGTGTGGCCCAATGAGATGATCATCTAGTACCCCTAACCACACAATTCAGTGAGATACGGTGCTGATGTGGTGACTCATGAACAGCATGTGGGTTTATTTCACACCAAAATGTGTATTATGATAATTAAAAACACCATCGCGTGTGAATCCTGCTTCGTCTGTAAATAAAATGTTAATGCGAAACGAGGGTTGACTACAGTCTGTTGATGCATCCACTGACACACATCATTCTAGGAAGAAATTCCACATCATTGAGACATTGAACTCTTTGGAGGTGGTAAGGGTACAGTAAATTGCGCTGCAAAATTCTCCATACACTACTGTGGCTTAGTACAGGCACTTGTGTGGCAATTCTTCTCGTCGAGGTTCCTGGAGAGAGCTGTAGGCCTACTGCTTCCAACACCATATCCTCAATCTCAGGCGTAATGCGAGTAGGCCTACCTACTGCTCTGCCATGTGCAAAACCCCCATTTTCTCTCAGGTGTTGATGGACCCTTGTAAATGTACGACTTTCGGGGTGTCTTCGATCACGATATGTTTCTTGGTACAAGCGTGCAGCCTCCTGTACATTGCCATTCGCCCTTACCGTACATGGAATGCATATCCGCATACTCTTCTTTACTGTAAGGTTTCATTGCAACTACAACACAGCACAAGTGTCACTCCTCAGACGAGACTGATACCTTTTGAGACCGTGTACTGTACCCGTCCTATACGATCTGCGTGTATGGTTTGATTACAACTCCACCTATCGGCAATGTTCAGTTTTGTAAACAAAGAACATAGGACGGCTTCAAGTGCGCAAGAAGTAAACCGTACGATGTTACAAACAATGACGTCCGTGGCGGCTTGTATCATACATTCGTAATTAACTATCAAACGGCTAGTTTGCGGATCCATGTTTACTGGGACATTGTTGCTTCTATTATCATGTACTTTCAACCATGTAAGTTTGCGCCATCCCTTTTATATACACCCTGTATAAAGATTAATATTCATAAAGTAACTATTAATAATCTTGGTCGAAAGTCTGCACAACGTGTTAATTTTCACAAGGACAAAAGTTTGTTACATTGCGTTAGGAGTAACACCGTGTTAGTTAAATAGTATGAAAGTTTGCTACTTTGTTAACATGGGAGATTAGTATACAGTTGTCAAGCTCATTGTAGTTTGCAGAGTTGGATTCTGCGAGTACAGAACTTAGTTTTTATCTCACATGATAATATCATGACAAGCTTTGAAAATCATCTGCAATACCGATATCGTGATTTACCAACTATTTCACATAATTGTTTCAAACAAACTTTTAAGTATTATTTTATTATTTCTTCCATTATGTTACCCGCTGCGTCCGAAACGAAGTTCCTTGTATTTCAGAGATTGTTTTGGTATTGGAAAGGAAATAATATTTTTTTTACTGAGAAAGACAACAGAACTGTAGACTGACAAATTTTGAATTGGTTTTAATCATTCAAGAGCAAGACGGTTTTAAAGGTATTAAAATTAACTAACTCGCTGGCATTATCGAGCTCATAGGTTCATAGCGCACTGATATAAGCTCTCCATACATCCCTTTCCTGACATAAGTATGGTTAATTTAACATTGCCGAGATAAATCTGCGTGATCTCGGGGTATGTCGTTACTGCATTCGCAGTGGGTCTGAATTCGATCCCAGGTCGAGACAGGTTTCTTGGGTGACATTCTTTCTGGATTTTTCCTTAACTCTAAGATAAATATCGTTTAACGTTAAGGTCCTAATTGTCTCTTTAAACTATTATGGCACTATGTAATCACCCTATCATATCCGATTATTTTAGTATGAATGTATGAGTGAATAGGTATATTGTTTTAATGATAGTTTTGTCTCTCAGGTGACCCAGATATTCATTTGATCCGTCATCCATTAAAGCCCACCATCTTATGTATGTGATCAAGAGTTTGAACATCTTTACCCGACAGATCGTGTCATTGTACTGTACGTCCGGGTTGCTTGGGTAACCTGAAAGTAGTACCTAGAATGGGAGAGGTTAAAGAGTAAACAAAGTAAAGAGAGATAGGGACACAAAGAGAAATAAGCCTTACATATTCCCCTCAATAATATTTGGATTTTATAAAAATTGAGATATTCTAAGTAATACTAAAAATTTGAAAATAATAAATATAATGGTATACTATAACATGAGGGGCCTATACTGTACTTCAGCATTTACTGTATTAATCAAAACATCTACTGAATTTTATATAGAAAACAACAGATTAGTTTTTAATTATTTAGCCACATTCCATTCCATAGCATTATTAGAAATTGCGAATTGGAACAGAATAATATAGACCTACAAAATTAAAACAAAAATAATTCTTCAATAGATACCAGGCATTTCCAGATCTTTAAAAAAAAGGCGGATATCTTTGCCAAGTTAAGTACTACAGTTCTCCACATTCAAACAGGAGATATTTCTTATACCACCGTTAAACTATGTACAGGGAAAACGTTGAATGATGACCATGTTATATAACTTACAACTAGGAAATCATGAAAACAGTGGAACACTTAGATTCAAGATCTAGCTGATTGCCCCTGAAGAAATTCTGTAACGGTTTTTCGGCTGAATACAGTACATGGCCTTCTAGCAAACCATTTTCATATTTTTCGAATAGCATAAATTGCATATTGTAATCGCCCTTGGATATAGTCGCTCTACAGGAAGTTAGGTGGCCAGGAGAAGGTAGTCAGGAATCAGGAAGCTTTGCATTATACTACGGGAGTGCAGAAAGACTTGCATTTGGAACAGGTTTTTTAGTCAGAAGGAGGATCCTATCCGCTATCCGAGATATTAAGTTTGTTAGTGATAGGATATCACACATAATTCTAAAGGATAAACAACATGATTTTATAATTGTAAATGTACATGCCCCCACAGAAGATAAAGATGACAAGATCAAGGATGAGTTCTATGAAGAATTAGAATGTGTATTTGATAGCCTTTCACGATATCGTATGAAAATTGTCTTAGGAGATTTTAATGCAAAAGTGGGGCGGGAAGATATATTCAGACCAACAAGAGGCAAATTCAGCCTTCATGAAGATAGTAACGACAACGGGGTTAGATTAGTCACATTTGCCACATCAAAGAATCTCATTATTAAGAGCACAATATTTCAGCATAAGGATATACATAAATACACTTGGACGTCCCCAGATGGAGAAACTCGGAACCAGATAGATCATGTATTAGTGGATAAACGCTGGCACAGTAGCATCATCGATGTTAAATCAGTTAGAGGGACAGACTGCAATTCGGATCATCATCTGGTCAGAGTGAAAATCAGACAACGGCTATCGCTTATGAGAGGAACAAACGCTAAAGATGATTCTGTAAAATTTGAATTAAAAAACTTGAAAAATTATGAAATGAGGCAAGAATACCAAATCAAAATTGCTAATAGATTTGAAGTACTGGAATCTTCCGATGACAATGAGGCAAATGAAGAAGAAACTGATGTAAATAAAGAATGGGAGGCTATAAGAGATACTATTAAATTGTCAGCATCAGAAAGCATTGGTTGTTTAAAAAAGAGGCAAAACAAGAAATGGTTTGATGAGGAATGTGCCGACATTGTAAAGAAAAGAAAGCTAGCAAAAATGAAATGGTTACATGAGCCAAATGAGGTAAATTTAGAGAAATTGGGTAGTATTAGACGGGAAACCACCAAGCTACTAAATAGTAAAAAGAGGGAATATTTGAGAGAGAAGATTAATGACCTTGAAATGAATGCAAAAAATAGGAACATTAGAGAATTATATCAGGGTATTAGTATAGAGAAGAAAGGGTTTCAGGCTAGAACAAACATAATTCGGAATGAAAATGGGGATATGATTGCAGATTCCAGGAGTATATTAAATAGATGGAAAAGTTATTTTAATCAGCTATTAAATGTACATACAGAACAGGACATTGAGGAGGATAATTTACAGACAGCAAAAAATGCTAGTCGCAGAACCAAATGCATTACAGGTTGAAATGGCGATTGAAAAATTGAAGATGTATAAAACATCTTTCACTTTATCATATTATGTATTTTTATCTAATTTCTTTTAATTATGAACTATATTTTAGAATAGTTTTTTAACTTTTTCTGTTTGTGAAGGGGCTTTAGGACTTTCAATTTTGGTTTCTATAATTCGAAGCTACGGAAATGATTTTTTTAATTCTTATAGAATCAGGTTCAGATGAGATCCCAGCAGAACTGATAAAATCAGGGGGAGAAAAATTGAAGGACAAGATACGTTGGTTGCTTAGTATGATTTGGGAAAAAGAAGCTCTTCCAGATGAATGGAAGGAATCAATTATCGTACCAATTTATAAGAAAGGAGATAAAACTGATTGCAACAACTACAGGGGCATCTCATTACTTTCAACTTCATACAAAATTCTAACAAATATATTAGTAAGCAGACTTACTCCCTATATTGATGACATTCTAGGAGATCATCAATGTGCATTTAGAAGAAACAGGTCTACAACAGATCAGATTTTTAGTATAAGACAGAGTTTAGAAAAGAAATGGGAATATAATGGTACTGTACACCAACTGTATGTAGACTTCAAAAAAGTATATGATTCAATTAAGAGGAAGAAGTTATATAGTATCCTGCTGGAGTTCGGAATTCCTAAAAAGTTAGTTAGACTTATACGAATGTGTCTAAATGGCACAAAGAGTAGGGTGCGTGTAGGCAAACAGTTTTCGGACACTTTTGAAATCCAGAATGGGTTGAAGCAAGGAGATGCACTATCTCCTCTACTGTTTAATTTTGTACTAGAGCATGCCATTAAATCTGTAGAGAATGAGGAAGGCTTACAACTGAATGGTATTAATAAGCTGTTAGTTAATGCTGATGATGTAGTATTATTGGCCGATAGCGAGGAGATACTAAAGAAGAACACGCACACACTATTGAGTAATACTAAGAAATAGGACTGGAAGTAAATATCAATAAAACTAAATATATGGTCACACGTAGAAATTCATTATATAATGGAAATGGACAGCTAATGACAAATGAGGGAAATTTTGAGGAAGTAGCTGAATTCAAATACCTAGGAACAATAATCACAAATAGGAATGAGATGCACAAAGAAATTAAACATAGGCTCAATTCTGGAAATGCATGCTATTATGCATTGCAGAGACTCTTGATGTCCCAACTCCTTTCAAAAAACGTTAAACTGAAAATATATAAAACTATTATTCTACCAGTTATATTATATGGGTGCGAAACATGGACTCTTACTCTAAGAGATGAAATGAGATTACAAGTATTTGAGAATAAAGTACTTAGGAAAATTTTTGGACCAAAGAGAGATGAACAGACAGGTGAATGGAGAAGACTACATAACAATGAACTACATGGCCTTTATAGGAAGCCAGATATAATAAGAACAGTTAAGTCTCGTAGACTGCGTTGGGCAGGACATGTTGCACGTATGGGAAATGAAAGACCTGCATGGAAGCTTCTTGTAGGAAAGCCAGAGGGAAAACGCCCAGTTGGTAAACCAAGAATGAGGTGGGAGAATAGCATTAACTATGATTTGAGAGAAGTAGATTATACAGGGAATGAATGGAAAGCATTAGCTCAGGATAGGGATGTATGGAGAGCTTATGTCCGTGCGGCCATGAACCTACGGGTTCGATAGTGCCAGTGAGTAAGTAAGTAAGTAAGTAACCTGTATCATAGATAAGAAGACATGGGCCGATAACACTTCAAGAATGTCATAATTTTAATGCCACAAAAAAGTGCGCCCGGTACACTGAAGCTAGATACAAAATGGGTTACTAGCACGAGACTCCTTATTCGATTATTTAAGTGTACATTTGTTTATATTTTCTATATTTTTATTGTGATTTTTGTAGGTTATTACTATCAATATGTCAGCATTGGATATAAATTCGTAAATATTGAGATTCGTATATATTTTAACTCAACTTTTTCCCATTGGTTAATTTTAAATGCAAATTAATAGCCGAATGTATCCATAAAACTAAAAAAAACCATTGAATGCATTAAACTTCCAAATAGGTAACAAAAGTTAAAAAAAGGGAAAATAAGTGCTGACCCCATCCTTCTCTGAAGTACGGAAGTGACTTTAGTTCATTCTTCTACCCTTGTTACAGCAGGGGTATATTTATTAATTCGATTCATTTCCTCTTTTGGGGAGGGATTAAATACTTTTCTTTTAATTATTTATGGGTTGACGATATTTATAGCTGGTCTGTTTACATTCATTTTAATTTCCTATATAGCGTATTTGAGAATAAAGTCCTTAGGAAACATTTTGGATTAAAGATAGATGAACAGGTGAATGGAGAATACTTCATAACTGTGAACTACATGGTCTTTGTAGGAAGCCAAATATAATAAGAATGGTTAAGTCTAATAGACTGCGATGGGCTGGGCATGTGGCGCGAATGAGGAATGAAAGACGTGCAAAGAAGCTTCTTGTAGGAAAACCAGAGGGTAAACGCCCAATTGGTAGACCAAGAATGAGGTGAGAAGATAATATTTACAATGAATTGAGGGACGTAGATTATACAGGGAATGATTGGAAAACATTAGCTCAGGATAGGGATATATATGGAGATATTATGTCCTCGTGGCCTTGAACCTACGGATTCGATAGTGCCAGTGAGTTAGGCATATAGCAACCAAGATTAAAAAAGACTTTTGCCGGTCATCCGGACTTCGACATCAGTTTTCATACCATTGTTCAGATAAAAAGTTGAGGCTATGCTAATGATTGCGAATATGAAAGTTTTACTAATGCCAGTTTGTGTTTGTTAAGTTTAGTTTGTATATGAGTGTACATTGTCTCCGAGTGCATACCGGGAAACTTAACGCTTAAAGAATTAAATTCACATGTTGCATGTTGCCATAAATTCCTTGAGTTTACAGCTTAACGCCAGATTACATTACATAAAATTATCTACTTATCACATCGAAGCCAGAAGGAGAAGTATGAATTTCACTGCAAATTGTTTGAAAATGGGTTGAGGTACTTTATTAAGTTGAGAGACGCACTTATATCAATGAAGGTGTACTAGGAACACGTTTAGGAATCCGTTATTGCACTATGTGAAGCATATAGTATCAATAGAAGACATCCTGCCTATTCAAATATATACCGAGTGTTTGATCAAAACACTTCTGAATTAGCTTCTCAGTTCCTAGAAGTCAATAACAAACAAGCCTTCTTGTTAACCTTACAAAACCCCAAGATTTGAAATTTGTCAAATAATGTGAATTTTAATTATGCAAAAGGAACTAATATACTATAAATAGTAAATTATAAATACATAGTTGTGAACCAGCTTTATTTCACAAACAACTTAATATGACGTCAAAATTATATAAATTTATATTTATGGAAATTTCATATTTCAGATTTAAAACCTAGCAGCAAATTGAAATATCGTTTTCCGGGAATTTACACAAATTACAAACAAAACAATTTCTCATATTTAAACGATGAATTAACATTTTTAATATGTTACAGACCTGTAATTAATTGTAATGATATTTCAGTAGAAGTAAATATATTTCATGGGATATTTAAAAAATCCAACATATCCAATTATATCATCACCTGTCTACACATCGCCATACATCATCAATTTAAGGTTAATCTTATAAAAATACAAATGAATGTGTTAGGAATTCGATATCGTAATTATATTAACAAATGAAACATTAGTTTAGTGTTTTATTGAATATACAGGGCGTGAACGAAAAAAATACTGCACAAATTTAACTACGTACAGGGGGATTTTATATAAGCAGTTTGAGATAATGAACTAATGGTCTACGAATAAATATGTCCATGTTATGATTCAATTTGTAAAATGGTTGGCACGCCACTGATTATTTCAAACTAAAACGGAAGTAATATGATACAGAGACTAACTTACAACAAGTATGCGCCTTTAGCTCAGTGGTTACAGGTGTCTTACTACCGACGCAAATGTAAGGTGATTCATCACGTTCGAAACTACATACAATATGTGTGTGCTTTCTTTTTTCCGTTATTATGTATTTCCTGTAAATTAGTTACATTCGTAGATTTACTTCTGGTTTAACTGTTTATTCACTATTTCTCAGAATACGGTATTGCAATGTCGGCACAGTACATGAGTTACAAAACTATCTACATACTTATTGTACAGATAATTGTTTGAAAGGTTGTAATAATAATGCACATAATGTAGAGTACAATAGGTTTCGTAAATCAAATGTGCAATTACACTGTACAGTACAGTGCTTATATGTATTATAGTGCAGCGATCAAAAGAGTAATAATATGAAGAATAATATGATATGTACACATGACATACATAGTGTTATTGGGAAATAAGAAATAATACATTTGAGTAAACCAGACTTATTAGAATAAATTGTTCAAATTGCCCATCTCCATTCTCACAACACAGACGACATCGGCGACTAAAGGATTCTCGTACCCCGTTTAAGACACTCTGTGTCTTGCGGATCACATCATCTGCTGCGATTATGTGTGCGACTAACAGTTCACCTGTTTCAATAGGTGTCGCATACACCAGTGTTTTCAGGTGTCCCCATAAAAATAACTAAGTGGACAGAAATCTGGAGAGCGAGCTGGCCACACTACAGTTGAACTAACCTCTTCCTATTACCAGGATACACTTCATCCAAATGATTTCGCACATTCCGGCAGAAATGGTGAGTAGCCGATGTGAAGAGGAACTTCTTCTGGGAATCTAGGTAGGGCGCGCCATAAAAAGTCTTATAAATGACACAATTTAATCTCTTGGGAATATGGTGGGGCCAATGATGTGGTCAGAAATTACGCCTATCCATACGTTCACAGAAAATATCTGCTGGTGTTCCCTCTCAAAGATGGCATGAGGATTTTCATAATCCCACATATGACTGTTCTTTGAGTTCAGAACCAGCCCATTCGTATTTAATTTTGCCTCATTAATTAATAACATCGAGGAAAAGAAGAACTGTGGCTGCAGTAAAGTCCAATTAGAAAAGTGTACCGGTTTAGCGAAGTCCACTGGCTATAAGGCTTGTACTTTTTTAGATGAAAGGGATAGAGCTGGTCTTCGTGCAGGACTTTCCATATTGTTTGATGGTTTGTGCCCATCACACGTGTAATAGCACGAGTACTGGTAGAAGGATCATCTTCCAGCTTATGAAGAGCATTTTCTTCGAACTTTGTAGTGCGGCGCGAACATCTTTCACCGGCGTCTACTCTGTTTACCTTCAACGACCCAAGCTCCCGAAAACGCCTATCTACGTACTCGAAGGTTGTTCGGTGAGGATGGCGTATATTCGGATACCGCTCCGCGTACAAGGCAGCAGCACATGTACCATTACCTTTTGCTGCGCCATAAATAAGGTGCATTTCGGCAAGTTCAGCATAACTGTAAACATGTTCCATGATGCTTTCGTGTTATGCGACTGATACTGAAGTAACTTTTAATCAGATTTTAATGTAATAACCGATACGGGAATAGATATTTTGCGCAGCCTATTCTAAATATCACAGGCATGCGCAGGGCAAAAAAAAAAAAAATAGGAGGCCTGCCATGATTTCATACATCAATGTTCGAATCTCAAATCTGTCGCGTTAACCATTAAGTCACACGTTAACTACGCAGATTCTGCGTGTTTCACTCTGAGCTAAGGCTCACATTATACCGATTCTGCTTCAACCAGTGCAGTGGCGTGCAATCATCTCCAAAGTTCTACATTTTAAGGAATTTGATAATCCAATATTTCATAAACGTTGTTGATGAATTATTAGAAATCAGGATACAATTATCTGAAGTTATTGTAGTATAATTTTCTCTCCTACTTTGCTCCTCTGTTCATTTATCTGTTTTAACTGTCGGTTATTTTGCTTCCCTATAATTCGTCCATTTTCCCTCGTAGACCATTGGTTCCTTATTTCAAATTACTTGTATAATACCCCTTTGTAAGCAGTTAAATTTGTGCGTTATAATTCATTTACACGCTGTATATACATAATTCATATCTAACATAATATATATCAATTAGTATTAGTAAAAGGGCGAATGTTAAAGTATGCCTTCATTTAATGTTATGGAAAATATATAATGTCTAACTTTGAAAGTTTTTTTATGAAATTGGTAATATATATATATATATATATATATATATATATCATTGCTTGAAATTATTGTTACTATTAATATTATTTATTACTCTCACTACCATTAGTTTATGTTTATACATAGTCTATTATATTAGGATATATATATATATATATAAATATGAGATTAAAATAAAAAATAGATGCTTAAACGGCGATTTGAACCCGAATCTCTGAATTGATAATTCAGTGCTCTGCCGGTTAAGCTATCCAAGAATCCTCGCACAAACATTTCTTTTTATTTATATATTTTCTGTCCACCGCTGTTGTCTCGAGGTAGCGTGCTGCCTTGTCACGCAGCGGACCCGTGTTCGAATCCCGGTCGGGACACGCTCCTGGGTGAGGTTTTTTTGGGATTTCTCCTCACCTGTAAGGCAAATGTCAGGAAGCGTAGGGCCCAACAGTCCCCGAAAATCATCCGGCCATCATCATCATCCTTCACCGGTGTGAAAAGCAACGGGAAGCTACCACACAAATAATTCCCTGGCAAAGCTGCAAATCATAGCATGAACACTATAAAAAGTAAGCAAATATATATATGATTAAGTATTATTATAGGGGTTTGCACGTAATGGATTCAATGTAGGAAAATCATCTGAAATAGGCATTTCTAGTAAATGGCTATCCAGAACATGCAGTGCAAACAGTATGCAAGCAAGGAACAAACGCACCAAGAACATCGGAGAAGAAAGAGAAGATCTTAGGCACTGCCTTCTTACCGTATGTACAAGCCAATACCGATAAAATAGGCCGAATACTACAAAAACATCAGATTAAAACTGTATTCCGCTCGGAAAACGCCATCTCCAACTTACTGAGGTGCACTAAAGATAAAATACTTTTAGATTCACAAGGCATCTACGAGATCCTTCGCACCTCATATGAACAAACATATGTAGAAGGTACTAACAGAAGCATTTCCTGCCCAATACATGAACATAAGGCTGCAATAAATCGTCAAGAACCTACTTCAACTCCGGCGCAACATATGAAACAGAAGAGTCACAAGATCGGCCTCACAGGATCTAGAACTTTGGCTAAAATAGATAATGAAAAATCAAGAATCTGCAGGGAAGCAATCGAAATTGAGAAAAGACCACATTCTATGAACACTCAGGATAATACCTAAAGATTACCATCTACATGGAAAACTGCTCTCGCTACCTACCATGTCATCCCTAGATCAGCGTAGAAGATAAGAATAATACCATGGTTGGGCAACACGGAGCGTGTTCATCCCTTGGATGAGTGTACAACTTCCGAAATGGACCGTCATGAAAACGCAATGTGTTTAACTATATGAGATCAACACCAGTGATTAGAAACTATAATTCTTGTTAATGACATCTGGGATCATGTCGAATCGTCGGAATCAGTGGCTAGAAGCCAATCTTCAATCTATGACGCGGAAAACCCAACAAAATTTTCTTAATCATACATATATCCGCGAAAATCTACAATATATATATATATATATATATATATATATAATGCATTAGTACTTTCATCAGTAAAGTCTGATCATCTCGATAAATTACACGTGATTACATTTTTGTTATTAATATCAGTGTTATACTTCTAAAATAGTAGCTAAATTTAAACGCGAGAGGTATGATGGCCTTCTGTCCAAATGTTTTGTGCATTTATTCCATTAAAATCACTAACAACTATTACAACATTTTAAGGACATACGAACTCGTACATACAATTAATAACTTGCATTTAAAATACTTAAGATTACGTTTGCTTTATACTCGTAATAATCAAATTTAACATTGTTTTCAGTAAATAGTATATTACGATGCGAGGTTGGGAAGTTGTTTTTACAGAACCGAGGAAAATTCCGAGATTCTGTAAAACACTTCACAAACGTGCGTTGTACGTATTTTTTGCGCGATTGTGTTTTCAAAATAATAAATAATAGTAAAATAATAGCATCCTTGTCGGAAATATTTGCGTTCATTATAAACAATTGACTAACGTTAACAGTGTGGGCAATGTTTATTAGTTGAAACAACAGGAGGCCTTGAGAACAATTATTGATAACATGGCCGCAAGTACGTATTTATTGATTTATTATTTTATTTTGTTTCAAATAAAGTTCAGTTCATTTAAAATGCAGTATTTGTTTCGTATAATGATATATTAATACTTCTTCTTCCTTCCTTCCAAGTATTAGGCCAAGGCCTGTTACGATCCTATAGAAAATTTTCCCTCCAGCGTTTCATAGGACGTCCCAGTGATCTTCGTCCTCTTGGTATATAATTATAAATAGCTTTGGGGATCCGATTTGAACTCATTCTTTCAAGATGGTGTTTCCAATTTAGTTGGTACTGTTTAATATATTCCAAAATTGGCGTATTAATACTACCTTTTATATATTTTCTGCACATATATTGTATCTAGTATACATTGAAGACAGTTGTTTCACTTCCCGCACGTGGGTGTAAATGTAATATTACAGTATAATTATTAAGGTTGGAAACCCAGAAATGTAGGAAGTTGAACTTTCAATAATGGTCGCCATTGCTGGTAAGTACGATAAAACACACTATCGCGCAAAAACGAATGTTTTTAGATTTGTCCAATTATAATATTTTGATCACACAAGTGCTAAAATTCTTGTATTGAATCCTAAATGAATGGATGAAGAACAAACTTCCACAAAAATTGTATTAAAATACAGATTTGTAAATATTTGCACTATAACAATACAAGCTGAGGCCAGCCTCGTGGGCTAGTGGTCAGCGTTTCTGACCACTGTTCATGATGTCCCGTGTTCGATTCCCGGTCAAACCATAGGAATTTTTCCTGAAAGGGAATTATTCCTGTGGTTCCCCATGGTCTGAAATTTAGGTTAAGAATCCTTTCGGCGCTTCATTATCATTCATAATCCATCACATCATTGGGGTAACGTAACTCAGCCTTCTAGGCGCCCTAACTTCAGAAGTGAGTTACAATTACGCCAATGCCAGGAGAGAACACCAGAAATGCCGAAATGACAACCTGGGGCATTAAAAAATACAAGCTGATTCTATTGGTCTGTCTCTTTTTTTGCAGATATTGCTTAAACGATTATTTTAAAAAACTGATAAAATAATAAAGCAGACTTTAAAAATCCTAATTATTATACCCAAAGCCATCGAAGAGTGAATTCCTAATTAATACTTTTAGGAAATACAAAATAACTATGTACAATATCTACCTGTAATATTTCCATATAAGGCTTATCTATCGCATAATATAAAAATATTCCTCCATCATCTGTGTTGATTGGACTAATACGGGAAATATCAATGACATCATACACAAATTTGGATTTAAATTTTTATGGCAGAATAAACATCTTATAAGAACCCCCATACACCAAAAATCATCGGTGGGATTTAACTAAAAGTCTCGTAATAAAAGCCGGAGATTTACGTTACAAAGCATGGAGACTGCAGTTATAGCAATTGGCCTACATTAGACTAAAAGTAAGATACATACAATGTTATTTACAAACATGGATCGCACGGGCGGCAAGCCGTACGTGCTGTTGACATTCCGTATCAATAAGTGTATTATACGACACAGCGGAACGTTTACTCCAGTAGTAGCAGCACTGTTTCTGTGTTGCAAGGACGTAGATACTATCAATGTATAGTCAGGAACAAGCATGAAATGAAGCAATACCCAGCATACTTAGGGTAATAGCAGCACTCCTCGACGCCACGTGAAGCTAGTGTACGCAGGATGACACGACATTAGATCGCAAATCACCCACAAACGAAACAGGCGTCGGAGAGTAAGTATAGCAACAATATAAAATAAAACAAAACAAAAAACAAGAGAAAACAATATAATTACATTATATATTAATTAATGTTACGTAGAACTATTAAGTATTAATGATAAATTTATCCATGTTTATCTAATATTCTGGGTTTACCATTAATTCGTAGCATGCCAATCTATCACGATTTCAATTAAAAATATTTTCGGCAAATCTGACCTCATCAATATTCGAATTCGTTACATTTTCCTAGTATTTCGTCTTCAAAGCTACCGCACATTGAACTCATTCGAATATCATGATCGTCGGCAATTTTTATAAATTTCCATGCCCCCATACTAAATGACGCGAGCTCTGATCTCTCTCTTTAAATCCCGTATAAATTTGATTATTTTCCTCAAACTTGTTTTAGGTCTTTTTGTAAGCACAGTGAACGTTTTCCTGTACAATCAGCGAGAATATATTGTTGGTGTATATCCAAGTATCCTCTCCTTATTTTTCTCCACACATTCTTACGATTTTCGGTCCCTTTTTTCCCATATCGAACCCATCCGAATCATTTGAGACCACAGTAATTGGACAAGGGGTAGATGGGACTCCAAAGCTTTGGTTAGCAACCCGTCTAGGAGAAGGAAACTCCGAAATAAATCCCCTATCCACTAGGAAGGTGGTTGTGCGTCTGGTCTGGTAACCCGACCATGTAAAAATTTCCAAACTCTCTCACAGTGTTCAGCCGGACGGATTTAATGGACGACGACTTAAGCAGATATTTCAAATGATATGCGGAACTATATATAAAACATTAAAGAATAAAACAAGAAGAGATACTAGATTGAAGTTTTATAAAACATCGGCAGTTCCTGCATTACTTTATGGGAGCGAAACTTGGGTAATGACCAAAAAACTACAAAGTAGAATACAAAGCGCAGAAATGAACTTCCTCAGAAGAACAAAAGGCTGCACAAGATTGGATCGGATAAGGAATGAAAATATAAGAACAGAGTTAAATATATATCCATTGGATGAGAAAATCAGAGAATATAGAGAGAAATGGTTTACACATGTGGAAAGAATGAATGTAACAAGATTACCAAGAGCAGCATTCAACTACAAGCCAGCTTGCAATCCTTACATTTTAATCAAAATATAAAGTTTTAGAGAAGAGCAGGGGTACAAAAACATCATGCTACAATATCACAAAATGCCGTGTCTAATTATTAAAGATTCTAATCTCGATTTTTCAATAGGGCCTACCTCAAGTTAAACACTACAGCGATATTTAGCATATGGAATTGTAACTATAGTCCAGCCGCTGAGTCCTCGGCCCAAACGTTTTCAAGGCAGTGTTGCCAATATGGATATTCAGTGGGAGGGACCGCTTTATGTACCACGCGAAATATCAAATCATGGCGGTTAGCAGAAATACAACCGACAACATCGCAACAATTTCAAATCTTACTAGCGGTGTCAAGAGCAGTGATTGGTTGTGGCAGACATTCACACCCAATTTAACTATTTCCTTATTGGCAGTAGAGGACGAGTTTCTCGCTTTACCCCTCGTACCACCTAAACGTCAGGACTGGAGACTAAGCTGCTTGGCTGTACACGTGAATTCTGCCAAACAATACTCAAGGTACGTTTCAATATGATCTCGTTGAGAACCTCCCAATATTTTACTTCGTATTCCATATCTACAACTTAGCGTCTGGAACAGCTTATCACAAGAGATTAGGGACTGACGGACATTAGCTTACTTTAAAATAAATTTAAATTCATTAATCTTATAAATTTAATACACAAGTGATCTTCTTGGTGATATAATATTAAAATATATATGTAGTCAATATTGAAATGGGCATATTGACTACATATATATTTTAATCTTATAAATGTCTCTCTGAGGATAATGCGAGAGTTTCTGATTTTCTGTTTCTCTAGTAATATTGACTTGATTGGAATTGGACTTTAATTTGCATCAACATTTAAATTACATATCATTATAATTATGTTACTTAATGTCGTGTTGTCTCAGAGAAAGCTTGAAATTCTACTGATTCCTCATTCGGGGAGGTACTTATGCTCTATGTGGTCACAAAATTATGTGTGAGATTCATAGTAAAAATCCCTCTCCCGACAGGTTGTGTCACTGTAAGGCCCGGGTGGTGTGTGACACATACCATCATTTTCTAAAAGGGAGAGGTTAAACTAAGTGGATGTCATAATACAATCTGAAGTAAGTTTTTCTGTGTGTACATATATATATATATGACAAGAAAAATAAATGCTCGGAAGGGAGTGGAACCCGGACCTCTGGATTGATACCCCAGTGCGCTTCCGATTACGTCACCGAACAAGCCTAGTACAAACATTCATTTTTTATTTTCATATATTCTCATTATTACGAGATGTAGTGGGAACTCGATCTCAACTTCTGGTAGCTCCTACCAGAAGTAAGCAAATTAAATAGAATATGTTTACTTTATAGCAGTATATAACATTTTTCACAGTTTGAGTTAAAGAGAAGGCAATGTGGCTTTTTAAATACGATACCAGTTTAAATTTATTATTATTATTATTATTATTATTAATATTATTATTATTATTATTATTATTATTATTATTCCCTTGTAAGGTATTTGTAAAATCCGTACTCAATATATATTATCAATTTAAGTGTTTTTTACCTACTTAAATAAACTCGCTGAACTATGTAATGTATTTGTATTATGTTTAATCTTGTAATTAATTTTGATCATATAAATCAACAATTTAAAATTATGAACTGACGATTACGTTTTTCTTAGATATTAATATATAGGAAGCAAAGTTAGACTTGAGGAAATTATAATATAATGAATCTAGAACCCCATGCTCAACGACCAACAATTAAAAGTGAGCAAACTGTATACATCAAGACGAAACACGATATGCATTCATCGCATGATTTGGTTGATTTTTAAACAATACGCGTAATGGAGTTAGAAAACAACTCCAATCTATGATTTTAATCCCATGATCATTTAGAATAATGTCACGTATTTGTAGGTCAAATTGGCATAGATAAATTTCTACTTCATATTCATTTTTAAAATTTGTTCGATTGTTTCAATCTTGACGCAGACATTGGCTGATGTGATATTATCCCACATGTCGAAAAATACTAACATGACATTCTTGTTTTTCGGTATCAAGACAAACACTAGGAAGGATGAAATTTCACCCAACAACATTTTATAACTTGGTCCACCGCTGTGGTCTCGAGGTAGCGTGCTGCCTTGTAACGCAGCGGGCCCTGGTTCGATTCCCGGTCGGGACAGTGTTTCTGGGTGAGGTTTTTATCGGGGTTTTTCCTCACCTGTAAGACAAATGTCAGGAAAACTTTAAAGCCCAAACGGTCCCCGAAATCATATGGCCATCGTAATCATCACCATTCACAATCGTCCTAGATTAAGCTTAGGATTAGGAACTCTCCTGGTGCACCACTATCATCATTATCACTCTCATATAATCGGGGCAATTTAACCCCGCCTTCCAGGTGCCTCAACCTCAGAAGTGGTTTACAAGTACGCCATGCCAGGAGAGAACACCAGGAATGTCAAAAGACAACCTGGGACATTTGCAAAAAAAAAAATTATAACTTTTGTCTCTAGATACATTTTGAGACAAAAAATAAATTATTCAGAAAAGCTAATATTCAGGTAAGAAACGTTTTCATATAGGCCTTACTTACTTACTTACTTACTCACTGGCACTATCGAACCCGTAGGTTCATGGCCGCGCGGGCATAAGCTCTCCATACATCCCTATCCTGAGCTAATCCTTTCCAATCATTCCCTGTATAATCTACTTCCCTCAAATGATAGTTAATGTTATTCTCCCACCTCATTCTTGGTCTACTTTCATATAGGTCTACGGTTACAAAAGGCCTACGGTTAAAAATTTTACTTTTGTTTTAACAAATAGCGAAAATTGAAAATAGGCTATTTAAAAATATAAAGAAGTGAAAATTCGCTCATACAAGCAATAAAATATAACAAATATCCTAGTGTTTTTAAAGTTTAATTATAAATGTCTGTCTATCCCGAATCCAAGTTCTACATTAGCACATGGCTACGGAACATTTCAAAATATTAAGTAAACTGTATTTTGATTCCGAGATTCCACAGCTGCCTAAAAATTCAGTTCTTAAACGAAAATAAACGTAAACATTCATTTTTTATAACCATAATATTAACTTTGTTTCTTTAATCGCTCACAATATTAAATAGTTGTTCTAGCAATACATTCAAAATGATTTATCCATTTTTATAAACTTTCAATTATACATATTTCATTTTAATGGTTTAATACATCAAAGGTTACTTTGACTTTGAGGGTCAATGAGATTTCTGGCCATATGCAACGAATATAATTTTTGTACTTCATTGTAATCTGTTACGCTTTGCAAAAAATATACGCAATTTTCGATTTATAATATTTTCAAAATTGGATAAAAAAAACTGAAAAAAAGTACTCAATAATACAAGATATTAAAGCTTGAATTTGACAACCGAGAGATTTTTAAAACTTTAAATAGTTATTTTTAAATTCTGGCCTATGCATTAAAGACGCTTTATATTCATTTTTATAAATATTTAGTAAACATCTAATAATTAATAACGTTTAAATAATGTCTAAACAAGATACTTTAATTTTACTACCCTATGCAAAACAAAATATGTTATTAGAAAAATTTACAGCAGTCATATTCACTCAAACTATGCCCAGAACATTTATTCAAACAAAAGGAAGCTATGTGCGAAGCTCACAATTTGTACATTGACTATGCGTGTAGTTCCAGCTATGACTGGCCCATACTTTGAGATGCCACGCCGTGTGGCGGGGCCTACAATCAGAAAATAATTCTACTTTAAACGAAACATAAACATTACATTAAAATATGCAAAAATAAAGTTTCTTTTTAACTTATTATTTATTATGTCCACCGCTGTGTCATGTCACGCAGCAGGCCCGAGTTCGATCCCTGGTCGGGATAGATTTTCTGGGTGAGGTTTTTATCGGGGTTTTTCCTCGCCTGTAAGACAAATGTCAGGAAACCTTTAAAGCCCAAATGGTCCCCGAAATCATATGGCCATCATCATCATCCTTATCATTATCATCATCATCACTCATCATCCTCCTTCACCGGTGTGGAAAGCAACGGGAAGCTACCACACTTACAATTCCCTAGTAAAGCTGCAAGCATAGCATGAAAATGATTGCAGTGAAGGGCCTGCCTTCGGGCAGAATTACTATTGATGGATGGATTATTTATTAATTTTTCCTTTTTACGCAAATAAATTACAAAATCATTGCCATTCAAAACATTCATTTCTTTAAAATATTCATTTAAATTCCCATCGTACGCTTTTAAGGAGTCAAAACCAAACATTGGAGGAGAAAAACGACACTCCACAAGTTCAATATATTTAACACTAGCTAATACCCGACGTGCGTTGCTACACCTAAATAAATGATGTGTTTTCGCATTTAGTTGAATAAGTAAAAGAAAAATAAATATAAATTTATATTGTTATTATTTTTAGATACCCCGTTCCGATTACCCGGTGATGCCCAGGAATCTACGCATCCCGATGTACTTGGCATAAATGAGCTGTAAGACAAAATTCGTTATTTTGAGTTAGCCATAAAAGAATACCCGCCGTGCTCTGCTATACTTGCCCGGGAATCTATGCATCCGATCTTCTTGGCATCAATGAAAGACAAAAATGGTTATTGTGAGTTATCCTTAAAAGATAAATGTATGTTGTCGCGGAATTTTTTGTAGAGTTTTTTGAGACATGCAATTCTGTGTAGAATAATTTTGTGTATTTGTTGTGGTTAGCATAAGCCATTTAAGCTTACAAAAGCGAAATTTTTTCACGTTTTTCACTACAGGTGATTTTTAAGGATGAAGGGCTTGAGCATTAAAACTCTCTTACCAACTATAACTTTCCCTGGAAAATCCTAAACATTTAGCAAAAAGCCCCTTGACAATAGGATGAATGGTATGGCAACACATGCTTGCCCGGGAATCTACTTACCCCACCTCCTTGAGATTAGTGAAAGACAAAAATGGCTATTGTGTGTTACCTGTAAAATATAAACATATGCTGTCGCGGACTTTTTTGTAGAAGGTTTTGAGATATTCAATTCTGTGTAAATTAATTTTGTATATATATTATGGTTTAAGCAGCGGGAGCCATTTAAGGGTAAAAAAGGGACTTTTCACGTTCACCACTACAAAGGGTGTTTTTAAGGGTGTAGGAGTTGAGTGTCTGAACTCTTTTGTAGCCTATGTTCATCCCGGGAATCTCCTTAACATTTTGCAAAAAACCCCATCACAATCGGTTCAACGGTATGGCCGCGCATAAAGTATGAACAAACAAAGAAACCAACGAACAAACAAGCATTAATTTTATATCTATATTATAGATTGATGAAATTATCATATTTGCAAGTGTATCTCCCACAAACTAGAACGTTTTAAATATTTTTGTTATTTTTTTCTTCTGAATATAGAACAAATATTTGCTATTCTTTTAACTTCATTTACAATTTTTAATAAAATTATTAATAACTTGCTTAATAGAGAATACTTCCATTTATAATGTTTAATAATGATGCATAGCAGTTCACAAAATAGTGTCATCTACTATGAAGAATGTAGAAACACTTGCTTCTTTGTGTATATTGGTCTGAGTCCAGCATTGTTCAGTAATGAATGGTGACATGAGAGGTCCTTGTGTTATAAACAAGAATACTTGAGCCATGTTATTGGGCCAGCAATGCCAAGTCGATTATTCGCTCTGTTTACTCATGAGGGACCGAACTATCGCGCCACGTTTATCAGCCCTTTGATTTCAATTCCTGTACTTGATTTTATTAACATCTAACAGCCTATAATTAAATTACATCAGCCAGACGTTAACAGAAAAACTAACTCACTGGCACTATCGAACCAGTAGGTTCATGGCCGCGCGAACAGAAGCTATCCATACATCCCTATCCTGAGCTAATGTTTCCCAATCATTCCCTGTATAATATACTTCCCTCAGATCATAGTTAATTTTATTCTCCCACCACATTCTTGGTCTACCAACTGGGCGTTTTCCCTCTGGTTTTCCTACAAGAAGCTTTCCAATTTCCCATTCATGCCACATGTCCTGCACATCGCAGTCTACGAGACTTAACTGTTCTTATTATATCTGGCTTCCTATAAAGAACATGCCTGTTCATCTCTCTTTGGTCCAAAATTTTTCCTAAGAACTTTATTCTCAAATACTTACTACGCCTCTATTAACACAATATTTAGCCTATATCATGTATAAAAAGTATGAAATCAGTTGTTCTCTTTAATACCAATTAATTAAAAATATAATACTCTATGTCTCTACTAGTCCACCGCTGTGGTCTCGAGGTAGCGTGCTGCCTTGTCACGCAGCGGGCCCGGGTTCGATCCCCGGTCGGGGCAGTTTTTTTGGGTGAGGTTTTTATCGGGGTTTTTTCTCACCTGTAAGACAAATGTCAGAAAAACTTTAAGGCCCAAACGGTCCCCGAAATCATATGGCCATCATCATCATCATCCTTATCATTATCATCATCATCATCATCACCACCATCATCCTTCACCGGTGTGGAAAGCAACGGGAAGATACCACACTTTCACAATTCCCTAGTAAAGCTGCAAGCATAGCATGAAAATGCTATGATTGCAGTGAAGGACCTGCCTTCGGGCAGAATTACTATGGATGGATGGATGTCTATACTATAATTTAAAATTAGAATACTATATGTTCATCACTGTGATCTCGGAGTAACGTCTTTGTCATGCACACAATGGACACGGGTTCAATTTCCGGTCGTGGCAAGTTTCCTTGGACAGGTTTTATTCAGAGATTTTCGTCGCCCGTATGATGAAACGGGGACATTGAAGACCGAAATAATCCCCCAACAGCATTTGGCCATCATAATCGTCCATATCATATACGTCGTTTTTAGTGTGAATGTAAATTGCATGTTATGTTCGTGTTGTCTCGGAGTTAGAACCTGCATTGAGCTGATGCCTCATCAATGTCCTTTTGTGGTAAAAATAATATGAATATGGTATCCAGAGTTTGAACATCCTCTCCCGACATATCTTATCGCAGTAGGGTCCGGTAATTATAAGGAAAACGTTAAAGTAACAAGTGAACCGCAAGGCACGTAAATAAAAGCCAGAACCCAGCAGTGTCCCACTGTACGGGACAGATGAACTCCCTGCATGAGTAACAGCGAGATGAAATGAGGTGGGACGCGGCGCGGACAACAGCTGAAGGTTAACCAATGTACCAATTGAGCAGTTGTAGCCTCCCTATAGTTTAAATTAAAGATTTGACGCTGAATTTTAGAGCCTTGAAGTTAAAAACGGCAGAATTTCTTTTGTACTTGACCATTGTAAATAAAAATTCTTCTCTGAAAATAATTTCAATGTAGGTTTCGGCATGTAACGGTTGACAGTTCCCTTGCAAGATCAAGAACGAAAGAAAGAACATTCTTTACACAATAAAACGAAAAGTATAGTATAAACATAAGAAAATACAAGCAACCCATTTATAATACATCTAAAAATTATTGAGAGGTCTTCAATATAGAACCTTCCTCTCTTCTCATCCCTCCAACTAGGATTACGTTGGACAGGAGTAGAGCGTTTACTATTACTTTATAGCAAGAAATATTGAAAATAATAAATAGGAATATGAAGGTATCTATATGTAGACTTCAAAAGGCATACGATTCAATTAAATGTGAGAAATAATTCTAACTATAGTTCTGAAATTCAGTATTCCTGAATATTACATTCAGAATTTGAATGTGCCTTAGTGGCACAAGCAGCAACATGCGAATAGGCAAAACCATTTCAGATATTTTTTAAAGATTACAATGGGTTAGAGCAAAGCTATGCTTATTAACCCTTTCAAACCAAGAGTTACACAGGTCTGCGAATTTAACTTCTTTATTTATGCGGTGCAGGGTTTAACAGGTTTCAAAACCTAATTTGGTGTGCTGATTTCAAATATGTTAACGGTTTTTTCGTATCACGTAAGATTTTTTGTCATGTTGAAGTTAAGTATTTATTCATTTTTTCATTATATGTAACAGTCACAATCCTGTTAATTACTATAATAACTATAGAAGGTTAATACAATATCAATTAAACAATTAAACAGTTTAAAATGTATAAAAAACTGTATAACTGTAGGCTTTCACGGCCGGCGTCTTGATCCCTATTAGGTTCGTCTTCCGGGCATATAGGCCGTGGTCCAGTCGTTCTTCTACTCGACGTTTCGTCTACTGCTGCGGTAGACATCTTCAGGAGATACTGCGTGCTCTCTGTGAACTCCTCAAGTCCTCGAGTTCACAGAGAGCACGCAGTATCTCCTGAAGATGTCTACCGCAGCAGTAGACGAAACGTCGAGTAGAAGAACGACTGGACCACGGCCTATATGCCCGGAAGATGAACCTAATAGGGATCATATAAAAAACTTCTACATATGTTTTCTCCTCCGCTTAGCAAAAAATGAACGGTGAGTTGATTGGCGTTTGTACTCTGCCGAGGGTTTTGTTTTACCAAACATCAATGATAGTCGGCAAACTTGGAGACATCCTATCGACCGTGGTACTTCGTTTCCATCTCTTGTATGTCGTGATAGAATCTCTCACCATGTTCTTTACTTAGTGCTCCTAAATTCTCTGCAAAATGTTGAAGATTGGAGTGTAGGAAATGTAACTTCAAGTTCATATATCCCAGTGCCCTGTACATTTTGAGCATGATTTTTATAATTTTCTCATATTGAACATCTTTAAGATTACCCAGAATATTCTCAATGGCGTGCTTGTATGATGCCCAAGCTTGTAGTTCCACGCCTCACATACAGTTTTTTAAAAGTAACATCCCTAATAAGTTTGCGAATCTGTGGCCATCAAAATGTTTTCCTTCACTTTTGCCTCCGACAGAAACATAATTTATTTTAGCAATGTTCTGCTAATAAGGGACATTTTTGTCCAAAACTTTAACAAATTACTTCATTAATCCTAGTTTTATGTGCGAAAAGGTAAAATATATTTTTTTAGAATCAACTAATGGCGATTTATTACATTTTTTGTCCGTGGCATCAGTTGTTTTACTTTCGGCCAATTAGTAATTTTCCAGTATCTTACCCTAGTTCTTGAGTCCCATTCACACGCGAAACTTGGAAATTTCGTGTACCCTGCTTGTTTCCCAAATACAATAGCACACACCTTAAGGTCACAGCACATGTAGCACTTTTGTGCATTAGCTTTTATTTTTTCTAGAATAGTACATATGTTTGTATAAGCTTCTTTCATGTAAACTGACTGAATACTGGAACTAAGGCCTAACATATTCTCATTATGCAGAAAAACGCCCATTAGACCTTTTATGCTAGTATCAATAAATATACGCAATCTGCCGATTCATAAACCGTTCGTAGGCGATCATTCAAACCATGGATATAACAACAGTACCTACTCTTCTCCCCATTACGGGATGCATTTAAAGTTCTTCTTCATGATGTCTACACCGATAAAAAATTTGTATCAGGAGCTAAAGTATCGTCTGCTTTAAATCTCGAACCTAAATGTTAACTTGTTTCTGTTGTAAGACCCAAATCGTGTACCAAATCGTTTAATTTTGATTAATTGATAGGGCGCGGATTATTGTCTTTTGATTCTAGGGACAAACTGAAATGTTGATGGTATTGGAATTGTAATATCTGTCCCATATACTGGCGGCTTATTGCTTCCGCAGTTTTTCACCGGAAAGTATGTATTGTAACCAGGAGAAGGCTATATGATGAACCTAGGCTCAGTTAAACATAATGACAGACTAGTATGATTAAAATCGGTGATTATATTATAAAATTCTACTATATTTTAGGAGTTTACATATTTTAATACAGCACGTATATACCGCATACAAGTGGAGGATCGCGCGCTCTCATTTTATGTTAAAATAGAATTGTGCAAAATCTGTATGTGATACACAAAAAACTAGTAACAATTCCATTATCAGGGTATTTGACTTGACTTATTTGTATTAAAATATCTGATGCCGCAAAATCATCGCAGGCCTGTGTTATTTGTAATGGTTATGACTATTTTTTTTCTTTTTTTTACAATAATCTACTTACTATAACTAACTAACTCACTGGCACTACCGAACCCATAGGATCATGATAGTGCGGACATAAAGCTCTCCATACATCTTTATCCTGAGCTAATGTTTTCTAATCGTCCATTGAATAATTTACTTCCCTCAAATCATAATCAATTTTAATCTCGCAACTCATTCTTGCCAATTCTACTGGGTACTTTTCCTCTGGTTTTTCTACAAGGAGTTTACATTCCCTTCTTTTATTTCCCATTCGTATCATATGTCCTGCCCGTCGCAGTTTACGAGACTTGACTGTTCTTATTACATATGGTTTCCCATAACACCATGTAGCTCACTGTTATCGTATGTCTTTTCCATTCGCCTGTATGTTCCTTTCTGATTTTTATGTTCCTCATAAGAACCATATTCTCAAATATTCACAATCTTTTATTTTCTCTTAAAGTAAGAGCCCATGCTTTGCATCCGTAGTAACTGGTATAATAACAGTTTTTTTTTCATTTTAACACTTTTTATGAGAAGTTAATATTTTGACGCGTTTAAGAATTTATTTTCTTTAAAATCATCAGAGGGAAGTGGTTGACCTTGATTCATGGGAAAAGACCCTTAGGGACACAAATATCCCTAAAAACTCTGAATATTGTAAACCATCAAAAATTAATTATGGAGGATAATTTTGTATGAAATGTTAAGATTTTCTTTTCTTCAATAGAATTTAAAAAAAGTGATTATGAAAGGGTTAATAGTGTTCTGAAATTTGCTGCTCACCAAGGTTTTAATTGTAGGGACTAATAGAGTGTAGTATAATGGTTTCAGATTAGCAGCCCCTTTGATAAAGCGAACGTTTCAATTGCAAATTATGTAGGTCTAATGGTAAACAAAATATGCCCTAAGTATGTGATATATATTCATAGTTTTATATACACCCATATTCTGGTGCCTAATCGCACAATTAATGATCTCAATGACCTTGCTGTCCTCATCACTTCCTTATGGTCTAAAATCTATACAATGTGCCGCAGTATAAACATTTATAATCTATCCCGAACATTTCCATTTAATTATTGATCTATAAAGTATGTAGTTATAACTCTACTCCAGAAGTTTCCAAAATGTTGTCTCCTGTCAATTTTTTATATTTTTGGTAGACCCTCAGACTCTCTAGTTTTGGATTTTTGCAAACAAATTCATCAACATAAAATGAGCTTTTGATAGCTGATTCAGTGCTACTCATTTTGATATGGATCCCGTACAGGTATTTTTAAGGAACTTTTATTTCCAAATAGGTCGTTTATAAGTGCATAGGTCAAGGTAAACATTAAACTTCATAATCAAATACTAATTAGGTGGTATTTGGGCGTATGTCTTCATTCTGCTTTACTAATATTTCAGTGTATCGTTATGAGGGTAACATAAACATGGACTATGAGTTACTTGAATTGACTTGGCATGATTATCTGTTATGTTGAGATTAGGGAAATTGGAATAGAGAATAGTATGATCTGCGAGCAACGGTATCCTAACAGGAAATTTTCGCACCACAGTTGCTGTTTAATTCATCGACGCATTCAACAAACAAGAAGCCTTGTTCCCCAGCACTTTGGCTGAGGAAGGCGTTTGGTGAAGAATGTAGATTGTGTGAATGACATGATGGGGAGATTTTATTACATACGTACATTCAACCCGCACATGTGCTCTGATTTATGCCATAGATGTAAGTCAATGTCTACTTGGAGGGTACTATAGGAGTAGAACCTACTCGTGTTCCACAGAAGCTAAAGTAATATGACCAGGAGATTTTGTAAACCTGTATGCAATTTGTACAGTAGTTTCTTCAATGCAGTGGTGATTTTGTTGTTTCCCTCATCCATGTGTTATTCACCTTGGGGACCAACTTTATACATGACCGTTATTTCAGCATGCGTGACAGTACATGTGAACTATGAGAACCCACATGTGTATGGTGTTCTAAATCACCAACAAAGGTTTTCCATGAACATCTGAAATGGTGCTGTTCGTATGTATCTGAAAAGACCTGTAATTCTGCCAGCAAGGATACTGCAAACGCTTACCTACAGTTCCTGTTGACTACACTTCTAGACTTGCTGAACAACATCGCTTGCTGTGCTCAGCCATCTCCGGTTCCAGCGCGATGGATCCACACCATACTTGATAGAGCTGCAGGATACTTCAGTACTGATGCGGGGGTACAATCAACTGTCGACATCGAGGAACATTGGATTGGAGAAACAATACTTGCTGCGTAGGCAGCGAGTTCACTTGGTTGAACGTCTTTTAATTTTTTTTATTTGCGAGTCTGTCAAAAGTATGCTGTATGAAACTCGAGTTGCCACGAAAGTTCAGCTGATAGCTGGAATCAATTTATGCGTTTCACCATATTAGACTGAATCCTGTCATGCTCAATAGAGTTGGATGATTTTTACTGCGAAGGTATAACCATAAATTATATTGAGGTACCGAACAGAATATTTTAAAACTCATTTTATACTGACAGAACATCCCTTTACGTAATGCTGTTTGTATTAATATCTGAAATCTTAACACAATTACTGATTAACGACGTGCAAGTTCCTTAGAAAAAAAAAAGATCCTCTCTGCATGACATAACGTTACTAAAATTTTCCCAATGAGATCTTGAAACAATCTCTATATTCATTTTAATTTTATATAATTCAATCGTATTTTTATACTAGAATGTATGTACTATACATATCAAGAACATTATTTCGAAGTTTTACTGATGGATTGTAAAATCCAGATAAATTTCTTTACAAAAATGTATTCATGAGTGAAATTCAAGCCGGCATCCATCATCAATCATGCTATCACACACTCTATCACTTCCTCATATTTTTAAAAATGTGTTTCATACCTTCGCGTGCGTCAGCTAAATTTCCGTTTTCCAAATGAATAAGCATATTAGTCACGCAATACTTCTGGAAATGAACATTGAATTGCATTTTAACTGAATGATTATAATGATCTATTTTTTTTAAGTCGCCTGACTACTAGGATCACCAAGGAAATATGTTCAATACAGTTACAGCATTTTCCGCCATCGGGTGTAGATGGCCTTTCACTCCAGCGCGCCGGATTCTATTCCATGCAGGATTTTAAATATTCACCTTGGATCTGGATTTTTGTGTGTTCATTATCTTGGACTGTCTTTGACGACGTCCTGACATCTGTTAACCACACTTCCAGGGATCCCTGTCACCGCGCATTTATCTGAAATGTGGATCAAAGCATCTGTTCCTTACCATAGGCTACATGATTATGGAATGGTATTGTAAGACTTTAAGGAAGGATTAAATCCTACAAAAGAAGAGAACAACATAATAAGCAAGAACATAAAAAATATTAATTGTATTTAATATTTTGTTCAATTTAAGATTGATAAGAATATAAAAAAAGTAATACTCATATGCTATCAAAATTGTAACAAAATTAGATTAAAATATTATCCATAGTACAGAAATAGAGGAATCAAATTGCATAGATATTTGTTAACAATTCACAAATAGCGTTTTTATGCGTATTTTCGCCATTTTGTGCATTTTTATCTTCTCTTGTCCAAGAGATATTTAGAAAGATAGTTTTTTTTAATCTGAACCTTATTCTAGTGCGTATCACAGAATAATAACGCTTGATGTAAATTACTTATAACACGACAGGGGATATATAAATTGCTATAATCATAGCAACAAAAAGCAGCATGGATAACACTGTCAAATTATTGAAATAAAATCCATTGTATTACTATACAATAGCTGAATATTATCAAAAGAAAACAGCAAAAAGAAATTGAGCTAAGCTAATTTAGAAAGAAATGAATTATATAGAGAATTCAATATTTGACTTTAACGATATTACTTCTAAATCTACTTTAAATTTGGCTTATAAGAATTCCAATTATAACTAATCAAGAAAACTCTTATTTCCATTATAGTTTTAAATAAGATTAACTATTAACTGTGGACAAATGTAGGATCGCGGGTTAAAATACGACCGCGGTAGATGCACTTTTTCAGAGCGTGAAAATCTTGAGGATGGCTTCCTTCGGGAAAAGAAGTGAAACTGTGAGCCTCATTAAATAAAATATTATTCTACGAACGTATTTCACAGATAATGAATAACAGTACAATATTAGGTTACCTCAGTGACAGATTTTACCATATAAAATTATATTGCAGACGAAGATTATAAACACAATTTTTCCAAAATAAACTAAAATAACGATGTCAAAATACTTAAAATTCTTTCTCCTCTTTATATATTTTTTTTCTTTTGCCTTTGCTGATATTTTTTACTTGCCCACACCACCTGGACCTTAAAGGGACATTGACCTGACAGGAGAGTGTTTTGAACTCTCGGATCGGACACGTATTTTTTTGATCATACCAGGGGACAAGTAATTACCTCAATTCTGGGACCATCTTCGACAACATGAACATTTAAGTCAAAACACACCATTCACTCATACATTCATACGAAGTAGGGCGAATGCGATATGAATAATTACGATGGCCAGATAACTTAAGGACATTATTTGAGCCTTAAAGTTTTCCCGATTTCTTTTTTTATGAGGAAAACTCAGTCCAAACAAGGAAACGTGTCCCTACTGGAGAATTGAACTTCCGTACTCTCTATGTCTAAGGCAAACAAATGTGGTCCTTCAAAGGTGAAGTATGACATAATATGGAGGTCATTTGGCACGTCCTATAAAAAATCCTGGAATTATTTACAATAATTTAATGTAGGGTATATCAGATGAAGTCCATCGTCCTAGCTTTTTATTTCGTTAATTAAAATTAACCGTTTTTTAAATGAAAATAACTTTTCTAAAGCACCTTAAAGCTGCTAAATCAATATTCAACAATAATTACTCAGTTAATATTTGTCTATTGCTTCCTTCGTCGATATAAAGTGAAAACACTTTGAATATGAACAAAGTAATGTCGTCTGAAAAACGATCTATGAATTTCGTATTCTAGAATCTTTGCTATATTCAACATGAGTCGTATAATTTTCAAGATTAAATATGACGCAATGTGCAGTAAATATTCTTTGCAATGATTTAATATGAATATTCATTCATAAAGCATGAAACTTGCGGTAGAAGGTAGATTAAAGTAAATAAACTAGAAATTGAGTTTTATTTATCCATTGGTATATTTATATTTACACAGAGAATATATTAATGAGATTATATAAGGCATCTGTCAGCAGGAGGAGATGTGTTCTTAAAAATATGTAATTAACTGCGTTTGTTTCTCGATCCTCACATAACCTACAGTGTAGAGGATTAAACAAAACTTTCATATTATTGATTTACATTACTCTTTATAAAATGCCTACTAATATGATTCAATGGACTCTAGCATAGTTGAAGCGATGAGTGCCAACAAATTAGAGTAATAAATATAATTCTACTTCATTAAACTCTCACCTTGCGAGTACTTTTACATGTCAAGTGCCACTCGTGCGTAAAAATGACACGACGTGTTGGGTGACGGATTTTAACCATGAATCACATACATACATTTTCTGACTACACACGGACACGGAGGGTCTCCCGGAATGACCGATCAAGCTCATGTCGGAGGCTCGTCCGAGACAACACAACATTAAGACGGTACACACCATTCACATACAAAATAAACTTATTTTGATACGATTAAAAAATAGAGGCCTCAGAGAAAAAAGGCCTCAATTTGGATTTAGAAAATCACATAGCACTCCGCTGCAGTTTGCGAGACTAATTGATCAGATAAATCATGGGATTCAGCTTCAAGAATAGTACTGTGGAAGTTTGCCTTGATACTGAGAAAGCTTTCTATAAGACTTGGATGAATGAATTGCTTTTCAAATTAATGTAATGGAACTGGAAGACTGTCTTCCACTGCGCTCAGTCTTGAAAATGGCTACGTAGTAGCCGAAACGCGTTGACTTCTTGTTTTTTACTCTTTTGATGAATTGAGTGTTTTTTAACTGAATAATTACTAAGTGATGTTTTTTCGGTGTTTTTCCTCACCTGTAAGACAGATGTCAGGAACCTTCAAGGCTCAGACGGTCCCCGAACATCATGTGGCCATCATAATCATCATCGTTATTTTCGCCATGTTTAGTATGAATGTTTGTGTGAATTATGTGTTTTGTTTTAATGTTGTAATGTATCGGAGGAGACCCTGATGTTGAGCTGATCACTCATTCGGGAAGGCCGTCATATCCTTGTGTGTTAAAAAAAAGTATGAATGAGAACTACGGATTTAATATCCCTCTCCAAACAGGTCGTGCCACTCTAAGGTGCGAGTAGCGTGTGGCAACCGAAAAGTGCTTATATGGTGACAAGATAAACTGAGACAAAACTATTATTATTATTATTATTATTATTATTATTATTATTCATGAACATTGATTATGCATAGCCTTTGAAATAATTGATGGCTTACAGTTAATTTTCAAGTCTCAGAACGAAGCCACTGCGCATGATCAGAGATAGCTATTTGGTTCACAAGTATACAACTATTTGAGAAACTAAATCCGTTCTATTTCTTTCTGTGTCGTGCAATAGAAAACAATTTTGTGTAAATAAGTAGTGATATAAATACTGAAAATAAAACAAAGCAAAAGAAATGAAACAAAAGAAAATTAATTGAAATAAAAAACAATTACAGCAGGATCGAACACGCGACCTCATGCACGGGAAACAGAAGCTCCCTGCAGTTGACCACAAACATCACTCCTAGAAATTGTCTGTATAAAGCCATGCAATACTTCAGGACTTACTTGTATAATGAAATTAGGTATTAGCTTGATTTAAATTAATCAGACGCATTTTGTATTAGTAATGGAAATACATAATTTTATTATACCATGTGTTTTGTAAACGAAGTAATGAGACGTTACACTCGTTATCCACTTTATATATATATATATATATATATATATATATATATATGAGCTGTTTCCTTTAATTTATCTATTTCCATATATTCCATTCCATAAACATTCTGCCCGAGGGTAGGTCTTTGCTCTTTCACTGCAATCGTAGCATTTACATGCTATGTTTGCAGCTTTACTAGGTAATTGTAGGTGTGGTAGCTTCCCGTTTCTTTCCACACCGGTGAAGAATGATGATGATAATGATAAGGATGATGATGATGATAGCCGGATGATTTTCGGGGACCATTGGGCCCTAAGCTTCCTGACATTTATCTTATATGTGAGGAAACACCCCGAAAAAATCTGTCTCGACCGGAAGTATTTCCATATATATATATATATATATATATATATATATATATATATATATGGTATGATAAAAAATAAATGCTGGACGGGATTCGAACCCGGATCTCTGAATCTGTACCTCAGCGTGATATCCATTACACTACCAGGCGAATCCAATTCAAACACTTATTTTTCTTATATATGTATTATATTATCCATTATTACTAGATGTCGCGAGAACTCGGTCTTCGCTGCCACTAGTAGCTGACTATAACAAGTAAGCAAATTAAAGAGAATATTTTTTACCTTATAGCAGTGACGCTTTATAGATGTTATAATTAAATGTTTAACATTGAGCAATGCAAGCTTAATATGGTATGAGAAGAAAAATAAATGCCTGTCCATTGCTCAATGTTAAACATTTAATTATAACATCTATAAAGCGTCACTGCTATAAGGTAAAAAATATTCTCTTTAATTTGCTTACTTGTTATAGTCAACTACTAGATGGCAGTGAAGACCGAGTTCTCGCGACATCTAGTAATAATGGAGAATATAATACATATATATGAAAAATAAGTGTTTGAATTGGATTCGCCTGGTAGTGTAATGGATATCACGCTGAGGTACAGACTCAGAGATCCGGGTTCGAATCCCGTCCAGGCATTTATTTTTCTTATCATACCATATTAAGCTTGCATTGCTCAATGTTAAACATTTAATTATAACATATATATATATATATATATATATATATATGCATACATTTATTTATATAACGAAGCCTGGTAACATGTAGGCATTATGGAAATTAACGACGTTATTAAATAATAAAAAATAAAAAAATCTTGCTGACCAGAATCGAACGTGGGTCCTCGTCGTCAGAAAAAGAGCATCTTACCGACTGCTCCACCGAAGCGAACAATATGAATGCTGCATGAAGGGAGACTTACGCCGTCCGCTTTATACTCGAACGAGTCAGAACATGTAACAACGTACTTGTGTGAATCGCTCTTCAAAACTCTTAACTTTCCATCATCAAGAGTTGCGCCATCATTTTTTTCGAAGGCTGTACATGAATATAAATAGAATAAAGAAAAAATATGCCTAATACAATGACACAAGTTATACTATTTACAAATTTATCATTCCACATGTAGCCTCTCACTATCTATCCTCTAACTTCTAGCCGACATTGATGAACTATTATTATAATTATAAATAATATGATTATGTATAATTGTAGGCTTTCACGGCCGGCGTCTTGATCCATATTTGGTTCGTCTTCCGGGCTTATAGGCCGTGGTCTGGTTGTCTTCTTACTCGACGTTTCGTCTACTGCTGCGGTAGACATCATCAGGAGATACTGCGTGCTTTCTGTGAACTCCTCAACAGTCTGCAGCCGACTGTTGAGGAGTTCACAGAAAGCACGCAGTATCTCCTGATGATGTCTACCGCAGCAGTAGACGAAACGTCGAGTAAGAAGACAACCAGACCACGGCCTATAAGCCCGGAAGACGAACCAAATATGGATCAATATGATTATGGTTATTATGATTATGATTATGAAGATAATTATATAATAATAGTATTACTGTGTCCACCGCTGTGGTCTCGAGGTAGAGTGCTGCCATTATCATGCAAATGACCCGGGTTCTATTCCCGGTCGGGACAGGCTACTGTGTGGGGTTTTCCGGGTTTCTTCTCACCTGTAAGACAAATGCTAGGATTCTTAGGGCCCAACGGTCTCCGGAAATCATTCAGCCATCATCATCATCCTTATCATTATCATCATCATCCTTCACCCTTGTGGAAAGCAACGGAATGCTACCACATCTATTATTCCCTGGTAAAACTGCAAAACATAGCATGAAAATGCAATGATTGCAGTTAAAGACCTGCCCTGGGGCAGAATTACTATGGATGGATGGATTATATTACTGTTATATTATAATATTATACAATATTAGCTTATTATTATTACTATTATTATTATTATTATTATTATTATTATTATTATTATTATAAATCATTACTTTAAGAAAATCATGCAGGGTCGAGGATTTGAACCATAGTTGTCTGAAATATAGCCCGTTAATTAACCGTATGAGTTAAGCTGACGCACTGTAAAGATCTCCGTGGAGAGGTAATTGATGGTAGCATTGCTGATATTTTGGTAAATACGGATTATTGGTCTACTAAATCAGATACGACTTTAAATATTATTAGCAGTAGTACTTTATTAGACTAAAAATAAGATATATACGATGTTATTTACAAATATGGGTAGCACGGGCAGTCAGCCGTACGTGCTGTTGACAGTCCGTTACAATAAAGTAATAATTGATAATAGCATAAAGAAAAACAAAAAGAAAACAATAATATTACAATTACTTACAGAAAACACAATAATATTATTATTACATAATAGTACAATAACATTATACCTTAATTTATATTTAGCTTTAAATAGTAGGTCATGTATTATAATGCCTTTTCATTAAATTTAATTTAATTTTGGGGTGCGTAGAGCTTGTCGCTTCTTGTAAGATGTAGGCCTACTAAGAACATTAACACCATATTTGAGGAGAATTCATAAGTTGTAGAGGAACATAACAAAACTTGTAATTTACGCAACGGTACATCATATCAGACCACGATTACTAACAAAGTTTTCAAAAACGTTACTTTATTTCTATGATATTTCACACAGAGCATTGTGGCAATTACACAGATCATGCCATGGTATACTGGTTGGTCGTAAAATACTATTGAAAGTGTGAACTATAAGCCTGCCTATAGTTCGCAGCTCCCCAGATAGTCTAGCTTAATATTCCACTATATTTTTATTGATATTTAACAATTATAATAATCAAGCAAGCATTCAATTGTAGACGGAAGTTAGTTTATATGTGTTTATTTCACTTATTTATCTTTTTATTCTTTAGCCCTACGGCTCAATAAGGGTATCTGTCTCCTCAATGGACATCCTTCAGATGTCAGTATATGTTTCCTGTCACCAGATATTGTTATACACAATCCCACCATCTATTTATTAAGTAATCAATCAATTGATTTGGCGTTTACTTGATGAAAATCCATATTTATTTAATTAAATAAAACAAAGTTTTATTTACATTTAATTAACTAATATGGATTTATATAAATAAGAAAATCATATAAAACTTTAAGTTTTATTTCTATTTAATTAAATAAGTATGGATTTTCATCAATTAAATAAATAATTAAATAAAAAGAAAACTTAAAACTTTACTTTTATTTAATTAAATATTTATTATTAAGTCTCCCTATACGTCCAGATCAATGTGTATAAGTGGAAAACATTTATGTCACCTTTCGATTCGTACTCATTCTGACAAACCAATCCAATTCAATCTTCTTATTTCAATTAAAGTTATTATATCTATACCTTTAAATAATTCCAATACTTCCTGATTGTATCTGTTTCACTGATTTATAGAACTCTTAAAATTTAATGTCACATCGGTTGTATTTATTTACTCAACATTACTATGAAAAGACGAATATAATAAAACAGGTCGTTGTAATTATATTTCGAACGAGGATTTAAGGACTATGAAAAACAGGAACAAACTTTATTCAGGTTGGTGGGCATCGGGGTTTCAACTCAGAATTTCTCCCAAATACAAATTTACCAATTTGCTATAACTTGTGTATCTTTCTTATATAAAGTGGAAAATCAAAGAGTACATTATTGCTGAATGGGATACATTATGGCAAAATACTGATAAGGATGGGGGACGCGCCGCGCCGTGGCGTAGTGGTTAAGGCACTGTGCTACAAACCGGAAGGTCGAGGGTTCGAGCCCCATGGAGGTCAGGATTTTTAAACTGACCCAAACCCTCTGGCGGCCCTATGGTCCTGCGGTCGACTCAGCATCTAACGAAAATGGGTACCAGACTCTTGTTCTGGGGTAAAGGCGGCCGTCACGCAGGGCTGACAACCCGACTGACATCAAGTGCCGATTGTCTAGAAAAAGTGGGAGCCTTAACCTCCTACTACCCCAAGGGCCTACTTTGGCCTGTCGTGGGATCTCTTTACTTTACTGATAAGGATATGACAACTCGAGAATTATTTTCGTCAACAGTCTACGACAGACTTATATGTCCGAATATAGTTTCCAATTTCACATTAACTCAATTTTTAATCAGATATGGAAAATTTCAGGCATATTTATATAGATTTAAAATATCATCAAATATAACTTACAAAAAAATGTGGAAAAGAAATTCAAATAGTCAAACATGTTTTAATCAATTGCTCAATGGTGTGGTTTGAACGTTACAAACGTTGAATTATAATGAAAAAGTTTATTCCAGTGCTCTTCATCATATTCTCCGATTCCGATTGAGGGTCTTTCCACTTTTCAGCGGTTGCCCTTTTACCAGCCGGCTGCTGGCCCTTCACATCCACATGTGTCAATCACAGAGGTAGATGATCAACAGCCAGTGTAGGGGTGACATGTGGTTAGTATATCGAGTCCCCCAGCCGTTAGAGCTGGTTCCTCAACCTGGAGCCGCTACTTATTGTAGCTACCCAATTGCCTCACGATGCTGGGTGGGCACCGGTCCCATACTGGCCGAAATACTATGAGAAAATTTCTTCCCCCATGGAGACTCGAACCAGCGCAAGTCCCGTAGCTCTGCGCCAAGGCTTACTACCTTAACCGCTCAGCTACGGCGCGGGACCATCATATTCTCAACAACGAAAAATGCGATAATTACAATTCTTTTGTAAATAGTGTTTATTCACAACTGTAATTTAAATTTACTCTGTTCATCTTTGATACAATATTCTTATGTAATTGTATTTTGTTCTGCTACTTTATGTTAATTTACTTTTTAATGTTATAGAATTATAACCCTTATATACCGTAAGGATCCCCTCAGGGGTCCTCATCTAGGGGATATGTGGATGGCGACCACAAGGTGCCCAAGCTGTGCAAAACATTTCTTCCACTTACTTGTGTTTTGCACTCTTTTAACTTTACTATTTAACCCCTCTTGGTTAACTCTTGTTTTTTCGACCCCAACGCTATTAGGGCATCCGAGGGCTAGGGAGTCCTTCCTTTTTTCCATTTCTTCTTTCCTTTAATTTCTTTTCTTCTCCAGAAAAGCCTGACCAGAGGCTATAAGATGGCAGCCCCATCACTGGTCTTGCCTTCCTTTGGCCAGCAACCAATCGAAGGGACTATTATGATTTCAAGTCTTATACGAGAATTTCCCATAAGGGAAAATTTTCTGTAGGATCGTAACAGGCCTTGGCCTAATACTTGGAAGACAGAAGAAGAAGAAGAAGAAGGTAAAGAAATGATTTTCATGTATTGGGTATAATAAAAAAATACAAATCTCAAACGCTACCTCTTGAGTCAACTCAGTAAGAAAATAATTATTGATACTTGTAATGTGGTAATATTATTCTATTTCTGTATTTTAAATAACTTAGAGATTTAATCCGTAAAGATTTGAATCATGATTTCAGTACAAAGGGAGGATATTATTAATATCAGTAATATCATCATCATCACAACCATCATCATCTAACAGAACACCGAGGAAAATCTCAGTTGAGAATTTTTATTGCGTTTAATGTATGAACGAGTTTTGTCACGCATAAACACTTTTTATAAAGAATAGCAAGGGAGTGTCTTTGGCCAGAAGGGAAAATTAGCATAATATTTACAGACTGAGGAGGAAAAAAAGTGTTAAAATTGACGGGGATTAGATCACCTAACGATCGTCCAAATGTTCATAACTATTTATTCTTAATAATATTAATTTTATTATTATTAATACTAATTTTACTATTAATATCCTTCGCTGTGATCCGAGTTAGCGTGCTGCCTTGTCACGCAGTGGGGCCGGTTTCAATTTCCGGTCGGGACAAGCTTCCTGGATGAGGTTTTTTCGGGGGTTTTCCTCACAGACAAATGTCAGGAAGCTTTGAGACCCAACTGTCCACGAACATCATCTGACCAAAATCATTATCATGATCCCTCGGTGCAGAAACAAACGGGAAGCTACCACACCTATATTTCCCTAAAGCTGCAAAGCATAGCATGAAAACGCTATGATTGCAGTAATCTGCCCTAGGGCAGAACACTATAGAATAGAATAGAATTACTATTAATATTATTATTGTTAGTACTAGTAGTTGTAGTAGAATATGTAATATCTTTACATTCATCAACATGAGAATCAATTTTTATGTATTATATTTTACAATTTTGTTTTGCTTTACTTTTGATGTGTGATCTCGTAACACAAGATAATGTATATGTTACATATTTGTGCTTTTTGGGTGGAATAAATGCCTTATGGCCTTAACTCTGGAAGAATAAATAATGCATTACTATTATTGTTATTAATATTAATTATTATTATTATTATTATTATTATTATTATCATTATTATTATTATTATTATTATTATTATTATTATTATTATTATTATTACGCGTTACAGTTAAGAATTAAGTACATGTGACTCAAATGAGGAATATAAGATGGGCGGGAAACTTCTTGTATAAAATTCAAAAGGAAAGAGCCCAGAATGTGGGTCACGAATGAATTGAGAGAATAATATTAGTCATGATATCAGGGAAGGGAAATATACAGAGAATGATTGGAGAACATTAAGATAGTGATTGTATGAACCGAACATATCCGGATGACCATGAACTTGAATAGCTGCCAATGAGTTAATACATTTTTTTATTTTTTATTATTAGTGAAAATTCTCTTCAATACAGAGGTTTGTCTCCAGTTGAACAATATCAAAATATAAAATAGATTACAGTATTGACATGTAAAGTACACAAAGTTAGATATTACTTTTCAGAACTCCACACTGTTTATGATGTTATGCCATTTGTCTCTATCTTGTACATAATTCTCCACTACACTAAATCTTTCCATTAACATATGCACATTCTGTATCCAGGTAGTAGCAGGTCGTCCTCTTTCTCCTCTCCTCTTAATTTCCCATTCTTGTACAATCCTGGGTATTCTTCCTTCTCTCATTCTACGTACAGTCAGTACCATTGTAGTCGTTTCCTTTCAATTGTGATTATGCTTTCTTTTTCCAGTCCCATAATGCTTCGTATTTTTGTTTTTCATATTTTATCTTTCATGGATATTCTGACTGATCGTCTCCACAAGTCAATTTCCAGTGTATTATTATTATTATTATTATTATTATTATTATTATTATTAACTATCACTCAGCGTTTACAGATATTTGTTAATATCCAAACTCTTCCACAAGGCTCTATGGAGTTAGATACAATCTATTAGATTAAATTGGTCTAAAATGTCATCGAGATTGCCACCAATAAATTTAGCAACTCCGAAAATAGTGTATCTGAAACTATATTCGAATATGTTGCATATTTTATTTTTTACCCCTTCTCACCGCCTGTATACCAATAGGAACATAATTATAAGGTTAAATGGAGTGTGACTACAGATCTCTATGCATACGAAACTAATATCGGTCATTTTCGATTGTTTTACATGTCACTTCTTCTCAGTCCCTGCCCCCGAAGTGTGCTGGAAGGCTGCCTTACTCCTACACTAACATTTTCAGATTGTGGTATCTGTACCACGTTTTGTTGAAATTACTCCATAAATTCCAGACTATGCTGGAACATACATAGATCCAGTTATCATAAAGTGATTATTTTTATTATTATTATTATTATTATTTTATAACTATTACTGTTATTACTTTGATTATTATTATTATCATCATCACTATTTATTATTATCATCTTTATATTTATTATTATTTTTATTAAAATCGTTGCATACTCAGGACGCGGAAGATGCATCATATATGACAAGGAAATTAATTGAGGAATTCAAGAAATGGCGAATATGAACATTAAGAAAACCGAATATCTCACGACAGAATTGGAGAACGAAGAGAAGTTACAATGTAAAAAGGTGAAAATTAAGAAAGTTGATAAATTCAAATATTTAGGTTCAACTTTAGAATCAGATGGGAAATGTTGTTGTGAATTTGAGAAAATAATTAGTGAAGGAAGAGAAGTAAATGGAATGTTAAATTCAGTGATACGGAGAAAAAATATTGTAAATAAAACCAATACGTTAATATTTAAATCATTAGTACAAAGTGTTATGTTATTATGGTACAGAGTCCTGGATTCTAGGTAGACAACAAGCAAAACAATTTTCGACAACAGAGATGGATTTTTGGCAAAAGTCAGCAAGAAAATCGAGAAAGGAGAAAATTAGGAAACAGAAAATTTGAGAAATAATGACTGTTAAGCAAAATGTTATGGAAGTAATAGAAGAACAACGATTGCAATTGTATGGATATCTGAAGAGGATGGAGAGTAATAGTATCCCAAGAATGATGCTGTGTTAGAATACTGAAGGCAGGAGGAGGAGAGGGAAACTCAGAGAAATGTGGATGGATGAAATAAGTAGAAATCATCATCATCATAGTACATTCACGAATTTAGGCCATTTGTTGGCCTGTTTCGGCCTCAAGAGAAACACCATCCAAAAGTCTTTTGAGTGGACGTCCTGGTCTTCTTCTTCCTGCAGGTTGATATCTTAACATTTGTTTGGGTATTCTGTGATCTTCCATTCGATGAACATGTTGTATCCATCTTGACTTATAATCAGAAATTTTGTTTTCTAAAGATTCCATGTGTAATTCTTCTAAGATGTCTTCATTTTTTTTGTGATCTAGTAGTGTGTATCCTGCAGTCCTCCGAAGATATCTCATTTCAGCAGATCTAAGTCTCTGTATATCCTTCTGTTTCAACATCCATACTTCGCTACCATACAAAAGAGTTGGAAGAGCCAGTGTTTTATACACTTTTAATCTTGAATGCTTTTGGACTAACTGTGGCTTAAAGATAGAATTTATTAACCCTAAATAGAAATATGATCAGCAAAGACCTCAAAGAAGAAAATGCTGATGATAGAAAATCTGTGGCGGAGCAAAATACATTTGAGCTGAAGGATAACTACTGTAATATAGAGAACACCCTTAAAAAAATTGTTGCAACTCCTATTCTCTGTTATGTTAAAATTTTATTATAATATATTTAGGTGTCCTTTTGAACAATATACATATGATTTCATTTTAGCTACTGTACAATAATAAAGTGACACATTTCAAGGAATTTGAGTTTAGGTAAATATTGTCGGGCCATTAACTGAAACAGTTACTGTATTTAACGAGGAAGACCAGGTTTACCATACATGGGGTTGTAATAAAATTTTGCTCATTCTATTTTTTCCTACGGGCTAATATACATTCACTCGTTTTGGGCAATATTTTGGCCAATGAACTCATTATATGATATTGGCGAACTAGCACCCGTTTAAACTTAATTTTTTTCTACATTTGTGTTACCTTCATTCTCAGAACAGCTATAAATATGTAAACGCCTTACTAGGGATCATAAAGTTCTTTGGCGGTGCATAGGTAATAACTAGTATTTTCAATCAAGGCAATAAACTGCGTGTTGTTAAAGCGTGTTCCAGCATTATGTTCTCCTTACAAGGAAATACTGCTACTCATTTTATAGGTGTTAGATTTGCACGAAAAATATTGTATTATACCTACTGTATATAAAATTGTTTGTTTTGTAGGCATACTCGCCATCACCTTTAGACTTCATCGAAAAATATGAATTATATTTCTGTCTACGTTTATAGAATTACTATTATAAAATGTCCGATTTTAATCTTATCTTAATATATGATAATAGAAGAAGGTAAATATGTAACTTAATACTCTGTTCTTAAACATCTTTATATTTTAGAGAAATTTATGTTTATAAAGAATAGAGAATTGTATTTAGTGAACAATAAAATTTCTTTGTATATGAATTCTATGTTGTACGCTTTTCATTTTTTTTAATTTTTTAGAAGTTTTATTTTTTATTATGTTCAACAAAAACAAATGCAATGGTATGAGCATGTGAAAAAAATGGCTGAGTTACGATTACGTAAGGAAATGTTGAATTGGGAACCGCTCGAGAGATCAAAGAAAAGGAGAACAAAATGTTATTTGCACTCAGTGAACAAAAGCAACATTGAGAGAAAGAAGAATGTAGGAAGGACAAAGGGGTAATAAGGAAGACTGGAGAAGATATTTAAATTCAAAATTGATCACCGGAAGATGTTTTTACGTTGTTACTTCGGTTTTAGATAGAGGGATAGACAGATAGATAGTTCCCTGTACGAGCTGTACGTAATTCGTATAATTTTATTTTAAATCTGTAGTTTTATTTGTAATGATTGAGTGGAACAGAAGGCTTATTATTTATACCTTTAACTCTGCCAGAATAAATTAAACATTATCAACATCATCATTATCATAATTTTCATTATTATTATTATTATTGTTATTATTGTTATTATTGTTATTATTGTTATTATTGTTATTATTGTTGTTATTGTTGTTATTGTTATTATTATTATTATTATTATTATTATTATTATTATCATCATCATCATCATCATCATAAAGTCTTTGCCACGACAGATCTAGAAGCCCCTTGGCCAACCGTCCGAGTCTGTTTGGCCTCCTATCCAAATGTGTTAATCACAGAGGCTGACGATAATCTAAGCTAATATTGGAGTGACATACAGCCAGCATGTTGGATCCTCCAGCCCTTATAGTTGGTTTCCTCTAACAACTACTTATTGTAGCCACCCAAATTCCTCATGATTCTCGATGGGCACGGGTCCTGTATTGACCGTAATACTAAGTATGAGAAAAATGTTTCCCCCTGGGAACTCAAACCAGCGCAATTCATTTGTTATATACCAAAGCATGATGCCTCGGCCAAGGCGAGGGTCATTAAATTATTATCACTATTTATTATTAATATTATTATTCGAAGCAAAATTAGTTCCGATAAATCAACTTTAAAACAAATAAATAAATTTAATTGTTTTGGGAAATTCTTTGATATACCATGAATAATGTGATTTAAAATTAAAATACAACATTAAGGCAAATTTCTAAGAGTTATCAATTAAGTCTTCATGCCGAATAGGGTCCGCAACACATGAGACTGAATGCTTCCAAAAATTCAGCTAGTCCGTACTCTCATACGCGGAACTTTAACTGTAAGCATTAAAGACGCATGATATCCGCTGAAATTAATTTTTTTACGAATGGTTGATGCAGTCGTTTAGACCAATAATGGAATGATTTGAAGCAAAAGTTGAAATGCCATTAATAGCCGAATAACTGCTGAATTATAGACATAAGTGGATTCAGCATGTAAATAGAATGATGCTTTGGATAATGTAGGCAGCGGAACGGGCCAACAGGCCCATACCTTGAAGATGATGATGATGACAATAACTAAATAATTTCTACATTTAAATTTCCAGGATCGATAGCACAGTAGATGTAACGGATCGTGTCCTATTTTACCTGAGACGATTGTTACTATACTGTTACCATATTATTATTATTATTATTATTATTATTATTATTATTATTATTATTATTATTATTATTATTATTATTAACTTCTTCTTCCGTTCATGTGATAGACCTAGTGGTCTTTAACGGTCTCAGTCCAACGTTTGAAGAGTCTGCCCAAAGATCTCTTGCTGGTGGCTGGCATTCTTGTTCTGCTCATTCTTCTTATGTGAGATTTCCAGTTGTTTCTGTATATTTTTACACATTCCATAACTGATTCTGTTTGTAATTTTCTGAGAAGCTCAGAATTTCTTTTACGGTCTGTTCTTGAGTAACCTGCAGTACATCTCATAAATTTCATTTCTGTCGCAGTTAGCCTTTGTTCATCTACACTGCGAATTGTCCAGACCTCACTGCCGTAACATAATATGGGTCTGGCCAGTGTTTTATAAATTCTATTTCGTGTGTGTGTGGCTGCACTGTGTTTGGCTTGAAAATATTATTTATAATACCTGTTACTCTGTTAAATTTTATAATTTTATGTCTAAAATCTTTTTCCTCTTCGTATGTAACTTGGTATCAGAGATAGTTAAATGTGTTAGTTTGTTCTAATATTTTATTATTAATAACAATTTTACTGCGAACTGGGTCTTTTCCTAGGAAAGCCATGACTTTAGATTTTCCTGTGAGATTTCCATGTTGTAGTTTATTGTAATTTGGTGAAAATAGTGGACTGAACATTCTAGGTCATCTTCTGAATTCGCTATAAACACAATGTTATCTGCAAATAATAGGGTGTCTAAATTATATAATCTATTAAGTGGTATACTGTCATGTGGTTGTAGTCTCCATTCTTTAATAACTGAGTTCAAATTATGAAGAGCATAGGTGAAAGACCACATCCTTGTCTAGCTCCTTGATTAACTGGTCCGCATTCAGAGATTTTATTTTCAACGTTAAATTAGATGTAATTATCCTTATAAATATCATATATGGCTTTTATCAGTTGGTCTGGGATACCATCACATTTGAGGATTTCTAATAATTTATTTCTATCTAATTTGTCAAATGCCTTCTTCATGTCAATAAACGCTATGTGTGTTTTAATATTAAACTCTCTATGTTTTTCTATTAGAATTTGATTAGTGAAGTATCCATATATACAGTATCTTCCTTTACGGAATCCATTTTTCGCTTCATCTAATAAATTATCATAATAATTAGTTAATTTTGATTTGAGTAACTTGGTGTATATTTTGTAGCCTGAGACCAAAAGGCTCATTCCTCTGAAGTTATCACAGTTATTTATATCTCCTTTTTTGTGTAGTGGGATTACAACAGCTTGTTGCCAGCTTTTTGGAGGAGGGGCCTCATTATAAATTATATTCAAAAAATTTAGAAATCTTTCATTAAAGACAGAGCTGGCATACTTATATAATTCCAGGTAATACCATCTTCGCCTGGTGTTTTGTTATTTTTGGAGTGGACGAGCATTGTATTTAATTCTTCTAAAATAAAATTATTATTATTATTATTTATTATCATTATTTATTATCATTATTTATTATCATTATTATTATTATTATTATTATTATTATTATTGTAATGAATTCAAGATCATTGGTACATTAAGCTGAATTCAGTCCTCAGAAATAGGAGCTTCCTCAATAAACTATGTAGATGTTTCATTCATTTGTACATATCATAATTTATACAGTGCAGAAAATTGGACAATGAAAGAACAGCATAATGAAAAAATGATCATTTTAATAGATTTTTAAGACGATCTTCTATAAAATCGATAATAGAAAGAATATAGAATAAAAATATGAGAATAATGGAAGTGGGATAACATATTTCTGCAATAGTAATACATTCCTGATGGCATAGACATGTACGGATGAGAGAGAGAGAGAGAGAGAGAGAGAGAGAGAGAGAGAGAGAGAGAGAGAGAGAGAGAGAGAGAGATACACAACATAGAAATATAGAGAAATATTAACTGCTATATACAGGATACTCTGAAAACAAAAGGTTCAATACTTGTAATATTCGAAAAAAAGTCTACAACAATTTAATGTATTCTGAGTTATAACCTTATTTTGTAAGAGCAGCATTTTTCCAAGGAACAAATGAGGAAAGTTTATACGTAAACCTTTGACGTAGCGATAGACGAACTGAGAATGGCCAGCACCATATGGAAATAACTGAATGATATGTCCACGGCTGTGGTCACGAGGTAGCGTGCTGGCCTTGTCACGCAGCGAGCCCGGGTTCGATCCCCGGTCGGGATAAGTTTCCTGGGTGATTACACCTCATAAACAATGGCAATATGCCGGCTGTCATATTAGATAATGAATAAATTCCTTATACCGACGTCGTTAAAAACTTGGGATTTCACTTAGATTCTAATTTAAAATGGCATGAGCAAGTAAAACAAACATCTAAAAGGATCTTCTCCATAATGCATTCCCTAAAGCGACTTAAACATTTTCTTCCTACAACTCTTAAAAGAATTTTAATCCAAACTTTATGATGCCGCATTTTGACTACTGTGACGTTCTACTAACTGACATAAGTGACGGATTGTCGGACAAACTGCAGCGTGTCCATAATATGTGTATCAGATTCATATTTAATGTTCGAAAATACGATCACATTTCTCCATTATTCCACGAATTGTCATGGCTACATCTAAAAGAGAGAAGAAAATCGCACTGTCTAATTCTCCCATTTAAGATCCTACATACCTCGATTCCCAATTATTTATCATCCCGTTTCCAGTATCTATCCTCAAACCATAACCTAAACACAAGATCACAACATAGTCTCTTACTTAATATACCGCAACATAGGACATCACATCACTCCATGTCATATACCATCTCCACTTCTCGCAACTGGAATTCCCTACCACAAGAAATAAGGGGCTGCCGGACATTGGCATCTTTTAAAAGAAATATAAATTTATATTTGCTCTAAACTAGACTTCATTATTATCCAGTGTGAGATATATATATACATATATATATTAATTGGTGTTTCCCGTATAATGTATCATATTTATATTAGTATTATTATTATTTTTATTATTATTATTATTATTATTATTATTATTATCGTATCATTATTGTTATTACCCTATAAAATGTTGTTTGTACATGACATTTACATTGCTACATTTTTTATTTGTCGAATATTTATTTGTATTTGTGCTGGTTGAGTGGAAGAGAGGGCCTTGTGGCCTTAACTCTGCCAGAATAAATAAAGTATTATTATTATTATTATTATTATTATTATTATTATTATTATGTTTTCGTGGCTTTTCCTCACCTGTAAGATAAATGTCAGGAACCTTAAAGGCCCAAACTGTCACCGAACATCATCTGGCCATCATTATCATATTCACCTAATTAGCTTAAGTTTCGTTTAAGGCCTCCATCATCAACTCACATATCATCGGAGCAGCGTAACCCCGCCATCCAGGCGCCCCAACCTCAAAAGTGGGTTACAAGTACGCCATGCCAGGAGAGAAAAACAGAAATGTCGAAATGAAACCTCGGGCATTTGTAAAAAAATAGAAAAATACTGTAGTGCGCAGTGCAATTTCCAAATTATGAAAACAATCGATTATCGTATAAATCTACACGCATGGAGATACAATGTATCGTACAAACTACAGGAGCATCATATTACTTCATATTACTTTCAATTTCTATACAAATTTCTAACAAATATACTAATATCCAGAATTTATCTCTATAATGAGGTAACAGAAGATCATCAATATGGATTCTAAAGAAATAGGTCTGTAAGAGATCGAATATTTAGTATAAGATATATTTGATAAAATAAATGGGAATATAACGGCACATATATGAACTAAGTAAAACCTTAAATAGACATATAATTAAATTAAGAGGGATAAGTTATATAGTATCGTGCAGAACTTCGGAATTTCTTAAACGTTAGACTTACTCGAATGTGTCTAAATTACATCAAGGATAGAGTGCGAGCAGACAAACTAAGTTTTCGGATACTTTTGAAATTCACAACGGGCTAAAGCAATTTACTTCTTTACTACTCTACTCCTTTACTTAATTTTGAACTAGAGCATGATTTTTAGAGGATAAGGAAGGAACACAACTCATTTACTATTCTGTTGATGTAAGCTGATTATGTATTTTTGGGCGATAGCGAGAAGATACTATGGACCAACATGCACATACTCTTGAGTAACATTAAGAATATGGGGCTGGAAATAAACATCAACATAAATATGATCCATCCATCCATAGTAATTCTGCCCGAGGGCAGGTTTTTCAGTACAATCATAGCATTTTCGTGCTATGGTTTGCAGCTTCACTAGGGAATTATAGGTGTGGTAGCTTCCCATTGCTTCCACACCGGTGAAGGATGATGATGTTAATGATAAGGATGATGATGTTAATGATAAGGATGCTGATGATGACCGGATGATTTTCGGGGACCGTTGAGCCCTAAGCTTCCTAACATTTGTATTACAGGTGAGAAAAAAAACGAAAAAATCTCACCCAGGAGCCTGTCCCTACCGGGAATCGAACACGGCCCGCTGCATGACAAGGCAGCACGCTACCTCGAGACCACAGCGGTGAACATAAAATATAAATGGACAACGGATGATAAATGAGGGAAATTTTGAATACGTAACTTAATTTAATTATATTACCAAATTGTTATGCTGAAATACATAAATTCTTCAGTTATACGAGACATGGGCACTTTCTTTAAGAGAGGATAACATATTGCGAGTATTTGAGAATAAAGTTCTTAGGAAAATAGTTGTACCAAAGACAGTGATAGGAGAAGACTACATAACATGGAGTTACATAACATTTATGGCACACCACACCTAATAAGAACAGTTAAGTCTTTTAGGTAGGACATGTCGCATGAATGGGGAGTTAAAGATGAGCATGGGAACTCCTTGTAGGAAAACTAGAAGGAAATCGTCCAATAGATCGGCTAAAAATGAAAAGGAAGAATAACATTAACCAAGGTTTGAGGAGGTAAATTATACAGGAGATAATTGTAAAACATTAGCTCACGATACATTTTTATGAATGGAATATGTCCGTTTGGCCATGAACCTACATGTTCGATAGTGGCAGTGAGATAGAGCTATTTTTATTTATTTTGTTTAAGGCGACCTCTTACTCCTGGTAGTCCGATTTTGTTGGTTAACAGACATGACCTTACTTTTTTATTACGAGATATTGAGATCTCAGATATAGATACTTTCATATTTTTTAAACCTTCGACATAACATCCATAGTGTTTTAGAAAGAACTTCAAATGTATTGAAATTATTCTTTTTTATTCAATGCCCCAGGTTGTCATTTCGACATTTCTGGTGTTCTCCCCCGATACCGGCGTAATTTTAATCCATATTTAGGTTAGGGCGCCTAGAAGTTGGGGTTATGCTGCCCCGATGATATTATGGGTTTTGGTCAGGCAGAAGGAATCCTTAATCCTAAATATAAATTATGAATTATGATAACTTGATGCTCCTATGATCTTCGGGGGCAGTTTGGGCTTTAGAGTTTCCTGACACTTTTTACACAGGTGAGAAAAAAAAACCCTAAAAAAAAAGAAAGAAACTTCACCCAGTAAACTTGTCCCGACCGAGACTCGAACTCAGGCTCTCTGCATGATAAAGCAGCACACTACTTCGACCACAACAGTAGACACGATGAATTTGTAAATAGATAAATAAAGTTCTCTTCTGTTAAATTATTGCTTTAAGCATAATATGCTATGTAACAGTGAAGAACATCTACGTACAATCGTGTATAAATAAGGATTAAGAGAATTGCATATTGAATGTAATATTAGCAATCACTGCATACCTAGCTCTTGGTGGACGATAAATTGAACAAATCGGATTAAAAAAATAAACAATGAAACAGAAATTGGAGAACGAAAGAAGTTAAAACGAGTCCATTCTTTTGCTATCAGTTAATATGCAATCTACGAGTCCTTGGCCTTACCTCTAACGACATTAAGGATCTACCGAGAACATTTATTAGATATTATGCAAGGTTGCTGAAATGCTTGCTTGCTATAATTGCCTGCCATATGTTTAGAAAATGTGACCTTGCAACCAGCTTTTTTCTGATTAGTCTAAATCTCGCTTGCTTCTCACACGAAAGTAAACAAATGTATTACAAATACGAACACATTAAAAATATATATGATCCACGTATCAGCTGTTTACTGCAGGTGAACTCTGTCTAAGGGAACAATTCAAAACTTTGCATAATTTTTAACGTGAAAATATGTTAACTTCAGGACGAGATGTATCACTACTGAGTCTATTTTAATTAATATGGACGCGTGGGTCCTGGTGATCCAGAGGTAGCGATTGAACCTCGCAACGAGGTTCACGGGTTTGTCTCCGGCCAAAGTTAATATCATATTTCTAGTGAATAAATTTTAATGATACAGTTTCTATCGGAAGGGAAGTTAAAAATCTACAATTCCTTTGTGAAAAAATGAAGGATACGTTATAAGAACCGGTGGATGTAAAAATAAAAACCCCTGTAAGATAAATTCTAAAAAATTCATCTCTGGTGTTGCATTTATTTAATGTCGCTCTTTAATAGTTCAGGTCATTGGCGTCACAAGGACTGGCACATTTTTGATATTTCTTCGGTTCTTTAACATGCCGTACATCTACGACACGAGACCCACAGATTTAGATCCCTTTCGAAAGAAGCCAAGATCACGATTTTAACGCCTACCCAGGCTGTCTTTGAACCCAGAGACAAGCATGATAACCACTAGTTCACCAATATGGGGACAATATAATATCGATGAAAATATATAGGATAAGTTCGGAAATGAATTTATGAATTTAAATTCAGCGCTAGTAGAGATGAACATAGCATGTCAATATTTTTAAAAAATGAGTTTCACTTTAAAGATTATTACATTTGTTTTAATGTTCATGTTAAATGGTGATATATTCTATAAAACGTAAAATATATACTTCAGAAATATTCTTGGTATCTGTAATTACATTATCTCTAATAAACATGCCAGGTTTGAATGCTTTGTTTCTTAAATATACGTATAACCTCTAGAAAATGAATAAGTAGTAGAAATATATCACTCGATCGTCAGGACAACAATCGAGTTTCATTTAGACCTACCTCGTTTTTTTAAATCAATGAAATCAGGTTGTCATTGCAACATTTCTGGTATTCTCTCCTGGCATAGTGTACTTGTAACCCACTTCACACTGCCCCGATGAAATGAAAGGTGATGATGATAATTATGTGCCAGGAAAAGTCTTATACTAAACTTAATATCCATCCATCCATAGTAATTCTGCCCGAAGGCAGGTTTTTCACTGCTATTATAGCATTTTCATGCTATGCTTGCAGCTTTACTAGGGGATTATAGGTGTGGTAGCTTCCCGTTGCTTTCCACACCGGTAAAGGATGATGATGATAATAATATGAATGATAATGATTGCGATGGCCATATGATTTCGGGGACAGTTTGGACCTTAAAGTTTTCCTGACATTTGTCTTACAGGTGAGGAAAAACCCCGATAAAAAACCTCACCAGAAAAACTGTCCCGAGAATCATTAATCTACGACTACCCAATCGTTCATATGTAATATTCGCTAAACAAAATAAACCAGAGGAACAAAGGCCATGAGCAATTATTAAAGTATAAAATCCTAAAGAAGCTAATAAAGTATAAAATAAAAGATAAATTCCCGCCTGTAATCGTTCAGGTTGATACCCCCACCCTAAATTAAAAATAAGTAGGAATTAAGCTTTTCTCAAAAAATAAATAAAAAGTAAAAATCTTATTCTTCTAAAAGGGGATCGAATCCAGGCCGCTGCGTGACAAGGCAGCACGCTACCTCGAGACAACAGCGATGGACGAACTTAATATAAGGAAGCGAACATGATAATGATAGCCAGATGGTGTTTGAGGACCATTTGGGCCTTACAATTTCCTGACATTTGTCTTACAGGTGAGGAAAATCCCGAGAAAACCTCACCCAAGAAACTTGTCCGGACCATTGTTCGAACCCGGGCCCGCTGCATGACCTCGACATATAATGAAACCATCTATAGTACAGAAGAAATCCTTTATAAAGTATTCGCAAGACCAGTATTAAGATATGGTAGTGAAGCATGGACAATACGAAGAAGAGATGAAAGCCGAATAACAGCAAATGAGATGCGATTTATGCGCCGTACAGCAGGCTATACAAAGTGGGACCATAAAAGAAATGAGGATATTATGGAAGAGTTGGATGTAGAACCCATTTTTCACCATATACAAAACTACTAGAACAACTGGAAAGCCCATCTTCAATGAATGCCGTCTCATAGAATTCCAAAAGCCATGCTTCGTTACTGCCCCCAACGCAAAAGATCGCTGGGACGTCCAAAAAAGCGCTGGATGGAAAACTTCTCTTTGAGACCGTAACAGGCCACACGGCCTAATATTTGCATGGATGATGATAATGATGACTCCTGTGAATATATTAGTATTACATTCCTGAAATGCGATGGATTTTAATATGCAAGTTTGAATATATTTCCCAATATCATGCTGTCTTTTCACGGGATAGAATCTGGGCTATATTTATTCCCATCTGATCTACTTTTGTCTAAAGCCGGAGTTTTATTATATCCGCCAAGATAACAGATGGTTTAATGGCGTAAGCCCATTGTTGGGCCATATCCTCTCCTTTGTCAGGAATTAATAGAACAAGTTCATTTTAGTTACCTAATTTGCCCAAAGATATCACAAGTGGCATGCGGTCAACACACCGACTCAATTAGACATCGAGTAGGTAAATAAGGTATAACTAGGGTCACGACCACGGCCTACAGCCCGAAAATTCTCTTCAAGATCATATTACTAGGATGTTTGATATCGGTAAATTTTGCTTAGGGGTCTCTTTGTTCAGGCTTAAGGATATTTTATGAGCATGAAAATTTTCAGTTTCGGGACCTACGACTTAAAGTCTTTCCCGAAGGACTCGCTACTTGGATTTTTCCATCCTGAAAAAAGTCTATGGACCGGGGCCGAGTTTGTTACCGCGACCCTCGGAACCAGAGGCAAGGAGCATGTCCACTAGTCCACCGTAGCCGACTAAATAACAACATAATAATCACAAATACTGTTATTGAGATAAATATTTTCAAAAAATGTATCATGCGGCGATCGAGATCTCCGTTCTCACAAACAAATTTAGCATAGCTTACAGGACATGCGCTGTTTTGAGTCCCCATGAGGAAATACATTTTCTCATGAAATTTCAGCTAGTTTGGGGCCCAAGTTCTCACATGAAAAATTTGAGTATGTGCAATATAAACAGTGACGATATATCACCCCTCTACTGGCTGGATGATCGTTCACCTTCGTAAATTGTATGTTCGGATGTGAGATATACAAGCGGCTGGTTTGATCAAGGATCTTCCAGCATTGTCCAGTCACTGGGTTTTATTTTTATGGATCCCGGTATACTAAAACCAGCGAGATACGTTTAAGAAGCAATCTACGCCATTTCTATTCCCTTGCATTATTTGCAATACCCCACATGTCGGAATGTCAGGGGTTCGAGTTCCAGTTGGGTCAGGAATTTTAAACTAGCCTAAACCCTTCGTCCGATTTTCTAGACACAGCCTTAATCTCTTACTATCCCAAGGACTTCCTTACGCCTACAGTAGGGCCACTTTCCGTTTAGTCGTGCGCCATAGCCGGGCGGTTGAAGTAATCATATCTTTATTCAGAGCTACGGAATTTGCTGGTTCGAGTACCCATGGGGAAATAAATGTTTTATTAAGTTTTATGAAAGAGATGTTTTATGAAGGACCAATGATTACCCATAATCTTGAGGAATTTTGATAGCTAAAATAAGTAGCGGCTCCAGTTTGAGAAAATCAGCTATAACGGCTGGGGGATCCAAAATGTGCACCATATGTCACCCCTATACTGACTAGATGATCAGTACAACTATAATTGAGGCATTTGGATGTGAGGTCAAGAGCTGACATAATCCAATGGCCTTCTAGTTCTGTCGAGCGATCTATGAGGGAAAAAAACGAAAATGCAGTATATATATATATATATATATATATATATATATATATATATATATGTGTGTGTGTATGAGCCTTGCAGCCTCACAACTACCTATGCAGACTACTCGTGTTTGTGTTTGGTACTAACCTCGAGTCTCCCATCTTACACTAGAGTGGTTGCGTGTCGGTTGGCTGTAGTGGTATGGTGGTTGAAAGTAGTCAACCTCGGAGGATATTCTCATACATTTCGACGAATCCGGTATAAGATTTTTCCAATTTGATGTGTGTGTGTACGCGTGTGGTTGTGCGTGCGCGTATTTGCGTATGTGCGTGTGTATGTGCGCGCATATGTGCGTATGTACGCATGTATGTATGTATGTATGTATGTATGTATGTATGTATGTATGTAGGTACATCTGCGAATCGACCAATGAACACCTACAACCGACTATCCCATACCGACCATATACAAGCAAACACCATTTATTTAATATATTAAAATGAGTGATAATGTTCTCTAATGTACTGGAGTGATTTGGACCGGAAGGATGGAGAATTTTCTGGAATGTTTTAGGACCGTTATATGTGGGCGATGAGGAAGGATTCTGGCACTAGGGCCTGTGGTAGTAGTAATAAAATGGTAATGTGATCCCGCTACAGGCCTTAGGAGGCCCTTGGGATAGTAGAAGGTTAAGGCTCCCACGTATCTAGAAAATCGGCACTTAATGTCAGCCGGGTTGTCATCCATGCGTGCCCGCCGCCTTTACCTCCAGAACAAGCGTCTGATACTCATTTCCGTTACAGGCTGAGTCTACCCCAGGGTCATATTGCCGCCAGGTTTGGGTCAGTTCAAAAATCCTGACCCAACCGGGATTGGAACCCTCGACCTTCCGGTTTATAGCGTAGTACCTTAACCAATATGCTAAGGCGTGCCCCCAGAAGTAGTAATAGTAGGACTTTATTAGAGTACGGTTTCACTATAATATAAGGATAAGCATGATGCGCACGCATTAGTTGACTTTTTTATAAATAAAAGCGTACAGGTAAAAGAAAAAAAATAGCGGGAAGACGGCAGACTGCTTTAAAGTTATAATTGACTGCTGTCGAACACGGACCTGAATATTTAGGTCCAAAGGAAAATATTTAATATTGTTTTCTTAAATAATTTGTAATATTAGTAAAGTTATAAAATAATCTGTTTACATTTCGTCTAGATATAAAAAACTATAATTTTGATTTTTTATTAGAGATAGGCCCTAATTGCTTTTTATACATTGTTACAAATTTATATGATATTAGAATTTTCTGTAAAAGTAGTGGGTCCTGATTCTGATGTTTTTCGGGCTCCTTAAATAAACTCATAACACACAGTCTCTGTACAAAATTTAATTGGCCCATCCCTTCTAAATAATACCACAGTTCCAACTAGGCGCATCTTTGAGGCAATGAAATAACTTTATCTCCCTGATATCTATAAGAAAATAAGCTTACTTAAATTAGCCTTGAGTAGCTATGGCAAGGGAACACCATTGTCTACGTCATGATATACGGGTATAAACAGACATGTTAATTACATTTATTATCCACACAATTACATAAATGAACAACAAACTAATATTATTAATCTTCAACTGGATAAAATAGTAAACACTGGTTACTATCCAATATCTTAGAAAGAAGCTTGACCTGTCTGTAACGCAAGCATTTGCTCAAATCAGAGGATTGTAAGTAGCGTGTTTTATTGTATTTGCTATCTTGTGAAAACGTTTGTCCCAGTTGGGTTAAAATCTAGTTATTAGTTCAAAATGGATTCTACTTTAAATTCTTGTAGTGTATCAGAATTCCTCTTCAGATTCCGTTTAGAAAAACCTGGAAGTCGACGCATATTTGCTATCTTTCTAGCTATCTTTCTGTGCTTTAAAAGTTTGTTCTGATCATACAATTCTCGTTTCTCACAACAAAGCATAAATCAAAACAAAATGGTATGTAAAAAACCAATGAGTGTGGATTATGTAGTAAGATTGATTTTGATTCTCTGTTAATGGTGCCAGTGGAGTCATCAATTTGGATATATTCTCTGGTAAATCATCATATTGACAAATGAATTATTTGTTTAAAGTATAACTGAAATTATTTATTCCCTCAAAAATTGTATTATTCAATTAGGCCTATATTTCATTTTTGTTCATAATTTCCAAAAATAATAGAACAATTATTACCTATATAATTTTGATACTTGTACCGTACATTATATTGTTAAATTTAAGGGAAAGTAAGTAATTCTGTTTCAGTTAAAGTCTACGTTCAGTTAAGCTATTATTCCTTTGTTGATCTGATATGTTACATTATTACTGTAATATAGACCTAAAATGTAGAACGTGTTTGGTATATTTGCATTTAATACACGATTTTTTCTACTTTTTAAATATCTGATAATATAATATTGTTTGATACGAGTCATGCAACTGGACTGCATTCTGCTGTAAAAGAACCAACCCTAAAATTTGAACTATATGAGTTATGTTATATTACTGTTCCTTACGTACGGCTCCATGCCCTGCAGAAAGGATTCAACCCACCACCCGCATTCTTTTGCCATCTATAAATTAAATAAGAAAAACACTAATATATTATGTCACATTTCTTTTCTGCAGAAACAAACATCAATAAATATAAAAATGTAAGAATTAAAAAAAAATATCATGCTCGTAAAATGGTAGCTCTTTTGTAGTCTATTGGTGGTTGAAATATTAAGTACATTTTTTTTTTCAATTTTTTATTCACATTTTTCTCAGTTCAGTTATCTTGTGGCCTGGTTCAATTTTGCAGAATGTAGACAAATTTAGTATGAAATCGGTCTGCTTCCTGGCTTAAAACTTCAAATTTACTTACATTGTTAATTAATTGATTGTGCAACTTACAGCAAAGTATAATATGAACTAGATTACACCATTTGATCAGTTATAAATATACTTATATTATTCATATTTTAAATAGGCCCAACTATCTTCTTTCAGCAACTTTTTGTCAATATGTAAAAGAAATATGTCTTAATATAGGGACAAGCTTCATAAAAACCAAGGTTATTTAATTTTTGTGTTTTAACAGGACAACGTTTCATTTACCAATTTGATTGGTTCCTTTGACACATTATAAAGTGAATCGGTTTTCCCTTAGCAACCATATACAGATGTAATGGATTAAACGGGAGGAAAAATACTGACTTATGATTTAAGTTTGTTAAAGCAGCCTTATGTCTTAGGGCATGCAACAGGACGCTGCAACTCGAGTAGCCTACTCATAGGATAATAATTTTTTCTCGTGGAATTTTGGCCAGACAATGGGACAACGTTCACCTAACATCGTGGGAAATTTGGATAACCACCTTAAGTAGCGATTTCAGTTTACAAAACCAGCTATATAGGTTGGGTAACCACCATACCGACCATATGTCAGCCCTATACTAACTAGATTTTCGTTCGTACTTGCGATTGTTACATGCTACTGTGAGGCCACGACCGATTTGTAGGCTAAATACTTTTTAGGACTGTTTCACCATGTAGTTAGTTACAAATATGTTTGCTTTAATATGATAATTGTCCACCGCTGTGGTCTCGAGGTAGCGTGCTGCCTTGTCACGCAGCGGGCCCGGGTTCGATCCCCGGTCGGGGCAGTTTTTCTGGGTGAGGTTTTTATCGGGGGTTTTCCTCACCTGTAAGAAAAATGTCAGGAAAACTTTAACCCAAACGGTCCCCGAAATCATATGGCCATCACCCTTATCATTATCATCCTTACCATTATCATTATCATCATCATCCTTCACCGGTATGGAAAGCAACGGGAAGCTACCACACCTACACAATCCCCTAGTAAAGCTGCAAGCATAGCATGAAAATGCTATGATTGCAGTGAAGGACCTGCCTTCGCGCAGAATTACTATGGATGGAATATGATAATTATGATCCAGCATTAAAATAGTAGTATGGAATGGGATAGTTTTTGACGCCAATTAATGATTGGAAGCATAACTATTAAGAATTTTTATAAATATAGTGAAAGTGTACGGATCCCCTAAACATTTTATAAACTTACTCATTATACTAAAGGAATATTTATAAACTCTTCTTTTCTTTATTTAACCTCTCAATTTGTTAGTTATTTTTTGCGTGTACTTCCCATTCCGGGTCTTTCAAGGACACAACCTGTCAGGGGAGTATTTTAAACTCTGGATCAAGTACATACCTTTTGACCACACAAAAACTAATAGAATCGCCAGGTATTAGTGATCACATCAATGTCAGGACCATCTCCTAAACAACATGAATATTTAAGACAAAACACCAATCCCTCAAACATTCAAACTAAATAAGACGAATATGACAGGTTGATTATGGTGATCAGATGATTCGAGGAACTACTTGGGCCTTACATTTTCCTCAAATTTGTCTTACAGGCGAGGAAAATATCCGAGAAGACTCATCCAAGAAACCTGTACCGATGAGGAGCAAACCGTGACCTGTTTGCTTCCGGAGAAAATACATTTCCCCGAGTATTAAACATTATAAGAAATTATCAACCATATTTTCAGACCACTTATCGAATCCTTAAATTTGATTATTGTTTGCCGACAATTTCTCGAATTTTTAAAAGCTGAATTCAGTAAATATGCTTGACCAATTCATAAAGTAGTAATTTATTTACTCTCAAAATTGCTTCTCTTGAAATTCCTCTATTAAGTAGTTATACATGAATTCAGTTTAATTAATTTACCGCTCATATATATTTGAGAATCCCGAGGTAAACAGCAACACCCGTGGCAATACAACCTGAAATTCCATGTCTCCGATACATGAACATCGGATGGCAGATCACGTTAAATCTTCTGGAAAAAGTATAAAATATACGCAATCGTTGATAATGAAAAAAGTACAATAATTACAATAAACAATAATACTGAAAGTTGCCGAGTAACAGCACACTGATTAAAGAAGAAAATGCCTCTTCAAATTTTGATTTAAGTTTTGTTATTAAAACATCTTGGAAGATGAAGACTCACTGGTGGTACAAAAGCACATATCACTCACTGTTCCCGATTGACGGGAATAGAAATAATTATTTATAAGAACAATCCTAAATTCTCTAATCAAGAGTGGCTAAATATGAAGTACCTAAAAATGTAAGAACATAATTCCAACAAGTAAATTAAAATATGGAAGCTAATTAATACATAAAATACCAAACAATTAAGAGAACATTAAGAATTATTTGACTTTCATATTAAATATAAAAAATACCGAATTGTCAATTTATGAAATATCACAACTTTAAATTAGATACATATATGTAAGTAAGTAAAGTGATTTGGTTGCAGTCCTTGGAAGGCCTCGGGGTAGTAACTAATTAACGCTCCCAAATTCTATACAATCGTTAGGAAAAATATCAGCCTCGTTGTCAGTCCTAAGTGACAAGCCGTTTCTAACACCAGAACATCCACCTAGCACTCAATTACATTAGATAGTGAGTGTACCCCAGGACCATGGTGCCGCCAGAAAGTTTGAGCCAGTTTAAAAATACTGGTCCCATCGGGAATCTAACTAGTGATCGTTCCTTCTGGCTTGTAGAGGATTGCCTTTACGCTACGCGCACGCGCACACGCACATATATATATATGTGTGTGTGTGTGTGTGTGTGCGTGTAATTTAGGACACTAGTGTGTGTATATACACATACACACTAGTGTCCTAAATTAAAGCAACAAACTGGTATTTCTCCTTCCTATGTCTAATTCATTATATATTCATATAAAACTTAAACATATGTCAGTACAGTCATGTTCTGAACTGTAGATGGCATTCCGGCCATCTTACAACCATGCAAACGATGACGCCAGTGCAGCTATCAAACAGGGCACTGCAGTAAAGTGTTTATCGCTTAGTCCAACATCAATGTTTGCTGTGTAAACATTTACTGCAGGTAGAGTATGGCACAGAGAAGCCTCCTAGAAGATTCTCTTCGTTGGAGGGCCATAGGAAGAATGGAAGTAGGACAGAGTCAAGCTGATGTGGCCAGATGGCTTAATGTGAATCGTTCTGTTGTTTCTCGGATGTGGCAATAATTTTAGAGTCCGAAAATGTATCCCGAAGACCAGGGCAAGGACGACCAAGAGTGACATCGAAAAGAGAGGACCCTTATTTGGCTCTAAGGGCAAGACAGTACCGCCGTAGTACTGCACGGCAACTGGCATCTGACTTCACAGCATCCACTGGGACAGTTGTATCGAGGCAAACAGTGTAAAGACGGCTTCGGCTGAGAGGCCTTTATTGTTGGAGACCTGCTGTATGTGTACCCCTGACGCGTATTCAGAGAAGAGACCGTCTAGAGTGGAGTCATCAACATGCCAACTGGACGATCGAACAGTGGGCCAATGTTCTCTTCACAGACGAGTCCAGATTTAGTCTTAAAAATGATTCTCGACGAATTCGCATCTGGAGAGAACCTGAAACTTGATTTCGAGGCTCAAACATTTTGGAAAGAGACCAATTTGGAGGTGGCTCAATAATGGTGTGGGCAGGAATTCTGTTGACCACTCGAACACCTCTTCATGAAATTGTACGGGTACATCCACAAGGTTTAACTGCTGTGAGGTATCGTGACGAGATCTTGGCAGCTCATGTGCCGTTGTTTGGCGGTGCTGTGGGCCCAGACTTCTTACTGATGGATGATAATGCTCGTCCTCATAGAGCACAGCTGGTTGATGAGTTCCTGGAACTGAAGATATTACACGCATGGATTGGCCTGCCCGCTCTCCCGATTTGAATCCTATAGAGCAAGTCTGGGATGAACTAGGGAGACGAGTTGCTTCACGTGAACATCCACCAACCACTCACAAGGCCATGGGAGTTACTCTGCAGGAAGAATGGACGTTATTGCCTCAAAATGAGATTGATGACATTATTCGCAGCATGCCGCACCGTTGTGAAGCCTGTATTGCAGCCAGAGGTGGTCTCACCCAATACTGAACACACCAACCTGTTTTCTGGATGTTTCACTAATTTTGAAAAAAAAAGACATTTTGTTTTACTGGTACGCATGAATGTTTGCAGTTGTTTACTTTATTTATTCCTCTGATAGTTTATACTTTCGTAGCACTTGTTTATACTATTTTCTGGCAAAATAAATCCACAAAGGTGAAATTTCAGTTTGTTGCTTTAATTTTGGACACTAGTGTATATATTTAATTATTATTTAGCAGGTTTCACAATGTTTCGCATCTTTCTGCGTCCAATTGATATAGGTATGTCATTCTCCTCCACATCTCTCTGTTATTCCAACCTCCATCGTCCAATTCCTTTTCCCTCACGCTGCTCAAAACACCTTCAATCTACGTTATTTTTGGCCTTCCTATTCTTATTCTACCAAGTGGTACTCATTGAAGTTTTCATTTTTGGAATCTTTCTTCTGTCATTCCTTTTACATGAATATATAATTATAATCATTTTTCTTTAGAAATTCACAATTGAAGTTTGAATATTCATCTATTGATTAATTACATCGTTTCTTATTTTAGTTCTTCTACAAATTCCAGTTGAGCGCCCCCTGAAATACATTTCTGTAGAGTTTATTTTACTTATTATTCTAGATTTTTAATTCTCATTTGTTTTCACCGTATGTCATTGTGCTCCATGTATTATTGTATTAAAATGTTTCTTTTTGGTTTAGAACTTATATTCTATCATATAAAACACCATTTAATCTTCATATAGCAGATTTGCCCTTATTTATCCTCCCATTAATTTCAGCAACTTGACTTCCATCCGCACTAATTTTGTACCCAAATATACATGTTCGTTAAGGCTTTTTATTGTCCATATCCGTCTTTTAAAATCAAATCTTTTGATTTATCTCCATAAATTTCGTTTTATCTAAATTAGCTTTAATTCCCATTATTTTTATATTCCTCCTTTAGCTGTCCTGTCATGTACTCTAAATCTTCTTAATATTCTGCCTTCAGTAACTGATATTCAGCAAATAGCATTGCCTCACCAAGTAGTTACCCTTTAATTGATGATACCATCTGAAGAATTGAATTGGAAACGAATAATAGGCCAATGTATATGAGCTTGAAACTCTGAAGGTATCGAATATGAATCCATCGATCACTGTGAGTTCGAGGTAATCCCGAAGGGAGAAAAAATTAAACGCCAAAGATATTATATATGATACCTAAGGTTACAGTAGGATAAAAAGTTTTTTTGCTTTAATTTAATGAACATGATCCAACATTAAAATGTTATTATGGGATGGAATTGGTTGGATTTTTGTACGCCAATTAAAGATTGGAAGCCCACCTGTTGTCTATTCCTTATTTAACTTCTCACTTTTTAGAATATTTTCTTACGTTTCCTTCCCATTTCGTTGCTTTCAGGTCACAACTTGTCAGCGGGAATTTTAAATTCTAGATCGCGTACATATGTTTTGACCACACCAAAAACAAAGAGAGTCGCCACGGATTAATGATAAAGTGAATATCGGGCCACATCCGAGACAACAGAAACATTTAAGACATGATAACATTCCCTCAAAAATCCATACTAAATAAAGAAATATGATATGGCTGATTTTGGTGATCAGATGACTTCGAGGGCTACTTGGGCATTAAAGTTCCCTGATAGTTGTCTTACAGGTGAGGAAACATTAAAAAAACTCGTCCTGATGGAGAGAAAACCCTAATTGATATCGAGGCAATGATGTTATCCCGATACAACAGCGTAGACACTATTAAAAAGTAAAAGTCACATTTTTAAACCTCTTATACGTTATTTAAATTGCTCAATATTTGCCGACAATTATACAGATTTTTAAAACTAAATTCAGGAAATATGTTTGACTAATTCTTAATGTTGTACTTAATTTACCCTCTATTTTACTTATCTGTACATTCAATCCGTTCAGTTAATTTACCCCTCTCCCTCCCCCCACTCTCCCTCTCTCTCTCTCTCTCTCTCTCTCTCTATATATATATATATATATATATATATATATATATATATATTATTTTATTTATTTGAATATCCCGAGAAAAATATGTAGCATTATAACCAGAAATTATACCTCTCCGATACAAGAGCATGGGATGGCAGATCATGCTAAATTTTTAGAAACATTTAAATATAATATATTTAAAATTATGTTGTTATATTTATATTTAATATTATGTTTCCGTTGATAATGAAAAAAGTATAATAATTACGAGAAACAATAATACAGGTTGCCGAGTAATATTACAATGATTTAAAGAAGAAATTCCTCTTCACATTTTGATTAAATTTTGTTACTAAAACATATCGGAAGACGAAGGCATATGGGTGATACTAATGAACACATCACTTACTATTACTGATTGAAGTGAATTAGGAAATAGGTTTATAAAAACAACATTTCATTATCTCGTCAAGATTTTCTAAATTTGTAAGTACACTTCCCCAAAAAAAGAATGATCGGTTGAATATTTTAGAGTACCAGATAGACGACACTGCGCATGCGCGTACAGCTTGAGCTATGACACACGCCCTACCGCATCAAGACTTACTTAATTCTGTTCTCTTGTGGGTTGATATGATAACTGGATCCGAAAGTCACTAAAAACTGAGATGAAAAATATTTTTGTTGTAAAACATATATATATAATATATATATATATACATATTATATACATATATTATAAATAAATAGTTTAGGGGATACTAACAACCATAAATAAAATTCAACCTGATATAAATAAAAAAATGTTAACTCCTCGGCTGGATTCGAAACTTCAATGTTCAATTCTGCTGTCCGATGCGCGGAACCGCAGAATTAATATACCGCTGCCTTTGCTAACCTAAAATGTGTATACACGGTGTATCAAAAAGGATGGCGCAAACTTACATGGTTGAAAGTACACGATAATAGAAGCAACAATGTCCCAGTAAACATGGGTCCGCAAACGAGCCGTTTGTGAGATAATTACGAATGTATGGTTACAAGCCACCACTGACGTCATTGTTTGTAACATCGTACGGTTTACTCCTTGCGCACTTGAAGCCGTCCTATGGTTCTTTGTTTACAAAACTGAACTATGCCGAGAGGTGGAGTTGTAATCAAACAATACACGCAGAACGTACAGGACGGATACAGTACACAGTCTCAAAAGGTATCAGTCTCGTCTGAGGAGTGCCAGTTTTGCTGTGTTGTAGTTACAATGGAACCTTACAATAACGAAGAGTATGCGGATATATTTTTCATGTACGGTAGGGCTAAAGGCAAAGCACGGAGGTTGCACGCTTGTACTAAGAAACATATCCTGATCAAAGACACTCCGAAAGTCGTATATTTACAAGGGTCCATCAGAGCCTGAGAGAAAATGGGGGTTTTGCACATGGCACAGCAGTAGGTAGGCCTGCTCGCATTACGTCTGAGGTTGAGGACATGGTGTTGGAAGCAGTACAGCTCTCTCCAGGAACCTCGACGAGAAGAATTGCCACACAAGTGCCGGTACTAAGCTACAGTAGTGTATGGAAAATTTTACAGCGCAATTTACTGTACCCTTACCACCTCCAACGAGTTCAATGTCTCAATGATGCGGACTTTTTTCCTAGAGTGATGTTTTGTCAGTGGATGCAACAAAAGACTGTATCCACCCTCGTTTCACACGTAACATTTTATTTACAGGCGAAGCAGGATTCACACGCGATGGTGTTTTTAATTATCATAATACACATTTTTGGTGTGAAATAAACCCACATGCTGTTCATGAGTCACCACATCAGCATCGTTTCTTACCGAATGTGTGGTTAGGGGTACTAGATGATCATCTCATTGGGCCACACATTCTTCCACGAAAATTTAATGGACGGAGGTACCTTAGGTTTTTGCGGCGTCATCTTCCAGGATTTCTTGAGGATGTTCCCCTTCAGCAACGTCGGAGTTTGTGGTACATGATTGATTGAGCTCCGGCATCTAACGCGCAGATACGGCTAGTGATGGATAGGTCGAGGCGGATCTGTACCTTAGCCTCCAAGATCACCTGATCTAAATCCTTTGGATTTTTGTGTCTGGGTTCACCTCAAAAACGAAGTGTACAGCACACCCGTTAACACGGTTGAAGAACTGGATCAGAGAGTTGTACATGCTTGTCAAGAATTCAGAAATGATCCAGGGATTTTCGGAAGAATTCGACATTCATTGCAGAGACGAGCACAGTATTGCATCCAGATGCAAGGAAGACACTTCGAACACCTCCTTTAACAGGTAACCCATAAGTGATGTGAACTGTGAAATGTGAACTAAATGATATGAAAAATGAATAGTAAAGTCTAAATTAAAATTAATTTGTACTAAGTAGGACGATGTTTACAATGAAGTCAGTGGCGGCTTAACCATACATTCGTAATTATCTCGCAAACGGCTCGTTTGCGGACCCATGTTTACTGAGACATTGTTGATTCTATTATCGTGTACTTTCAACCATGTTAGTTTGCGACATCTTTTTTGATACATCCTGTATATGAAATTGTGTCATACTTTGTGATTTGTTTATATTATGTAATTGAACTTAATTTGATTACTTATTTTAGGAATTCTCACTATGAGGTATATTCATTTAGGAATTTTTTATAATTTTAACATATGAGGTGAGTGATAAAAAATTCTACCTAAATTTATTTGATTAGTTTAGAATATTTGTGCACAATGACGATCTTACATTATCCTGTTATTTATTAATTCAATTTAGGATTGTGATATTCACTATTATGGGGTTACTATTTCATATTAAATAGTCATTATCTACGCATAACAACTCATGCTGTCCCTCATTCTTCATAAGCATAGCGAAGAGGCATGATCTAAGACAGCGAGTTATTGCTCAAGTTGTCGCTGGATATGGGCTAGGGCCTCTGCCAGTTTGGTCGCTCTGCCACGGAGCACAGCCATTAGATGGGCTCATTGATTTCAAAATTTAGAGGATGTCACAAATCGCCCTATTCCTGGACGTCCATGGATTTCTTCTGCGGAAGTGCATGGTGCCATATTCGAGGCAGTTCGACAGGACCCCTTTCGGACTGACAACGAATTGCGATAAATATCTGACCTCCCCGGTTGTAGTAAACCAATTAAAGAGCCGTGGGATTAGGAACCGGAGGGCTGAGCAAAAGGAATGTTTACGGCAAGAACATGCCATCAACCGTCTTGCCTTCGCAACGAGTCGAATGGATTTCGATTGGAGAAAGTTGATTTTCTCCGACAAAACAACCATCTCGAGTGATTACGATGGTCCTTGCCATGCCAATCGTGAGAAATGTCCACCGACATGATGAAATTTTTTTTGTGCATCGACGTGCAAGGTCGGGATGCTTTAGCGTATCGTTGGGGGTGGATGTCTTACGATGGGGCTGGCGTGATAAAACGCATTGATGGCCGGTTCGATGCGGAGATGTATAAAACATATTCTGGAAAATGTATTCCTTCCTTCCGTCCAAGAACGTTTTCCAAATGGAACATTACTGTTCCAGCAGGACAACCATCCCGTGCACAATGCCGGAACAATTCAAAGATGGTTCGGGACGAGGCCCGAGAATGAAATTATTGGATTGGCCACCGAAGTCAACTGATTTAAATGTCATCGAACATGCATGGACGAAATTGAAACAGGAGAGGATTTAAGAAGTATGTCTGCCAACCTCCTCGAAATAAAGACTGGATGGCCTGTGGACAAGATATTAAGGTCACCGGTCTCTCTCTTTGCTTTTTTTTTTTTTTTTTTTTCATATTTTTATGTGAGGAAGTAGAACTTTAACTTCCATATATGGATTGCTTTTTTAAGGCCAGGTTTAGCTTACCGACAGGAGTGGGTATAAATCATTCCACTCTTTTTTATTAAATTAGATGGTCTAGGAACTCTGAAAATTTAAACTAATCATGCATTAATTTTTTTTTAAATGTGCTACCTAGGATCGAACGCGAGGTACTCCTCTTGATAACGTATTGGACAATGACTCAACCTTATGTGCAACCGGAACACGATGGCAGGATTAGCAGCCGTTGCGCTCTTGGTCTCACAGCTGCTTCGTGTTTTTTTTTTTCGAAACAGAGGCTGACAATATTCTCTTATGACTCGCGCTATACATCTTAGACGTGTGCACGATCAAGAGTTGACGCATTCGTTTTTTGGGGAAGTGTACATCTAAATATTTTAACAACGTAATTTTAATAAGTAAATTAAAAGAGGAAAGCTAATAAATTAAAATGTAAAATTCAAAACAATTAGGAAAACAGTAAGAATTATTTAATTTTTAATATTAAATATAACAAAATATTACCGAATTATCAATTTATGAAATAATACAACTTTAAATACGACACATGTACATAATATAAAGGTAATACGATTCTACTGCAGACCTAGAATGCCTTGGGATAGTAATAAATTAACGCTCCCATATTTCTACACAATCGTTAAGTAAAATGTCAGCCCAACCTGACAAGTCATCTTTACCCCAGAACATGCACCTATTACTCAATTCCAGTAGAGGCTTAGTCGACTCCAGGGTCATGGTGCCACCAAAAAGTTTAGGTCAGTTAAAAATCCTGGCCCATTCCGAATCAAAGATGCGACCTTCCCCTCCGGATTGTAGGGAATATTGTTTTCACGCTACGGAGCGTGTCCCACATATATATACATATATATATACATATATATATATATATATATATATATATATATATATACCAGCTTCATGGGCTAGTGGTCACTGTTTCTGACTACAGTTCATGAGGTCCCGGCACACCTCAAGCCGATAGTCGAATTCCTCCCAAACCTTGGTCAGCATATCTGGAGTAATGGATTCAACAACAGCAACAATCCTTCTTATCAAGTCTGGAAGGTCGACGGGAAATGGTGGAACGTACACATAGTCCTTCACATACCCCCTCAGGAAGAAATCACAAGGTGTGAGGTCGGCAGACCGTGGAGGCCATCGGGAATAAATCATGTCGTCCGGACCGGCGTGTCCTATCCATCGTCCGGGAATATTATCGTTCAACCACTGTCGCACATGATTAAGAAAATGAGGTGGAGCGCCGTCTTGTTTCCAAATGACGTCTTGAGATGCGGACATATTTAGCTGAGGAACAAGATAAATCTACAGAATATCCAGACACGATATGCCTGATGGTGTTTTTTAATTGAAAAGCAACGCCCCTTAGATTTATTGTTTGGACATAGCACAGAAAACATTGACCTTCGGGGAATCTCTTTCATCTTGGATTATTGCATATGGATTCGCCACCCCTAAAATACGCACATTATGTTTATTCAATTCCAAATTGTTGTCGGAACGCTCGCTGCACTGCAACAATGGAACTAGTCCTCGCAAATTGCAAAACACAAAATTACTTCTGTACAGGAGTCGCCATTTTCACAAATTTAACGCTGTGACGTAATAATGACAAGAAACAAATTACTGCATACATGATATGAATCTTTCATGGCTTTTCTTTCATTATAGCAAACAATCACGCATCCAAATTTGTTTGTAAAGCTATACCAACTCCTTAAAACCCCGTCCTTAATTTTGGAATACGGTGTATTACATTATGTTTACGTATTTATTTATTTACAAATGAGTTTTGCGCTCTTATTTTCTGCGCCTTGTCCAGAAATTTGCCCAGGTTTATACAACTTTCTGGATTTACCATTAATTCGTAGCAACACGAACGTATTCAATTTTGAACCATGTACCGCACGATATGTAGTACAAACCGTAACACTTCCGAGGTGAAACTAATAATATGAAACTAACAATACTTTAGATTTATACGCACGTCTTAAAACCTAAAAAAGATTCATGCTAATCTTATATTTGTCATTTTTGTCTAGCAACTTTCATAAGTTAGGTTACATTGTGGTTAGGGTTTGAGATTTCTTGATCTTAAAAGAACAAAATACATATTTTTGTTTTCTTTGTATCAAGAAGTAATAGTGGTATATAACTTAGAATTCTTTGTATATTTCATGGTTATCATATCTATGCTTGTATTTTCTTTGCATAAAAAGAATAATATACATTATTGCTCAGCCATCTTCATAATAGGCCTCTAACATTTTAACATTAAGGTTCAACACTATGAATTTCGGTAACGATGTATCACGAAAAAAATGTCATATTTCATAATTGTATTTCGAGATTTCCTTAATTAAAAGCAACTGGTTTTGTTAACGTTTTATGTGAAAATAAAATTTATGCCATGACAGTTTTTACATTCTTTTTCTAATTTTCCACAAACTCGACCATAGCTAGTCAGAATCCTCATTTTACAGTGTGGCTGAATAGCAGAGAGCATTAAGGTATAGTGCTAGAGATTTGAAGATTCAGAGCTCCAATCTCGCCGAAAACAATCACAGAGAGCATTAAGGTATAGTGCTAGAGATTTGAAGATCCAGAGCTCCAATCTCGCCGAAAACAATCACAAGTAAAAGTTGCATTAATATGATGTGGCTAGGCTTAATGTATTTGGAATCTGTAGAAATTAAATATTAATTTAGGCTTATACTCATATATCTCCTCGCGGGGGAAGGATGGTTTCGTGAGGAGTTACTTAAACAAGGTACGCCCAATATAGTTACGCTTATTTACCAACAGTCCCGCGCCGTAGCCGAGTGGTTAAGGCAAGAAGCCTTGGCGCAGAGCTACGGGACTTGCGCTGGTTCGGGTCTCCAGGGGGGGAAGAAATTTTCTCATGGCATTTCGGCCAGTATGGGACCAGTTCCCACCATCATCGTGAGGCATTTGGGCAGCTACAGTAAGTAGCGGCTCCAGGTTGAGGAAACCAGCTGTAACGGATGGGGGACTCGACATGCTGACCACATGTCACCCCTACACTGGTTGGTTGATCGTCTACATCTGTGATTGACATATGTGGATGTGAGGCCCAGCAGCCGCCTGGTACGCTATGGGCCTTCTAGGCCTGTCGCGCAAGGAGTTTATTTCCCAAGAGATGCCAGAGTGTGGGAAGTGATTAGTTTATGTGTTCAAAGAGACACCTAGTAGCCAAATAAAATAGACTATATTTGGATGGAAAATGCAGACTAAATTTTACTACGCGGCTCTTATTTGGACTTGAAATTCTTTAACGAACCCAAAAATCTTCATACTAGAACCCGAAATTAAAGTCCCGCCGAACTTTCCCATTGGATTGTTTCGTCCTAAAATATCAATTGATCTCGGCCGGGTTATAAGTGAATATCTTCGAGGCCAGAGACAAAATACGTAAATGCTAGACTATCGAGCGCGATAGAAAAAAATGTGTATAGGCCTACCCCATAGTCCTATGTGGGGGACACGAGTGCTCTCTAGCGGGAGTTTCTTAACCAAGCTAATTTAGTTGCAGTTATTAACCTACTGCTGCCAACGAGTGACATTTGATTAGCATATCGCCTCAATGAGACATCCAGTAGGCATTTTTTCTTTTAATTTCTAGACTACTAACTCGATTAATTCTCACCAAAATCGGTTTTGCAGTGTTTTAACGAGCCTGAACGTTTTCGGACTCGGGACTCACGGCTTAAAGTCTCTCCCGGAAGACTTGTCACTTCGATCTTTCCACCCTAAAAATCCATCGATTCCGACCGGGTTTGAATCTGGGATCCTCGGGACAAGAAACAAGGAACATAACCACTAGACCACTGCGGCCAACAATTTTCTATTAGCCATTTCACTAATTTTATAATGGAAAACTGGTATAAGTAAGAGCAAGAGGTGTTACACAATTACCAAAAATGTATTGTAGCTGAAACAAGTGAATTGCGAGCTTCAAAATTATTGGTAAGTTAGTAAATTTTGAATTACGCAAGGCGGGTAAAAAAGTTCAAGTAATGGTTTTATAAAGTTCATACAGGAAATTACAAATAGCAATCATTTTATGAAGATTTTTAAAATGCATTATAAAACTCCGTTAAGGTCACTGTGTTAACGTTTTAAGAAATGTAAAACAGTGCCTGAGATCTCAGTCGTCCTCAATAATCACCTGTGTTGTTTTGTTGGAGGTCTTTCGATAACTAGAGTACAATCTTCTCCTTTCAGTCCTGAAAGTCGTTCTCAGTAATCAGCAGTGCTGTTTTGTAGGATGTCTTTCGATAACTTAAGTACAATCTTCTGCTTTCAGTCCTGAAAGTCGTTCTTAATAATCAGCAGTGCAGTTTTGTAGGAGGCCTTCCGATAAATTAAGTACCATCTGCTGCTTTCAGACTTGAAAGTCAATCTCAATAATCAGCAGTGCTGTTTTGTAGGAGGCCTTTCGATAACTTAAGTATCATCTTCTGCTTTCAGTCTTCAAAGTCGTCCTCAATAATCAGCAGTGCTGTTTTGTAGGAGGCCTTTCGATGACTTAAGTATCATCTTCTGCTTTCAGTGCTGAAAGTCTTTCTCAATGATCAAAAGTGTTGTTTCGTAGGAGGCCTTTCGATAAATTAAGTACCATCTCCTGCTTTCAGACTAGAAAGTCTATCTTAATAATCAGCAGTGCTGTTTTGTAGGAGGCCTTTCGATAACTTAAGTACCATCTTCTGCTTTCAGTCATGAAAGTCGTTCTCAATAATCAGCAGTGCTGTTTTGTAGGAGGCCTTTCGATAACCAAGTACCATCTTCTGCTTTCAGTCCTGAAAGTCATTCTCAATAATCAGCAGTGTTGTTTTGTAGGAGGTCTTTCGATAACTTAAGTATCTTCTGCTTTCAGTCCTGAAAGTCGTTCTCAATTATCAGCATTGCTATTTTGTAGATGGCCTTTTGATAACTTAAATATCATCTACTGCTTTCAGTCCTGAAAGTCGTTTTCAAAAATCAGAAGTGCTGTTTTATTGGAGACCTTTCAATAAATTAAGTATCATATTCTGCTTTCAGTCTTTAAAGTCGTTCTCAATACTCAGATAGTGCTGTTTTGTAGGAGGCCTTTCGATAACACAAGTATCATCTTCTGCTTTCAGTCTTGAAAGTCGTCCTTAATAATCAGCAGTGCTGTTTTGCAGGAGGCCTTTCGTTAATTTAAATGCCATCTTCTTCTTCCAGTCCTGAAAGTCGTTCTCAATAAACAGCAGTATTGTTTTCTAGGAGGCCTTTCGATAAATTAAGTACCATCTTCTGATTTCAGTCCTGAATGTCGATCTCAATAATCAGCAGTGCTGTTTTGTAGGAGGTCTTTCGATAACATAAGTACCATCTTGAGCTTTCTGTCCTGAAAGTCGTTTTCAATAATCAGCAGTGCTATTTTGTAGGAGCCATTTCGATAACTTAAATATCATATTCTGCTTATATGACTGAAAGCAGAAGGTGATACTTAAATTATCGATAGGCCTACTACAAAACAACACTGCTAATTATTGAGGACGACTTTCATGACTGAAAACAGAATATGGTACTTAAGTTATCGAAAGGCTCCTACAAAACAGCACTGCTGATTATTGAGGACGACTTTTAAGGCTGAAAGCAGAAGATGATACTTATGTTATCGAAAGACCTCATACAAAACAACACAGATGATTATTGAGGACGACTTCTCAAGACAAAGTAGAAGATGATACTTATCGAAATGCCTCCTACAAAACAACACTGCTGATTATTGAGGACGACTTTCACGACTGAAAGCAGAAGATGGTACTTAAGTTATCAAAAGGCCTGCTAAAAACAACACTGCTGATTATTGAGGACGACTTTCAAGACTGACAGCAGAAGATGGTACTTAAGTTTTCGAAAGGCTTCCTACAAAATAAAACTGCTGATAATTGAGGGCGACTTTCAGGACTGAAAACAAAACATGGTACGTAAGTTATCGAATGGCCTCCTACAAAACAGCACTGCTGATTATTGAGGACGACTTGCAGGACTGAAAGCAGAAGATGATACTTAACTTATCGAAAGACCTCTTACAAAACAGCACTGCTTTTTATTGAGGACGACATTCAGAACTGAAAGCATAAGATGATACTTAAGTTATCGAAAGGCATCCTACAAAACAACTCTGCTGGTTATTGAGTCCGATTTTCAGGACTCAATGCAGAAGATGGTACTTTAGTTATCGACTGGTCTCCTATAAAACAGCACTGCTGATTATTGAGGACGACTGAGGATCTCAGGTACTGTTTTACATTTCCATAAAACTTTAACACTCTTTTTATGTGACGTATCCTCGTAGATGCACAATTCTTCCGTTACGTGGCCTCAACCACTTCAGTTCCGTATTTCTATTTTGTGTCGAAGAAAGAAATTCCTTTACATTCAGATAAATTGATTCTAAACAACGAATTTTCGACGTTCTATAATTTTCACCATTTTAAAACATTTTTTTTATCTCTGCGGGTCATTTGTCCAAGAATTAAAGTACACACATACTCTGATCCCTTTTAAAAATAAATATATTTTTGAAAAATTGCCCTAATAGTGAAATTATAAGTAATAAGCCTAAGTTAATTTTGGAAAAAAATCAATTTTTCAATCCTGTTCGTTACAAGGGACACTGGTTTCGATCGGTTTAAACAACATGGGCCGATCAACTACCGCAGTGTTACAAGTTCTATTAAAAAGTTTCATGGATGATAGAGGAATTTAAAAATAACTAATGTATGTAAGAAAGTTCTGTAGATGCTAATTATTTCAATTCAAACTCCTTTGAACTAAATTATAGAGCAGGGCCTAATTAAATTATTCAACTCTTTATATCAGTTTTATTTCTCATTATACAATACATTATTGCAATCTTAACTTTTACGCACAAAAATCCCATCCCAATTTACACTGCCAATTAAAAAAAAACACTCACACTGTACAAACCGGTTTATTTCTATTATTGTATTGTGATATTTCTTGTTTTCCCCTTGTTGTCTTCAATATGATATTGTGCAATTTGTCTTATAGCTGGTAGAATTAAGGGTTCGAAACTTATTTTGATGTAGGTTTTTTAAACGCGACACTATTCAAATTTTGAATCATATATGGCACAATGTTTGTACAAAATGTTCCACTTCCGATATAAAGTAACAATAGGCTATATTAGCTTAGATCTTCGTTTACACTACAGTCTTAAAAATCCAACAGAAATATTTATCTCTTTTGTCTAGCTTAATTTATTACAGTACAATGCAGTGGAGCGCTTTTATCTTTAATTATATCTTACACAATATTATGTTATGTTTTCTATGTTTATTAGCGATATTTTTGAAAATTAATATTGTTATATTAGTGTTTTGTGTTATGTTTAGTTAACTAAAAATCTAGGTGAAATTAGGTTAATTGTAAAATTTTGAGACTTATTATTAAAATAATTCACAATACCAATAATAATAATAATAATAATAATAATAATAATAATAATAATCATACATTTCTGTTAGTTTGAAGACTTCCGGATCATAAATTAGAAAATCCAACACGAGTCACAGTACTATAATTATTTTATTTTTCTTTGTATCACTTAGTTTAATAACAGTGGTACCTTATTGCATTTTAATTTTCCCTGAGGTTTCTATTAAAATATGTGAATAGGCCTAATCCAACCAAGGTGAATTTAAATATTAACTCATATTTCTTTAATCATGCACCAATACTCACAATATGGGAAGTAATAAAGTATACTTTCTTATCCTCCGTCCTAATAAATGTATCTTATTATTAAAGATAAGTTAATATTATCCATCACACAATCATAAATTAATATTTGACCATTGCTTTTAATTAATCACTTACATTTTAATATTAGCCCAGTTTTTATGTGGTAACTTCAAATTAACGCTTTTTAGTGTTCTACATATACTAATAAGAAGAAAGGTTCGCCCTAATGGGCACTGATAGTGTTCTACATATAATCTCTTCTTTTTTAGTGACCAGCAATAGTCTGCTGTCATGTTTACATTTTTAGCGATCATTATATGAAGAGACATTGATGCACCTTTTGTTTTAGTGATCAGTAAATCTGCTATCGGGTTTACGTTCCTCGTTTCCAGGTAACGTATGTCCATCTCCTTACTGCCTTGTTGAAATCTTTCACCCTGCTCCTCGCTGATATAACCAAACTTTTCCGTCGGGAAAAAGTCGAAATTAGATAAAATATATAGAACTTCAAATAATCCATGTGAAATCAACTTCTTAATCTGTGATCGAACAAATATATTCTCTTTAATTTTAACATCAGATATTCAAGATATATATTTTGGCGATTGTCGTCCTTATTTACAGATTTCACGAATTGCTTCACCAAAACAGATAATAGGAAATATGTTATGTCCACAAAATTCTCGTAAATTACATTTTTAGTTTCTGGGATTAAATTGTCTTTCTGCTTCCAATGTTTTCTTATCTAGTCATCAGATAGAACTTTACTCTACCATTCACATATGTAACATGCTATTTTAGTTTAATCTGATTGTGGACCGAGCAGCTACCGATGAAGTTTAGATCTCTAGACATCTGACACTTATGTTATTCATATTTCACTTTTCAAGAAGAAATTTTAAGTTCTCATATGTTTCCTTCAAGTTAATTCAATAAAAACTGTATCTGCACCATATACAACAGTAGACCTTTCAGAATAGTTTCTGAGGAGTCTATAAATAATTACAAGTCACGTGGAAATTATTCTGTATCTGCCAAGGCAGTCACCAAACAAGGGATATCATGACAGCAAGAAAGATTCCCTTCCTGAGAGAAACATGCAACAAATTCCTCTTTACGGTGTTCTATACCAAGCAAATGACGTTCCCGGAGCCAAGAGGCTTTTTTCGTTAGTCTGGATTAGCAGAGGCCTTAGGAAGATCTAATACCGCAACTAATAATTAAGTTCTCTCATCGTGTACTACTAAGGTTGTTAAAAATCCTCTTCTTGGAGTGTATCTAAATCACTAAAACAGTCTTGAGAATTAATTTCTGAATCTGATTATTCCTTTTCAAATGCTTTTTTTATTGAGAAGGGACAAGAACACTAGGTATTTTATTTATAACTATATTTCCACATATATGGCAAAATACATTAGGGTTATTTTCAAACTTTCTGAAAGACATATAATTATTAAGAAAAGAAACAATATATGAAATGCAGCTGCCGCTCACAAAATAATTGCTCACTATATGAATCGTAACTTAAACAAACATGGTATAACTAACTAAATCAGTGGCTCTATCGAACTCATAGGTTCATTGCCTCGCGGATATAAGCTCTCCATACACCCCATCCTAATAAAATATTTTCCTATCATCCCCTGTATAATCTACTTCCCTGAAATCATGATTCATATTATTCTCCCACCTCCTTCATGGTCTATCAATTGGGCGATTTCCCTCTGGTTTTCCTACATGAAGCTTCGATGCCCCTCTTTCATTCCCTATTCCTACCACATGTCCTACCCATCGCACTCTAGGAGACTTAACTATTCTTATTGTATCTGGTTTCCTATAAAGATCATGCAGCTCACTGTTAGGAAATCTTTTCCATTCGCCTGTCTCATTCATCTCTCTCTAGTCTAAAAAAATTCCTAAGAATGTTATTTTCGAATATCCGTAATATCTTATCCTCCCTTAAAGTAAGAATCCATGTTTCGCACCATATAACATGACTGTTTTATATATTTTCAGTTAAAGTTATGATGAGAGAAATTGGAACAAGAGTCCCCTGAATGCACGCATTTCCAGAATTGAGTGTGTGGCAAGTCATTCACTCAGCCTCTTATTTCAGATAAATAAGTACTTTAATCAAAAGTGAATAATTTATGAACCCGTAATTATTATCAGAAGTAGGGCATATTTATATTCAAATGAATTATAATTAGAATAGGAATTCAATAGTAACAAAATTAAAATGATATAACCTACCAAAAAATAATTTAATAAGCAATATATAAAACACTAGTACCAAGCAATTAGCGCCAGTCATAGACCTGGACCCTTGCTATTGTAGCGAACGAAATTAGTAAACATCATACAATGGATCCGTAAGCCCTTATACAATGGGGAAAAAGTCTGCAGTTTCTTTTGTTAAGTGGATTTACAAGACTGCACTATTATCAAATTGCTATAACAATGCTAAGCCCAAAAACTTCTTACAAAAGGCTGGGAAGTCACAAACAAGCAATTGGATTTTCCTAGGTAACTTGTGGAAAGAGTTATCCCCAAACCAATTTTAACTAGTACATGTCGCTAGCAGCGGGTGCCTTCTTTGGCGGCGTAAGGTAGATGCCGACAAAGATAGCCGCGCTCTTAAAGAAAACTCCATTTGGTCAACCCTGAAAATTTTATATTATGAGGCAACTAATTTAAAGGGGGGACGAGGCCACAAACGTCTAAGTTTAACACCCCCGATAACGCCCTTAAGATATAATTTACCAATCAAAATTAGTTTAACATATAAACTGTTTGTGAGACGCTAAGACTTTTGGTGGAAGGGACTAATGCCGGCCCACTCTGAAATAATACATATTTTTATTTAGCGGAAACCAGTGTCAGTTCGGTAGTCCGTTGGGTCAGTTGCGACTAGCGAGTGTGCCAGTGCAGGGCACATCGCATTACTAGGCGAAAATTAAGTTACTAACATGAGTGCCAGTAGAGAAGGCACATCGCTTTGTTGAGTGTTATAAACATTATTAGTTCTGATTCACCAAGAGCCTTCTCGTCAAATCGTCGTCTAATACGACAAATGTAAACAACAAGTGACAATAAAAGTGCATCGATCAATTACAAGACAGCACACTGGGCCTACTGTTTTTCCCCAAGTGAACATCCTTTCTTACGGATTCCCGAGAGTTAAGTCCATTGTGCTACCGAAACCTGAACCCACTAGTCCGGAGCACAATTGTCCATGAACCTTATCCTGGACACCAACTTAAAACTATCCTGGACCACAAGCCTGTTTTAAGTGCATTTTAAATGTATTTTTGCATCTTATTCCTATTTGTAATTATTGTTCCTATGCATATGAATTCGGCTATTTCTTCAAAATTCCCCTTTATAAATATAGTAAAATATTTCCGGGTTATTTTTGCGCTTACTGGAAGACGTGTTACTTAAAAAGAAAGCAATATAATATGTATTACAACTGCCACTTAGAAACACATATGTTATTCGAAAATAAACTATAAACTCAATTAAACTTCCAGTTATTGCAATGTTATAAAATATATTCATTATGTCATTATAGTCAAACATATTCAATAAAACAATGAAATTCATAGTATTTATTTGTTTCAAACAAGAGCTAACACAAAACTACGTTGGTAATTTTATAACATTGATACATGATAAGGGAAAAAAGGATTGCAGTTTTGAGATCAACATATCAGAATTAGTAAATGAGATATATTTTTAAAAAAAAACTTCAGAATCACGCATACCAGTGTAATATTCATAACTGAAAACTCTGAACAGTAGCCTACTTAATGGATTATACCAATTGTTGTAAAATTAATTGCATCTATCAATCTAATTACTTTTATCGAAAAAAGAGTAATAATCATATTCCTAAACCATCTTCATAAAATGTGTAACTTTTGAACACGAATGTTTTAATTTCCGAGATTCTGTAATACACTTCACAAACGTGTGTTGTACATATTTTTTTGCAGGATGTCTTTAAAATAATAAATAATAATAAAATAATATATTTGTTAGATATATTTGCGCTCATTATAAACAACTTACTGACGTTAGCACTCTGGCCAATGCATTACACTAAATGCCGATAATAATTTAGTTGAGACTAGAGCAGGCGGTGACACGAATCAGACATAAAATGACGGCAAATACGAATTTATTGTCTTATATTGTTTCAAATCAAATTCAGTTAATTTAAAATGCAGTGATTTGTTTCGTATAATTTATATTAACACTATATTTTGGATATATTTTTGTATAAACATTGTACGTAGTTTACATAAAGGGTAGTGGTTTCATTTCCCGTCCTAGGTATTTAATTTGTAATATTACAGTATAATTATTAAGTTATTTATAGGTTGGCAACTCTGAAATTTAGGAAAGCGAACTTTCAATAATGGTTGGCATTTCTAACAGAACGCATATTTCTGACATTTACGACGGAACGCACTTAAGTGCAAAAAAAGTCTATCATATATTATAGGGATTAAAAAAAGGGAGAGAGACTGAGAAAAAAATGACTGCGGAATGTACAACAAGATTTGAATAAAACCCACAGATAAAAGGATGGAGAAGAGAGGAATGGAAGAAGGTTCTGATGGTGGCCTAGTTCATCTAGAACTGTAGAGCCGAAGAGTGAATAACTATCAACAAGGTATTAAATTATCGTGAACATAACATTCTTTATGCACTTTATTACCTGTTCATTATAAGTATAGAGCCGAAGAGTAAGTATCAACACGGTGTTAAATGATGATGAATATAACATTCTATATTTAAATACCAATATTTCCTGTTCAATATAACTGTAGAGCCGAAAGGTAAATAAGTAGTAGTACTAGGACTTTATTACACAAAAAGTAAGATATTTACAATATTATTTACAAATATGGGTCGCACGGGCAGTAAGCCGTACGTGCTGTTGACAGTCCGTTACAATAAAGTAATAATTGGTACTAGTGTAAAGAAAAATAAACAACAAAAACAGCAATAACATTACAATTACATAAAGAAAACACAATAATAATATTACAATTAAAATAATACCACAATAGCATTATACACTAAAAACATTAACATTACAATTACATAAGAAAACACAATAATATTACAATTAAGTAATAACACAATAGCATTATACACTAAAAAAACATTAACATTACAATTACATAAAGAAAACACATTAACATTACAATTAAATAATAACACAACAGCATTATACACTAATTAATTTATATATAATTGTTAATAATTAATGGTATTGCATTTTGATAACATATATTTATTCATGAATGAGTGTTGTCCTTATTTTTCGCGTTTTGTCCAGAAATTTACCGAGGTTTATCCAATTTTCTGGATTTACCAATAACTCGTAGCATGCCAATCTTTCCCGATTTGAATTTAGAAATCTTTCCGGTAATAACTGACGTCTCCAATATTCTAAATCATTACATTTCCTAATATATGTATCTCATCTTCAAAGTTCCCGCACATTGGACATATTCGCATATCGTGATCGTCGCTAATTTTTAGAAATTTCCATGCCCCTAGCCTAAACCAAGCAAGCCCTGATCTCTCCTTAAATCCTAGGTTGAGTATATACGATTCTTTTCCCCAGACGTGTTTTAGGTCTCTTTGTAAACACAGTGAGCGTTTTCCTGTACATTCGGCGAAAGTATCTTGTTGGTTTATATCTAAGTACCTCCTCCTTATTTTTCTCCACACGTTCTTGCGATTTTCAGTCCCTTTTTCCCATATCCAGCCCATCCCAATCTTTTGGAGTTCTCTCCTAACCTCGTCTGCCCAAAATTCAACATCTATGTTTTTAATTTGGTGGTCGTAACAAATTGCTCTAAGCATTGTTTGTTCACCTTGGGATTACTCGCAACCAGTATTTGAGTACACACGAATTTTACAGTTAATATCGTCCTGTAATGACCCGAATTCATATAAAATTCCACAGTTAGAAACGGCCTTACTAAGTCCTGTAATATACTTTAGAAAATGCGTATATACCTTATTTAGTATTTCCGTTCTTTGGAAACCCCAAATCTCACACTACCATAGTGCATTACTGGCCTGACCATAGCTCCATACATTTTTTCTAATGTGCATCGACTGGAATATCAGGCACTCGACCCAGAATACCGAGTACACTGCTAAGTTTGTCCCCTCCCTTTAAATAATGCTATATCAATATGTTTTTTCCACTTTCCGTTCATTTTCAACGTCGTACCAAGATATTCAAAATGTTTCACGTTTTGAAGTACTTGATCGCTGTATTTCCATTCCTCTGCTCTACCATAAACCGTCCCATTTTAAAGGTCATTGTTTTTGTCTTACTAACATTTACAGTCAATCCCCATTCCTACAGTATATTTCCAGTAGGTCAAGACGTCTCTGCAATCCTTGATTGTCTTGGAACAGATAATAAATCATCTGCATACAACAGGACTGGGATTCTAACATTTCCTATCTCCGGAGCCTCAATTTCTCCTTCTAGCATTACGTCTACAATATCATCAACGAATAGATTAAATAGCATTGGTGATAAATGCAACCTTGTCTCACTCCCCGATTGGCTTCACTGCTCTCTGTAATGTGCCCTTGGTCTACTTTTATACAAAATTTAACATATTTATAAATTGACATTAAAGCATGTATCATTTTATGAGACAATCCTTTCCGATTTAATTTTTCCCTAAGTGCGCTTCGGTCCACAGTATCAAATGCCATTTTAAAATCAATGAATGAACAAAATAATTTACCCCCCTTCATTTTCAGATTGTCATCAATTAATGTTCTCAGAACAAATACGTTGTCCACAGGTAAATAGTATTAACACGGTGTTAATGAGGTGAACATAACTTTCTATATTTAAATATTGTTCAATATAACTGTAGAGCCGAAGAGTAAAGAAGTATTAACGCGGTGTTAAATGATGATGAATATAACATACTATATTTAAATATATATATTTCCTGTTCAATGTAACTGTAGAGCCGGAGAGTAAATAAGTATTAACACGGTATTATATGGTGATGAACATTACATTCTGTATTTAAATCCCTATATTTTCTGTTCAATATAACTGTTGAGCCGAAGAGTGAATAAGTATCAACACTGTGTTAAATGATGATGAATATATCATTCCACACACACACACACACACACACACACACACACACACACACACACACACACACACACGCACACACACAGACACACACACACACATATATATATAGTAGGACTTTATTAGACAAAAAGTAAGATATTTACAATATTATTTACAAATATGGGTCGCACGGGCAGTAAGCCGTACGTGCTGTAGACAGTCCGTTACAATAAAGTAATAATTGGTACTAGTGCAAAGAAAAATAAACAACAAAAAAATCAATAATATTACAATTACATAAAGAAAACACAATAATGTTACAATTAGATAATAACACAATAGCATTATACAGTAAAAAGCATTAACATTACAATTACATAAAGAAAACACAATAATATTACAATTAAATAATAACACAATAGCATTATACACTAATTCATTTGTATATAATTGTTAAGAATTAATGGTATTGAATTTCGATAACATATATTTATTCATGAATGAGTGTTGTCCTCATTTTCCGCGTTTTGTCCAGAATTTACCGAGGTTTATCCAATTTTCTGGATTTACCAATAACTCGTAGCATGCCAATCTTTCCCGATTTGAATTTAGAAATCTTTCCGGTAATAACTGACGTCTCCAATATTCTAAACCATTACATTTTCCTAATATATGTATCTCATTTTCAAAGTTCCCGCACATTGGACATTTTCGCATATCGTGATCGTCGCTAATTTTTAAAAATTTCCATGCCCCTAGCCTAAACCAAGTAAGCCCTGATCTCTCCTTAAATCCTAGGTTGAGTATATACGATTCTTTTCCCCAGACGTGTTTTAGGTCTTATATATATCCTGTTCAGTATAACTGTAGAGCCGAAGAGTAAATAAGTATTAACACGTGAAAATGATTACCTATACTTCCTGTTCAATATAACTCTGAGATACCTATATTTCGTGTTCAATATAACTCTAGAGCCGAAGAGTAAATAAGTATTAACACGGTGTTAAATTAGATACCTATATTTCCTGTTCAATATAACTCTAGAGCCGAAGAGTAAATAAGTATTAACACGGTGTTAAATGATGATGAACATAATATTCTATATTAGATACCTATATTTCCTGTTCAATATAACTCTAGAGCCGAAGAGTAAATAAGTATTAACACGGTGTTAAATTAGATACCTATATTTCCTGTTCAATATAACTCTAGAGCCGAAGAGTAAATAAGTATTAACACGGTGTTAAATGATGATGACATAATATTCTATATTAGATACCTATATTTCCTGTTCAATATAACTCTAGAGCCGAAGAGTAAATAAGATAACACGGTGTTAAATTAGATACGTATATTTCCTGTTCAATATAAATCTAGAGCCGAAGAGTAAATAAGTATTAACACGGTGTTAAATTAGATACCTATATTTCCTGTTCAATATAACTCTAGAGCCGAAGAGTAAATAAGTATTAACACGGTGTTAAATGATGAACATAATATTCTATATTAGATACCTATATTTCCTGTTCAATATAACTCTAGAGCCGAAGAGTAAATAAGTATTAACACGGTGTTAAATTAGATACCTATATTTCCTGTTCAATATAACTCTAGAGCCGAAGAGTAAATAAGTATTAACACGGTGTTAAATGATGATGAACATAACATTCTATATTAGATACCTATATTTCCTGTTCAATATAACTCTAGAGCCGAAGAGTAAATAAGTATTAACACGGTGTTAAATGATGATGAACATAATATTCTATATTAGATACCTATATTTTCTGTTCAATATAGCTCTAGAGCCGAAGAGTAAATAAGTATTAACACGGTGTTAAATTAGATACCTATATTTCCTGTTCAATATAACTCTAGAGCCGAAGAGTAAATAAGTATTAACACGGTGTTAAATGATGATGAACATAACATTCGATATTAGATACCTATATTTCCTGTTCAATATAACTCTAGAGCCGAAGAGTAAATGAGTATTAACAAGTATTAACACGGTGTAAAATGATGATGAACATAACATTCTATATTAGATACCTATATTTCCTGTTCAATATAACATATACTAAATCAATAGGCATAACTATGTAAAATAGATAATTAAAGTTTTATGCGAGTCAAAAGGATCGTCAGATATAACATTAAAAATAAATGAATAAATAATTGATTTGACAAAGAAAATAATACTACCATTGATCATCTATACAATAAAAATAATACGTAGTTACATACACACTAGTCCAACCTAGGGTTGGGGTACACGGTCCTTGCGGCCCCACCCTGGCCTAAAGGACTAATAAAGCAAACTAGCTCTTCTGAGCTATATTAACCAGACTCCGACGACAACTGAATAGATGATGATTTGATGTTAGAAAACACAACTCTTTATGAGAGTACACAAGGAGAGGGGAGAAGGTGCGATAGCACACGGTGCGTACTATAAAAGGAGGGGGTAGGTAGGAGAGAATTTGGCACTGTTCACAAAGATCACACACGAAATGGAGACGCGATGATGTATAGGTTGCGCAGTATGACATAATCCCTATATCGAAATATTGAATTCGGTACACACGTGCTTGTTATTAATACTTCTTAAAACAATTTATGCTGTTCAATAATTAGAAAAATGTCGAAATTTTACTTTGTTTGTAATAAACCTTTGACTGAAAATGAAAAATTATTGTTGATCATGGAATAAAGACTTTGATTGATTCAAGTGTTGAAAGAAATTATGGGTTTTCTGAACACCTGAAGGACTAGAAATCTATGAAAATGCATGTGCAGTGCCGTGAAATATACACTCGGAAGAGTTCTATTGCTGCAGTTAAAAGACAGCAATGATATGGAGCCAGTACATCTGATATCAGTCCAACTCGTACTAGAGCACGCGTAAATGAATCCGTTTTTTTTTGTTTTAAAAAATGTTATTTTGTGGAGATGAAGCGAATGAAAAGGCTGAAAAGAAAAAAGCGCAAAATGTCAGGAGTAAAATTTGTAAAGTTGCTATACTTGAATTTGAGAATCCATTCTGAAGGTAGCTCGGACCCGTTCTGATGATGTAGTAAAAATGTTGCTGCACATATTCAGTACGAGTATGATTTAGTTGCAGCTGAGGCTTGGTACCATAATAATTGCTATAATTCCTTCTTGTGACGCACCACTGGCGGTAAAATCGGTCGTTCTCAAGATGAATGTACTATTGTTGCGATGGAGAAAATATTTATATACATTGAAAATAGTGATGACTGTCAGTTTTCATTAGAAGAATTACAAAATAATTGCAAAAAATCCAGCTTTAGATTATATAACAATTAAGATTCGATTGAAGTTAAATATGGTAATAACATTATCACTGAAATACCGGTAAGATTAACATTAATTTGTTTCATTGATGATCACCATGATATTCTTAACCAAGCTTGGTTTGTGAAATAAAGTCAAAATGAAAAGGGAGAACGATTTAGAATCCTCAAATCTGCAGCAGCAATCATTCGAGAGGACATTCAATCTTTAGTATTTGATAATACCTAGTCGAATATTTGAAAATATTAACAGAGATTTTCCGGACTCATTGACTTATTTTTGGAACAAATAATTCTTAAAAATAAAAATTTAAACTAGAACATTTAAAACTTGTATGTACTAATAACAGCTACACTATTATGACTGCTGTCAGGCCTAGATATTTCAAATTATAATTTCAATTGGATCAATTAATAGATAATACTTTGGAACCAATTCAAACGTTACTCCCACCTGCTTCACAAAGACTTAATACCATTTTTTGCAATTGCAAAAAGGGTTATAGTGCAAAATGTGACCGTAAAAAAGTCTGATTGTTTTGTTCACCAGTATGTACCAATTGTCAAGGCCAGTCTTGCTCCAATGTTGAATCAAAGAGAACAAATGAAGATTTATATGATTTCAATGAGGAAATATCTGATACACCTTTCTCAGAACAATTAACAAATATCCAGCAAGAAGAAGACGGAATCGTAGATGTCATTACTGTCGAAGTAGAATTCAAAGATTATCAGTCAGATTAACATTACCCGGATCAAGAATAATTTTTGTCACTTACACCATTCCCAATAGTACAATTTTTAATTAATAGAATATTATTTAATAAAACTTAATCACAATAGATCGTGAAGTACACATATCGGTGACACCACGTTAAAAAATGCGCCTAGTAAAGTACCTCATAGGTGGTGCGGAAATGTGTGCATATTATATAGAATAAGACTTCTTCAAATTTTAGAATCGCGATATCTCAAGAATGGCGATTCGTATGAAAAAAGTATAAGAACAATTTTTGTAGTTAATTGCATGATACAATATTTTTCTAAGCTATTTTTATGATAAATCTTACCGTTTGGCTGAAAAAATGCAAAAAAACCCATATTTGTAAACTTTGACCTTGAATAATTTTCTTTTTGCAGATGTGTGATCAATGGGGACTTTTCACATTTCATTTATAATGGTGATCCCAACATTCCTACCAATTTTCAGCTCTATACGAATTTTTGTGAACTGAAATGTCTATTTTGACCAGACTAAATATAACTCGAATAATTTTTTACCTGATGATTTCTTTTTGTAGGCTATTTAACTCATGCCCCAAATGGGAGTCAATGGCAAATCACATTTCAATCAATTTTGATTTAACATTCTGAGTAGGTCAGAGCATTATTTTGCAGTGACTGACTCTCTAAGAAATACTTTGAATACGTTTAATGTAAGAATTTATATAATAAGATGCAAGTGGCTCCCAGATTGTATACGTATAGTGCATGAACGTAACCAGATACTACTTGCGGGATATAATAGAATATCATTTGTAGCAATTGATTATACCACAAAAAATAAACCACTGTTTTGACTTTCTTAAACGTATTATTTTCAAGGCATTTATGTTCCAGAAAAATATAATTGATATATTTACATCATAGGTCATCAGAAATTAATTAATAACCTATAATGTTGGTTATAAACAGTTTGATGTGTTTCATTTTTTCTCCACTAAGGTGCATTCTTACAATATTGCGATCTTTTGGCAATAAATAATACGATCTGGTTGCAGTGTTGAACAAATGAAACATAATAAACGTTTCTCATTTGTTTTCAAACATTGCCGTTTTCATTAAATATGTGAATATTTTAAAATAACCGCATTTAAATAATTATTTGTGAGTAAGCAGCTTAATTTTATTCGTTAAATAGTCCTAACAAAATGCCACTCTTGATTTCCAAATTATCTACATAGAATCACTCGTCAATTCGTGACGTCGTGAATTTATCGATAATTAGGAAATCAGTCGTGGTATTACTTATGATAATGTGATTTATTTTCGGGTGAACGGAATATATAGATATTTGAACCCCAGTCCGTCGCCGTGGCGTTGTCGGTAGAGTCCATACCTTCCACTCCGGCAAATCGGGTTCGATTCCTGGCGAGGTAGGGGATTTTAAATCTCCACCTTGGGTCTGGGTGTGTGGTTGTCCTGTCCTTGTGTCTATGCGAGAATTAAAGAAAGTTAAACTGGTAAAACAATAAAAGAAAAAGTTACAACAAGAAGGAAAATAAGTATAAACGAAAAAAAACTGGTATTTATTACTGGAAGAATATTTTTTTATTTAATCCATGGCATATAACGATAAATGACATAATAAAGTGAGATTATTAACTAAGAAATAACGCATGCATTTTGAGTCTCTAAAATCGATTTTGAGAACATAACGAAAGCTCGAGAATGACGTTATAGGACGGTATTATTGTTCTCAACGGTATGCCATATAACCGGCGTCAGCTTGTCTGGCACTTGCTTGTAGTAACTATTTTCATGGTTGAACCTCCCTTACCGAGTTCTTATTTCAGAATTGGTTATATTTTAATGGAATATTTTTATTCAGAATATATAATCAGTTCATAAATTACACAAAATAAACTGATACTTCATCACTAAAATAAAAATATTTCCTCATCATCATTATGAAGATTTTTTGTTTAGGCTCAGTTGAGCCTTGTACAATTTTTATGATCACTAGAATTTATATTTTTATTCACTATTGGAGCATTAGGTTTCCTTAATGTTGTTTACGTTTGTCTCTGTATCCTTTACGTTAATACTTCATCATCATCATCAAACTTCACAGATTAAGTCTTTGTCTGTTCCTATCTCACATATGTTCAGTCCAGCGCTTTCTTGGTCTTCCTACAGATCTTCGATCTCCAGAATTATTCACCAGTGCCATCTTTGGTATCCTATCCTCTGTCATTCATTCCACATGTTCTATCCAATTGTTCCTCTGTTATTCTGTGTTGAAGAAGTGGTTGTACTTTTAGTTCCTCTCTAATATTCTCATTTCTAATATGTTTTTCTCTTGTACAATCTTTCACAGCCCGTAGGAATCTCATTTCTACTGCCTGAATTTTAATTTTTCCTTTTTCCTTCAGGAACCAGGACTCTTCATATAACTTATGAAGAAAAACTGAAATACTTTATTTGCCTAAAAATTTCTTGGCATGTTGAAATGTTAAAATATTTCCTATCAAATAAAGCTTTTTGGAGTATTTAAAGGCTACTAGGTTAAAAAAATTGTATGTTCATTCTTTCTTCCTTCCTTTCTAGAACCTGTTTAACATCGTCCTCTTTGATTTTTTTAATTTTTTGCACATTCAGAAAGGATAATTCTATTTAACAATAATGTAAATAAAAATGCATAGTGTGTTATTTTTTAATTAAGAGATCAACCAACTGAGATTAAAAAATCGGGTAAATTGGAAAACTCCATACCGGAATTTGTTTTAAGTAGGCCCTACTATTAAAACACATGTGAAATTAAGTACTGCAAAAATTATAACTATATGATTTGGAATTAACTAACTCACTGGAACTATCGAATCCACAGGTTCATGGCCTCGCTGATACAACCTCTCCACACATCCTTGTCCTGAGCTAATGTTTTCCATTCAGTCCCTGTATTATCTACACCCAAATCATGGTAACGTTATTCTCTCACCGTATTCTTGGTCGACGAATTGGGCGTTCTCTCTCTGGTTTTCCTACAAGAAGCTTCCATATTCCTCTTTCATTCTCCATTCGTGCCACATGTCCTGCCCATCGCATTCTACGAAACATAACTGTTACTAACTGTGATACTATAAAGATCATGTACCTCACTGTTAAATAGCCTTCTCTATTTGTTTGGCTATTCATCTCTCTGGTTCATAATTTCAAAGTGGACACTAAAAATTATTTATATAAGTTTACTGGTGAATTAAGGTATATTCAATTTTTTTACATTGAACTCAAAAATATTAATTATCAATAAATGAAGAATTAGTTTTAAATACGAATTATTTAGGGTAAATTTAATCGAAATATTTTATAGGATTTAGATCGCAGAATTACGATTTTTCGAAAAAGAAACTGTATAGAAATGCATTATTGTATTATCCTATAATAATGTGTCATCATCATCCGTTATCATGGCAGCTGCTGCCGTCTTCCGGAAACCAAACATCATTCCTCTCTGTCCATTCATTGATCTTCCTCCAATCATCTGATATTCATAGCTGCTTGTACACCTTCTATCCAAGTTTTCTCGGTCTTCCTCTCTTCCTCCTTTCCATTGGGATTCATTCCATAAGAATTTTAGGCAATTTTTGCTCTGGAATTCTTTTGACATGGCCATACCACTGTAATATTTTCTTTTCTATAATGTCTGTGATGTGCGGCTCCTCTTCTACACCCATAATTGAATCGTCCTAGAGTATTTTTCCGAGGCATCATGTTTGTTTTTTTTAGCTTTTTTTTATTTTATGATGAACGAGGAGCTGGTCCGATGCATCAACCCCAACCTGGGGGACGAGTCATTTTTGTTCAAGGTTTTCTTCCTCTAGCCTTTGATAGTCCAGTAACTTACTGCAAGGCAGCAGCGCTAGTTTTGGTCCGCCCTGGGTACAATCAGTATTAACATAATTTCTAGGCAGTACATAGGGGATCAGTCTGCCGCGGTGGGCTAGTGGTTATGTTCCTTGCCTCTAGTTCCGAGGGAAGAAGGTTCAAACCAGCCGTGATCGAAGGGTTTTTAGAATGGAAAAATCCAAGGGACAAGTCCTCCGGGATGGACTTTCAGCCGTGGGTTTCAAGTCTGAAGATTTTGAGACTCGTAAAAGAACCGCCAGCCTGAATAAAAAGGCATCTCTGCAAATTTTACCGATATTCATCCGTCCAAGTAATACCGTCTACTAGATGTCTCATTGAGGCTATGTTCTAACCACATACCATTCGTTGAGATCTATAAGTGTAACTAAATTAGCTTGGTTAGGAAACTTCCCCTTGGGAGCAACCGTGTCCCCAAGTGGAACATATGGGGTATACACACGTAGGAGATCAAGTATACTTTTCTATGATAATTTCTAGACAAAAATTAATTTTTCCGAGACCCAAAGTCATATGAAATGTTAATAAATATAACCTACACTTGTTATGACTTTGCGTCTCGGCAAAACTCCAAAATCCGCGACAGGTATATTGCTTCCAACCTGTATGTAAATCCAGTAATTAATTACTTGAAATGTTAAAACCAAAAGATAACGCAAATGGTTAGAAAAGTGAGCCTGTAGTTAATTCCACAGATTTTCAAAAAAGGCATATTGAAACCTTATCGATCTGCTGACTTGAAAGAGTCTCTGATGCTGAACATGTAGTAGAACTTTTAAAATGTGTAGCAAATACATCAAAGTTTAAACATAGGCGTATGTTATACGCATATGCTGTTCACAATAATAATGTCCAAGGACACATAATTCTCAATCTTATTAAAAGGAATAGGCTATAATTCGGTCCTTTCTTTCATTTAATTGTTTCAAGTTCAAAAGTAACATAAAATATATCTAGAATTTTATTTAATGGCGCTCTTTAAAAACTGAAGGTATGGTCCGCCGTTCTAGCTCCAATGTAGCACACTTGCTTGCTGACTAGCGGACCCGGATTCGATACCCTCCGGGGTTGAAATTTTGAATTTGAAAATTATTTTAATTTTAAAATGTTCAATCTTGGGGCCAGGAAGGGATTAAACGATAAATTGTACATCAGATCCCTGCATTAAATTCCAAACTACTCCGCAGTACATTATATTGAGAAGTCATGTGGTACTGTTGATAACGATTCGTCGGTTGGATGGGGATATTAAGATGTGCTTTTCGACTAGTACAGGCTATGTGTCGGCATCGGGTTTCACTTTCTCCTTTTTTTCCATAATCCCTCATATGACACATGTTTCACTACTGAAACACTTCAACACTCATCCTACACTCCTCTCTGTAGACTACACAATGCAAGAATACGTCATGTACGTAAATTGATCTGGTGAAGGGTGCGTAAATTGAAAAGTACCATATTAAACATCATTTAGCCGCCCAGCGCGGAACCCGAAAAGTGCAGTGGCTGGCATCAGAACATACACTTAAGTTATAGGCCTAAGTATCGTAATTCAAGTCTGAGCATGAAAAAAACAGAAGGATATTGATCAATGACTTCTTATTAAAGACTTGAGGTTTTTTTGCGTTCCGTAAATTTGCGGCACGGGATACCCGACTTTACTTTCCTTTCGAAGAAAGCCATGCTCATATATTTACTGTCCTGATAATCCCTTGACCTCGGCCGGATTTGACTGCTATTACGGAACGGAATACAAACATACTACTCGTTATCCAACAGAACCGATTAAAATTCGTAATGAATGTAGACCTACTTTATAGCAACGAATACTAAATCAAATATGAGTATTCTTAAAATTTTGGGTAAAGGGACATTATATCTGCCCAAAAGCAAGTTTTCACTTCAAACTCAGTATTCTCCACTCTTTCCTTAACTCAGCCTCACTTTTTTGTATCCGTGTACAAACTATTTATTTTAATATTGTCTATCATCTGATGTCTTCTGCTTACAACGTTCTTTCTGTTAACCATTCCGACTAAAATCTGTAATAAAGCTAGGTCTACTTTATTGCAACGAATACTAAATCAAATTTGGGTATTCTTGAATTTTTGAGTAAAGGGACTTCATACAAACATAGCGTTGTGCCCAAGAGCAGGTCTTTCACTGAAAATTCAGCATTTCCCACTCTTTCCTCAACTCAGCCTTCCTTTTTGTATCCGCATACAAACGATTTATTTTAATATAGTCTATCATCTGATGTATTTTTCTGCCTCTAACCTTCTTTCCATTGACGATTCCTTCTAGGGCAGTTTCTTCTTAGTCAATGGCCAATCCAATTTGTATTCCTCTTCTTTATGAGTTCCAGCATTGTTCTTCCTCCACCCACTCTTTGTAAATGACATCATAAAAAATGTATAACAATGGAAGGAAGTATTATTCGAAAATTGTATAACATACATTTGTATTATTGTTTTTATGTAGGAGAGAAACTTTTCAGAATGAGATTATAAAAAGTATTTTGAAATGACTGGTATGATATTTCATGAACGTATTTGTTGTATTTTTAAATAATTGATTCTAAAGTTATAAAACAAAATAAAAAAAATAATGATAAAATAAATTGCATTTTTTCCGTTTATACAAATAATTACAATTTTATTTTATTTTATACTTTGATGGATAGGCCTTTGGATTCCAACTGTTCAAAAGACAACTATTCAGACTAAAGAATCTACTAGTCTAATGCTTTTATTGTGAAAGGATTCGAACAAATCCTGGAATTTAATTAAATTTTCTTTTGCATAAACTTTTGCTACAGAATTGTGATTTTTATGTGCCTTCCGAAAATTGCATTGCTTACATTTCCTAAGTTTTCGAAAAGTTTAAGAACACAATGGGGTATCATCTTTCACAAAATGGGAACTTGAAGAACTTCCAGTTTTCAATTTGTGCTACTGGTACGATGGTTGTATTAATAAGGAATATAAAGTTGAGTAGTTTGTTCAACTTCCATCGAGGAAATCATGAAGCGCTTCACGCTGGTTGTTAGTTGATACTCCACAAACATATTTTGTAACTCATAATAAATAAATAGATCTATATGTCAATTTTTATTGTCTTGACCCGACGTATGTTGAAGTTTATAACTGTATATTACCTAATACCGGATGGCATATAAACTAAATGTACTATTCTAAACAATTAGATGATATCTTGAATATATTAAAATGTAGGCCTATATATTAAACAGGAAATATGTAGAATGTTATATTCATCAAACATTTAAGGGGGCCGGAAACCAGGAGTTGGCTAAAATTTAAAAAAAAAATGCAAATTTATATGCATTGACCCTTTAAAATTAATATTCCAAAGTATCAGTGTTCTATTCTTCATATAAGTACAATTTTGTAAAATAATTTTGTAACTATGTGCAAGCCAAATTTTGGCCACGCCCCCTTCTTTGACATTTTGTCTCTTCTTCTGTAGGTATTATTTATGCTATTGCTTCTATTTTTTTTTTTTTTTTTTTTTTTTTTTTTTATTTTTGGGGGGTTTTTTTTTTTACATTTCTGAAAGCATCCACTATTTGGAGCGAAAACTTACCTTGTGTTTTTTTTTTTTTTTTTTTGGTTTGCACTGTCTGTAACATGGCAACACCGGATTGTTACAATTTTGATAAATAATTAATTTTTTCCATGTGGTGAGCTGTTATTTTTTGTGAAAATATGAGGGCTGAGTTTGGAAAGAGAAAATCTCGCGGTAATAAGTATGTACATAAGAAGTATAGTATAAACAGCAAATCCAACAATAATATATGTAGGAACTAGCGATGATATACAAAAATGTGATGTAAATTCAGTTCTATCTACAGCCTCTACATCAAACAGTAGACATAATAAATAATAATATTGCAAGTATAATAGTGCTGACAAAGCAAATTACAAACATAATGGTCTTCCACAAGTCATAATGGACTTAATAAAACCCATTTATAGGGATCTAGCACACCCAGAACTTCTCAAGAAGTGTCTCCTGGAGAAGGGTTATTGTTGGGTAAAGAGGTAAAGATTGGATTTAGTGACACTAGGAATACTGAAGGAGTTCTCCATGTGTGAGAACTTAGGTTGCTCAGGTTGGTGATAGGTAGAGTTGAGGTTCTTATCTCGGGATTCCACGAGGACTTCGTCGGGCATAATTAATGTGTAGATAATGTCTGGTAAAAGTAGTTTATTCTTATCTTTTATAAACTGCAAGTAATTGTATATATGAAGTGAATCTATCTAACTTTCAGAACGTAGTGTTTTGAAGTGACTTGATGTAATTTTATACGAGAAGTGACGAGGAGAAGCCTCTCTCGCCTATAGGTAAATTAGTTACTCCCACTACCTCGATCTAGTGGACCTAAGGTCAGTGCTTAGGCACATATAACGAAACATATAATTGGTTAATGCGCCCTCCTATTTTGATCCCGGGGGTGTTACAAATTTATTATTGGCGATTTACGCCTTCAGAGGTTGGACCTTTTTTCCCGTGCTGGCTTCACGTACAGTCGGGTCACAAACATTAGCTAGGCTTGGGTTTTTTTCTTAGGCTTGGGTTTTTTCCTAGGCTTCAGACGCTAGAAAATTGCCATATTCCCACACTTTTTTTGCTAGCGTAGTTTGTGTCAGGGTAAAACCCCCGCTTGTACATTTAGCTAATGGGTTATGGTTATCACGATAAATCAGTTAACTGGAGGCTTAGAAGATATTTCTACTCAATCTGTCGAGCAAAGGATTTTGTCATTAGTAAGTTATTATGATGTGTCAGCCACTTCCGTCTTAACAAAAGAAAGGGTGACATTACCTGAGTTGACAGTACCCTCCTTAATAACTAATAATTTGATTACATTGATGCTGACTTCTTTGGATCATTTTATATGGCCTTTGCTCCTACATAATCAGGTTCTACTCGCTTGCCTGATCAATTTGAATATAAATATGACCTAAGTCCAGTAACTGCTTCATTAAATGATATTATAATTTTATCTGATTATTATTACCGATATGGATTTATTTATAGATTTACACAGGAGGCTGTGTGACTAACTTGCCACATATGCCCTATAATCAAATGGAAAAATCAAGGGATTTTTTCATTTGTTTATAATCCTCTCGCATAATATAATGCTAGTATCATAGCTATAGTGGCCTTTAAAAAAATGGCTATAATATTTTGGTTAGAGCACGTTAACCCTGAGAGTGTTGCCAGCACGTCAATTATGTTCAGATTGTAAACACTGATATGTATCCCTTTTACCTGGGATCGTTCTTTGAGGTTAAATAGACTCACTTTCTGCAATATAGACATACATAAATATTCATTAAGAAAAAAAAAAGGTATACCCTTAATATAAATTTGGTGGTCTACTCAAACCATTCATGCTTATACAATTACCATTCAAAACTATTTAGTTGAATACCAGTATAGCATAAATTGTTTCTTCATGTGTAACTGTTTATTTACACTTTCATTTACACCTTAATATCTACCTACATTATAATGTGCGTCTACAGCTTGGGAATTCATTTGCGATGAACCAGTTTTGTCTACTTCAAACCATATGTCGAATAATACTTCAGTTTTGCTAAATTTAATTTAAATTGAGTCAATAAGACTTATTTACATGGATCTATATCTTTGCGACCAAAATACTAAATATCGCGTTTAAGCAGCTGTGCTATCGTTATAAACAATTATTATTGATAGTATTACACCCTGATCTCATATTTTCCCCATAGGTATTGCATACATACGAATTCATCATGATTATTAATCCATGAAATATTCATGATTCTTAATATTTTATTCTCAACATATTTCGGCCCATTTACTTTGCCAAAGCATAGCTGGCTATATCATTACTCAGCCAAACGACGTTATTTTCTTAAGCGTGCAAAATCATTTCCTTCGAATACAGAATCGCATAGTATGTCACATTCGCTTCCACCAGCGACCATGACTTCATCTCATCTCATTATTAACATCGAATACAAATTCGCACAAATTGTCACATTCGCTTCCATCAGCGATCATGACCTCATCTCATCTCATTAACTAGATAATACGGGATCCCTTGCCCTCAAATATTTTCAACAAAATAGCACGTGTTATACAAACACAGTGACGTGCCGCTTCGGCCCACGTCTACAAATTAAATTCTGTAAATATAATCAACAAATAAATTCCTCACGCTTTATAGGTTCACACCGCCACTCGGCCTTTCAATTAAGGTGCATTGAGCTTCACCCTGTCTCATTAGCTCCTATGTTTACACTGTCTGATTGTTATTTTAGACAAAATAATCATAATCATCATGATATTATTCGTATTCAGATTGTTGTACAAGTTTCTTCAATTACCTATATGTATTAAACAATGACAATGGCCTATCTGGGCTCATTTTAACATTTACTGAATTTTAACCTTTTACTTAGGTGCGTTCTTTCATCAATAATAATAAAATAATGGAATATTAAAATCAATCAAGTACTTTAACTTTACTGGGTTAAGTAGATAATGCAGCTTTCTGCTCGAGCGATTAGATTAAAACATAAAAAAAATATAGATCCATTCTCTATCGATAAGTTCAAATCAACAATTTATTAATCACCCTCAATCTTAGCTGAAAGTGGACATGCATGTGTTATGTATTCACACTAATTCAATTAATTATATCATATTCATCAATATGGGGGTATTATCATGATTAATTTCTAAATCGACATTTCACTTTATTTTTTTTCACAGTCATTGTGCCCTTTCCTCTCGCGATTAGCGTTTTAATCTAGGCGTATTTAATCACTTTATTAGTGTTATTTATTTTAATTACTCATTATATTTGGTACTTTACCATACAACATTTATTTATATTTTTTTTTTACTAATACTTTTCATTTATGTCCTAATCTCAGCTAGTATTGAGTTCGAATCCCGTGAAAACTGGTTCATGCATTTAAGTATAATTTATCAGGTCTTGTTTTTAATTTTGTTTGGGAATCATGTAGAGCTTATATGTTTGTACTTTTTGTATGTTAAATCAAAACTCTGTCGGTATACAACCACTTCCTTACCTGGGTACTGCATAATTTCAGCGTTTACATGGACATTTATCTCGTACCCAAAATCACGGTAGTGCCTACCTGTGCACACAATACAATATAGTACAATGCAAGACATACCTACATACGTAATATATCCATTCCGTTGTCATTCTTACGTGTAAAAATCTCTCCCTCCTTTTTTTTCGAGTGTCAACTTTCACTGTCCGTCTGTCTACCCTTAATACTATTAGTGTCTAATTTCACAGTCTGTTAACTCGCAAAAGTCTCCTGTACTATTATTATATATACATATTTTGCGATACTACGCTCACACGCAAACAAACTCTGAACACACGCATGGTAATTTATCGGGTCTTTACAGCCTCAATCTTATTCTCAGATTCACATATAATAACTAGACTTTTGTCAAAATTTTTCAAATGATTCTTACTTCTATCATCTAGGTTAGTATGCGCCACAGAATTACTAGCGATCTCTGGGTTCCCTAGTATCTCTGTACGTGCATATGTTTTGTGATTAGCCGTCGTCCAAGAAACACTCTCCGACGCGTGTGATTTATTTTCTGGGGTCCTATCCTTTTGACATACACTATTATCTTTCTCTGTGGGAACACTTATTTCATCATTTAGTTTGGCAGTTTGGTTATTCACTTTCTGCACTATATCAATGCCTAACTCATTAAATCTAGGCTCTACTATCATTTCAATCAATTCAGAGCGTTTATCCTGCTCTGCAATTTTCTGAGCTACTTGGGGCTTTAGTGTTTCTTGTTCGTTAACTGGCTTTTGTACAAATAGACACATATAATTTACCCTTTTGTCCGAGTTCTCTACACTACAGAGCCCATTCTTGTCTACTCGTTCTATTTCCCCTTTTAATTCCTCTTGTTTTTCTCGTAGATTAGTTTGTAACATTGTTTTATCCTCATCCGTCCTGCTTTCTATTTTCTCTAAGTCTTTAGGTTTTTCTTTCGTTATGTTTACCTTTATTTCTACACATGCTGGCGATTCATTTATTTTCGCTTCTAATATCTCCCTATCTTTTCTCATATCATCCCTTAATGTTTCAAATTCTTGTTTTCTTTCTACCCTTAATTTTTCAAATAATTCTTCGTGTCGTTTCATGAACAATTCTAAAACTGTATTAATATCGGTATTTTGTCTACTCTGGCTGTTCTCTATACTCACTGTTTCAGGTTCCTTGTCTACTTGTTCTTTCCCTGTCATATTCTCCCTTGTGTCCTGCTCTGAGTTGCCTCTACCATCTTCATTATCCTCTCCCATCCTTACAATTTCGTTCTCTCCTTCAATCATTTGCCCACACGCCTTCCCCCTGTCATATTCGTCTTTCTTATCCATTTTTTTATCTATATTAGCCTGCCCCTTTCTATTCCTACTTCTTAACAACATAAATACACACAGATATATTTTCCGTTTAATCACTGTAATATTTTGATTTCTTATATATGTAAAAAGTAAAAAAAATGCTTATTCTGCTGTTGTGTCACTTACTGCTTCCTTCCTTCCTTCAGTTGCTGTCTTCTCGTTCCGCATCCAGGGTTGTCTGCTTGTTGCCATCATCTTCTCTGTCCTGTTTGCCTCGTGGTCGTGGGACTTAGTCGTTCTGCCGTTGGTTTCTATTCGTGTATTACTTTTACGACCTATTCTGCCCGCACGTTAGGGAGCCAATATGGAGAAGGGTTATTGTTGGGTAAAGAGGTAAAGATTGGATTTAGTGACACTAGGAATACTGAAGGAGTTCTCCATGTGTGAGAACTTAGGTTGCTCAGGTTGGCAATCGGTAGAGTTGAGGTTCTTATCTCGGGATTCCACGAGGACTTCGTCGGGCAGAATTAATGTGTAGAGAATGTCTGGTAAAAGTAGTTTATTCTTATCTTTTATAAACTGCAAGTAATTGTATATATATGAAGTGAATTTATCTAACTTTCAGAACGAAGTGTTTTGAAGTGACTTGATGTAATTTTATACGAGAAGTGACGAGGAGAAGCCTCTCTCGCCTATAGGTAAATTTTGTTACTCCCACTACCTCGATCTAGTGGACCTAAGGTCAGTGCTTAGGCACATATAACGAAACATATAATTGGTTAATGCGCCCTCCCTATTTTGATCCCGGGGGTGTTACAAATTTATTATTGGCGATTTACGCCTTCAGAGGTTGGACCTTTTTTCCCGTGCTGGCTTCACGTACAGTCGGGTCACAAACATTAGCTAGGCTTGGGTTTTTTTCTTAGGCTTGGGTTTTTTCCTAGGCTTCAGACGCTAGAAAATTGCCATATTCCCACACTTTTTTTGCTAGCGTAGTTTGTGTCAGGGTAAAACCCCCGCTTGTACATTTAGCTAATGAGTTATGGTTATCACGATAAATCAGTTAACTGGAGGCTTAGAAGATATTTCTACTCAATCTGTCGAGCAAAGGATTTTGTCATTAGTACGTTATTATGATGTGTCAGCCACTTCCGTCTTAACAAAAGAAAGGGTTACATTACCTGAGTTGCCAGTGCCCTCTTTAATAACTAATAATTTGATTACATTGATGCTGACTTCTTTGGATCATTTTATATGGCCTTTGCTCCTACATAATCAGGTTCTACTCGCTTGCCTGATCAATTTGAATATAAATATGACCTAAGTCCAGTAACTGCTTCATTAAATGATATAATTTTATCTGATTATTATTGCCGATAGGGATTTATTTATAGATTTACACAGGGGGCTGTGTGACTAACTTGCCACACTCCATGGACATACCCAAAATCCTAACGGGTCGTTCAGTAACCTAATTTGGATAAAAGTACCCACGAATGTGTGTGTGTCATAGTACACTGAAATCAGGTGTTATGGAAGCTGTGCTATCCTTCAAATTGGGTAATGTTGGAAAAGCTAAAATTCTACAACATTTGGGAAACAATCCACGGTTTTACACCATGAAACATATTCAAATGTTGGATGCTGTACGACTAAAATATGCAGAAAGACAAGCTGAAGAGATGACTAAGAAGGCACGGAAAAAAGAGGACAGGTGAGAAAAGGAAGAATGAAGACCTTGAATATGGTGCTAGACAATTCTAGGCATGAAAAAAGAAAGATTTTATATACTTAAACTTTAAACCTATTTTTCTCCAATCGACATTTTTCAAACTTTGGGTACACTGGGTATAAAACTATTAAAGATATAAACTTAATTTATTTACCACATATTACCTAAGTAGTGACCTTTATATTAAAGTACGAATTATGAAAATATATTCAAAAACTTTGCTGATAAAATATAACTATGAAAAATTATGCTACATTTTGGACATTTCGGTAAATTACCGGCGGAGAAACATGAAGAGAGTAACATCCAATTTAAAATATTTAATAGACAGAGTAAGCATTAATCAACAAACTAAAAAATAGACCTCTATCTTCAATGGTTTTGGAGCTGAGTGTACCAAAATATTGACAATTTAACATTGTTGAGATAGGAGGTTTCCGGTTCCTTTAACACCATGTTAATACTTATTTATTATTCAGTTCTGCAGTTATATTGAATAGGACACATAGGTACTTGGGCACGGGGTCGATTCACGGTCGGGACAGGCTCCTGGGTAAGGTTTTTTCGGGGTTTTTCCTCACCTGTAAGACAAATGTCAGGAAGCTCAGGGCCCATCGATCCCCGAAAATAATCCGGCCATCATCATCATCATCCTTATCATTATCATCATCATCCTTCACCGGTGTGAAAAGCAACGGGAAGCTACCACACCTATCTAGTAAAGCTGCAAAGCATAGCATGGGAATGCTATGAATGTAGTGGAAGACCTGCCCTCGGGCAGAATTAATATGGATGGAAGTATAGAATGTTATGTTCGCCCATTTTTTAACGCCGTGTTAATACTTTTTTACTCTTCGGCTCTAGAGCTATATTGAACAGGAAATATAGGTATCTAATATAGAATGTTATGTTCATCATCATTTAACACCGTATAAATACTTATTTACTCTTCGGTTCTACAGTTATACTGAACAGGAAATATATATATTTAAATATAAAATGATATATCCATCATCTTTTAACACCGTGTTGATATTTATTCACTCTTCGGCTCAACAGTTATATTGAACAGGAAATATAGGTATTTAAATACAGAATGTTATGTTCACCATCATATAACACCGTGTTAATACTTATTTACTCTCCGGCTCTACAGTTATATTGAACAGGAAGTATATATATATATTTAAATTTAGAATGTTATGTTCATCATCATTTAACACCGCGTTAATACATTTTTACTCTTCGGCCCTACAGTTATATTGAACAGTATTTAAATATAGAATGTTATGTTCACCATCATTAACACCGTGTTGATACTTATTTACCTTTCGACTGTACAGTTATATTGAACAGGAAGTATTGGTATTTAAATACAGAATGTTATGTTCACCATCATATAACACCGTGTTAATACTTATTTACTCTCCGGCTCTACAGTTATATTGAACAGGAACTATATATATATATATATATATATATATATATGGTATGATATGTGTATTTATTTAAATTTAGAATGTTATATTCATCATCATTTAACACCGTGTTAATACATTTTTACTCTTCGGCTCTACAGTTATATTAAACAGTTTTAAATATAGATTATGTTCCCTATCATTAACACCGTGTTGACACTTATTTACCTTTCGGCTCTACAGTTATATTGAACAGGAAATATTGGTATTTAAATACAGAATGTTATATTCATCATCATTTAACACCGGTTGATACTCTTCGGCTCTATAGTTATACTGAACAGGTTATAAAGTGCATAAATATAGAATGTTATGTTCACCATAATTTAACACTGTGTTCATAGTTATTTACTCTTAGGCTCTACAGTCCTAGATGAACTTTGGCCTCCTTCAGAACCTTCTTCCATTCCTCTCTTCTCCATCCTCTTATCTGTGGCTTTTTTTCAAGTCTTGTTCTACATTCTGCAGTCATTTTTTCTCGGTCTCTCTCTTTTCTTAGTCCCTATAATATTGTCATATGATAAACTTTTATCCTTTTCTTTTGCACTGTAGTGCGTTCTGTGGTAAATGTCAGAAATGTGTGTTCTGTCAGAAATGCCAACCATGACTGAAAGTTCGATTTCCTAAATCTCAGGGTTGCCAACCTATAGATAACTTAATACCTATACTGCAATATTACAAATTAACTACCTACAGCGGGAAATGAAACCACTGCCCTTTATGTAAACTACGTACAATGTATATACAAAAAAGTCCAAAATATAGTGTTAATATACATTATACGAAACAAATCAGTGCTCTTTAAATGAACTGAACTTTATTTAAAACAATATAAAACAAATTCGTACTTGCTGCCATTTTATGTCTGATTCGTGTCACAGCCTGCTGTAGTCTCAACTAAATTATTGTCGGCATTTAGCGTATATACATTTGCCAGAGTGGTAACGTCAGTAAGTTGTTTATAATGAGCGCAAATATATCTAACAAATATATTATTTTATTATTATTTATTATTTTAAAGTCACCGCGCAAAAAATAATGTACAACGCACGTTTGTGAAGTGTATTACAGAATCTCGGAAATTAAAAACCGAGCGACCACTTCCAAAACTCACATTGTAATATACTATTGGGTTTCCTGTTGTTCTCCATTCTCTCTACATAACTTAATCATTCTAACCATAAGACTTTACGTATCTCACAATTTCTTCTCGTCCAATTATTTGTTCAATCATCAAAGATTAAGATTAGATAATTGTTTTATTCTTATAACGATTCGAAAAATTGCTCTATTGATGGTAATTTTATATACAATTAAATTTAATGTGTTTATTATATTAATTATCCAGTTCTTGTTTTGTCTTATTACCCATATCGAATTTTCATAGATTGGTCCATATATTCTTCTCATACTATTTTTTCATATATCCTCTGGGAACCTTTTATCTTCCTTATTCATGACCCATACTCGAGCCGCGTATTTTAATACAGATCGTATTAAATTTTTATAAAGATTTAATTTAGTTAATTTCGTTAATAAACTTGATTATATTAATTTTATATTTGTATAATAAGATATATTTCTAATCATTATTCTATTATTTATTTCTTCAGACGAAGATATGTAAATTTTTTACTCTTTTAAATTTCTGGTTTCATCACCGCATTAATAAAAACAATAATTTACAGAGCGAGTTGGCTCAGGCGATAGCGTTTGAGATATCTTATTCAGAAAGTTCTGATCAAATCTCAGTGCCGACAAATCAGGCTCAACTTTTTCTCTGGTCTTTCCCAGTCGCCATATTAAGTGCTGGGTTGGAATTTTATTAACAGAATATATTTTATTACAATCATAATTTCATAGTATTATTAGACTTTAATCAGTTGACTTATTCTTGAAATACATGAGACAGAAAATAAATTATAATGTCAGTAGCCTATTTTTATTATGTGATGTTTAAGTTCATTCGTTTCGTAATGTAAAAATGACCGTGAAAACACAATTTATTTGCTCAGAGGCTCTTATTTCATGTTTTACTTGGGTTGCACACAATAAGTCTACGAAAGGGTAATTGCGGATTTACTACCTGGCACGTTAAGCATTTTACGCCTTTAAAAATCCATGGGTCCACCGCTGTGAACTCGGGGTAACGGAGTATGTTCAATTTCTGGTCGGGAAAAGTTTCCTATCTGAGTTTTCGGATATTTTCTTCCACTAAAAGACAAATATCAGTGAACAAAGGCCAATTTCGGTGCCCGATCATCAAATAATTTTTCGCATGTTTAGTACAAAAGTGTTTTTCGTTTTGAATGTTCGTGTTGTCTTGGAGGAGGCCCTGGATTGAGCTAATTTCTCATTCGGGGAGATCCGGAATGTGAATGTGTGATCAAAACAGTATGTATGTGTTCCAAAGTTTAAAATTCCTCTCCAAAGAGATCGTGCCACTCTGAAGCCCAGGTGGCATGAGGCACGTAAACTTACGTATACGGTGTGAGGTTGAATGATAAGTTTAAGAATGATAAGATGAAAATAAATAATCCATCGTCTCCGTCCGGGTTTGTATCCGCGAACCTCAGAAACAGACGCGAGCGTGAATATTAACAGGTAGGGGACATTCCATACGAAATCGGTAAAAAAATTGTGAAAATTGAACTAACATCTTTAAAAGTTTACATTTTTTTTACAGTGAAACTTTATGATATACTGAACATCTGAACCGAATTTCAAGTCTTCGCTTGGTGTAATTAAAGAGTAATAGAGCTGTCAATTTATCGTATTGTTTTAAATAGTCTCTTTTATAAAATAAATTTCTCGAAGTATGGCTATTCTCTCAACTTGAAAATATAGTCACATTATAGATGATTTTATGCTCTATCGCTTGAAAATTAGTATGTTAATATTTACGTTTTTCTGAAGGGCGTAAATGCAATTAATATGCAATTGACCTTCCTCACCAAAAATTTTATAAAATCAAAAAATGCCACATTATTACCTGAACACCAGTTATTTTTTGTAATTAGTATTAAAGTGGAGTCTTGAAAGGAAACTACCAAAAATAATTATTTTTCCTAAAATCTCCTATGTGTAGACTGCCCGCAATACCTTTCGCGTGAGTGGAGATCGCTCGCTCGTACAAACAATGACGGAGCTACTTGGTAATAGTCCTTTGCGCACTTACAAATATTTTATTGTTATTATCATCATTACATTATTTTTATTATCATTATTACAATTATTACATTGTCATAATCATCGTCGTGGACAAGTGGTTACTCTGCACGCCTCCGATTCCGAGGTTCGCGGGTTCAAACTCGATAGGAATCAATGACATTTTTAAAGGCGTAACATTTCTGAATGTAGCTTTCTCCAGAAGGAAGGAAATCCGTGAGTCTCGTGTCGTAAATTTATGGTACGTAGGAGAACCTCGCGCTTGAAATAAATTGCTACATAAGAATCGTCATTAAATATAACAATCTTTATTGGTAATTATATTCAGTAGGCGGTTAATTTTGTGCTGATTTTGGCTTATGTATAGTTTAATTTAAATTACTAAGCACCTACGAATTCAAGCTGGTAGGCCTATTAAAAATATTTTCTAGAGAGTAGTTTTGTAATGTGTTGTAATGTTTTGTACTTGTACCCTACACCATTGTCTGATGTTGAATATTGTAAGTAACGTTAAGCTATCGATAATAATTTATAACAATTTTCATGTTGTTACAAGTAATATTTAAGAGGTATAAATATATTTTATTGGCTTGGTATCACTTACTGATTTTGCATCACCTACTCATGAGATATCTAAGATGATGATAAAATGCACGATAATATTAGCTTTTATTATAAGCTAAATTATTATAGTATTTAATTTAATGTCTAAACTTCCCATTATTCTCCTTTTATAACACAAAATGTATACCTCTACGATTATTCTCTCATTCCAGAAACATTTAAGAAATTGTAAAATTATATATTAACACATAATATTGTTAATAACTACTGTATACTAATATATGCATAATTAAAATTATATTTAACTTCTAACTCACCATTCAGTCTTTGTAGATCTGCAAACTTGTGAGTTAAAAACAATAAGATGTTATTTTAAATTTGACTGTGACACTTAAAATGACGAGATGCACTAAACATACTGATGTAAATCAACTGTCTGAACTTGAGAATTGTTGATGTCCTCGTAAACAGATGTTTAAGGAAGACTTGCTGACATTGCATTATTATCGTTTGGTAGGAAGTGGTACGAGTATTAAAACATTCGGTTTTTTATTTGGAAGTGATATCTTATAACAATACTATTTCGTCAAAGTTTTCAGGGTACAATACAATACACTGAATAAAAAGTTATTTTAAGACTGAAATTAGTAATTATAACATAATAAAATTTTATACCAGTTTATTCAATTAATGATGAAAGAGTTTTTATTATATAATATTACATTTAAACTGTAATGAAAAATTTGTAACAAAATAAATAATTTGTTTTAAAAAAGGACAGAAGATTACGAGTATTTGAGAATAAAGTTCTTAGGAAAATTTTTGGATCAAAAAGAGATGAACAGACAGGTGAATGGAGAAAACTACATAATAGTGAGCTACATGATCTGTATAGGAAGCCAGATATAATAAATAAAAACAGTTAAGTCTCGTAGGCTGCGATGGGCAGGAAATGTGGCACGTATGGAGGATGAAAGAGGTGCTTGGAAATTTCTGGTAGGAAAACCGGAGGGAAAACGCCCAGTTGGAAGACTAAGAATGAGGGTGGGAGAATAACATTATACATGATTTGAGGGAAGTAGATTATACAGGGGATAATTGGAAAACGTTAGCTCGGGATGGGATGTATGGAGAGCTTATGTCCGCGCTGCCATGAACCTACAGGTTCCACAGAGCCAGTGAGTGAGTTAGTTATAAATAATTTGTTTAATAATTCACAGTAAACGTAAGTAACAGAACTCTTTACTTCTCACTTCAGCAATAAAATTTGATAAATAAATATCTACTACTGCGTAAGAATTAAAATATCGCCACTTTTACAAATTTACGGTACTGTTCCATTAAGCAGAACATATAATAATCTATTCGATTTAATGGCAGTTGAAAAAGTCACTGATGAAGCTCTTTCAATAAAGTACGCGCGCGACCTTGGTCGTGAAATGAATCTGCTGCGCCGTGGACCCGCGAGTTTTTTTTACGAAAATAGAATAAAAACATTTATATTGTCTGAACTATTCAACTCTCCAAATGGTAATTGCTAGAAATTAATCCTTATTACGTGAATAGTATCCTGTATTTTTTCAGTTTTCATTTTTTGATATGTACTGCAGTAAACGGCCATAAAACAGAAAATTGACACCGAAAATAAAAATGTCCTAATTATAAAAATAACACCCTTAAACTACATGATACCCCCTATATAAATATGTTTGAAACAAATTTTTGCTGTTTACTGTTTCAGAAATATTAGTTAGTAAACGTTTTAGTTTATCATATTTACGATAATTTTAGATCATCATAACTATGAACCTATAAATGATAAAAATTAAATTTCTGTAATAATACGTTTATAAATGTATTCACTATATTGGGGGATACATAAAATTAAAAAAATAAATTGCAAGATTTTTTGCTGTCCGATTTGATATGGATTGTCCCGTAGATGTATTTTTGGACTACAAAAACAATTATGATCATATTTATTAACAAGAGTAAAATATTTTTACTCTTATTAATTAATTATGAATTGTACAATGCTCTGATTAAAGCTGTACCAACTTATTACTAATAATAGGGCGTTGATCCTAAACGATGTTATTATTTTAGAAATAAATATTTTGAGAGTCATATTTGGTCCAATAATCAATGATGGAGATTGCTATATTACAAGGTCTAAAATAGGCAGGACATATGAAAACCAAAGAGAATAACCGAGCTTAGATTAGAAGATGGGATAATAAATAATCTAAATGTTCTGGGTAAAATAAATTGGCGAAGTCTAGGTCTTGATAGTGAAGCTTGGTGTAACTTCAGAAGGCTCTGGCCCAAAGAGGGCTGTTGTGCAACTATAGTGGCGAGATTATTCCATTTCACTAGATATTTGTATAGGTTTACATAGTGAGATTATATACCCAGGTTTGTAAAGGGTAAAAGAAGGACGTTTTAATTGTTCCTGTAAGTAATTGTAAACGGATTAACTCATAGGACTATTACAGTATGTTTGTAAACTGTATGATTCAGAAAGAAAACATTTCCTCACCCACGTTGATATTTTTTTTTTGCGTATTTAAATATGAGGAATCTTTTCTTTCTTTACCTTAATTTAACCTCTTCCTTTTCAGGTATATATACTGTCCATGTCACTTGAATCTTATCTTCACACGACCTTTTGGGAGAGGATTGTAATTTCTAGATCACACACATACTTTTATGACACACAAGTTCATAAGGGCTTCCTGCATTAGCGATCAGCTCAAATCCAGAGTCGACGAGACAACACGAACATTTAAGACAAGACACATAATTTACTCAGACGTTCATACCAAAAAGGCGAGTATGACATGAATCACTGTGATTGACTTATGGTTATCGGAGACTAGGGTATTTGAGACTTAAAGCTTCCTAACATTTGTCTTACTCTTACAAGTGAGGAAAAAAACGGGAAAAAATAAACTCAGGAAATCGTCCCGAACAGGATCAAACCCAGGCCGCTGCGTTTGAGCTAACAAATTCAGTACTCGACCACAGCAGTCAAATATAATGAGTACTTACCTATAATTATGAGTACTTGCCGTGGCCTTTTTTGTTTGTTTCCAAGATAATAATTAGATTAAAGACCCAGTTCACCTATTGACACAACACGGTATATTGGAAAATATTCGAAATAACAAACTGCTATCCAAAGCAATAATTAATACTGGATAGTTGCTTACTTTAAATTTAAAAATACTTCCAAGAGGATAGGTAATTTGTAACGAGGCGTTATATAGTATGCCAATAAATATAAATAAATTATATATAATATATATATACATATATATATATATATATAACAAATATAATACCTACTTACTTACTCAGTGGCACTATCGAACCCGTAGGTTCATGGCCGCGCGGACATAAGCTCTCCATACATCCCTATCCTGGGCTAATGCCTTCCAATCATTCCCTGTATAATCTACTTCCCTCATATCATAGTTAATGTTATTCTCCCGCCTCATTCTTGGTCTACCAACTGGGCGTTTTCCCTCTGGCTTTCCTACAAGAAGCTTCCATGCAAGTCTTTCATTCCCCATACGTGCAACATGTCCAGCCCATCGCAGTCTACGAGACTTAACTGTTTTTATTATATCTGGCTTCATATAAAGACCATGTAGTTCATTTTGAGCCTTTGGCATGGGTTCCCTGAAGTAGTCCCCGCCCGGAGATCCGACTGGGGGACTATTTGACCTCCGGAAAATTTTACCCCAGTTGAACCCATGTCTGCATTTCTTGACGGTTGTATTTTTACGGTGAAAGATCGTCACTCTTTCGACCAAGGTACTTTTTTCGTCTGGCTTATCACCTTCGACCAATCCGCATGGGTAACCCTATCGGCAGCAATGCTACCGCCGGCATAGCTCTCAGGATCATTTAAGCATGCAAGGCACTCCACCACGACAAGGTAAAGATACCATGGAGGGATAACAAATATAATATATTTATAAATTATTGTCATACTGTATATTGACATAGACCGTCATATTGTCTTAATTACACAAAAGACGAAAATGCGCTGCAATACGCTATATTTAAGTATGAGTGTAGACGTGTGTGATTGCATATATAAAAACTGTAAACGTGTATATATATAGTAGTAGTAGGACTTTATTAGACAAAAAGTAAGATATTATTACAAACGTTCATATCGAGTGGATGTGTTCTGTAACACTAAGAATATGCAGGATATTGTATAATCAATATGACTGTGATTTCATTATTTCACATGTAGAAACTGCATTATTTTAGCAAATATTTGCTCAATGTCAAAAATTTAATTATAACATCGAAATATATATATATATATACATATATATATATAGTTCATCAATAGTGGAAACGGTAATGTAAGTGAACAGCTAAACAGGCTCGTGCGCACTGGTATTATAATGTAAATTTATACAATTTTTTCGTAATATTACTGTTATATAATTTTATATTATTATGGTAATAATAGCTGTTATTGTCTCAAGATAGCGTGCTGCCTTGTCACGCAGCGGACCCGGGTTCGATTCCCGGTTGGGAAAGGTTCCTGGGTGAGTTTTTTTCAGGGTTTATCCTAATCTGTAAGACAAATATCAAGAAGCTTAGGGCCTAACGGTCCCCCTAAAACCATCCGGCCATCATCATCCTTATCATTATCATCATCATCATCATCATCCTTCACCGGGTGTGGAAAGCAACGGGAAGCTACCACACCTATAATTCCCTAGTAAAGCTGCAAAGCATAGCATGGAAATGCTATGACTGCAGTGAAAGACCTGCCTCGGGCACAAATACTATGGATGGATGGTAATACTATTTAATGGGGGCACGCCGTAGCGTATAGATGATTAAGGCAACACGCTACAAACATAAAGGTCGAGAATTTGAGTCCTGGTAGGGTCAGAATTTGTAAGCTGACCCAAACCTTCTGGTGACACCACGGCCCGAGGTTCGACTCAGCCTCTAACAGACGCTTGTTCTGGGGTTAAAGGCGGCCGTCACGCAGGGCTGACAACCCGGCTGAGATCAAGTGCCGATTGTTTAGAATAAGAGGGAGCCTTGGCCTCATACTACCCTAAGGGTCTCCTATGGCCTGTAGTGGGATCATACACACACTCACTGGCACTAGCAAACCCATAGGTTCATGGCCGCGCGGAAATAAGCTCTCCATACATCCCTATCCTGAGCTAATACTTTCCAATCATTTCCTGCATAATCTACTTCCCTCAAATCATAGTTAATGTTATTCTCCCACCTCATTCTTGGTCTATCAACTGGGCGTATCCTCTCTGGCTTTCCTACAAGAAGCTTTCATCCACGTCTTTCATACCCCATACGCGCAACATGTCCTCCCCATCGTAGTCTACGAGACTTAACTGTTCTTATTATATCTGGCTTCTTATAAAGATCATGTAGTTCATTGTTATGTAGTCTTCCCCCTTTTTTTTGGAGTGGAATCACTTAAATAAAAAAAAATTAATAAAGTAACATAATGCATCACGCTCCGATTTAAATTTGTTTCTGTTATACATCATCAAGGGAGCTCCGTGGCGAAATGGTCGTCTTCCAACTCTGAGCCCGAGTTTATGTCTCGGTCACCCCTTGTGGGACTTTAGGTGTACGAGGAATCGGAGTCAGGGTTATCTCCCATTTTCCCTAGTCAAAATCGTCATTCCACTATTTTTCCCCCACATTCATGCCATCCATTCGTATCATTTCATCCTACCTAGTGATGGTACGACAATATCTTCATATATCCCCACCGTCAATGCTGGTAGAGGATTAACTACATTTTACATTTAACTTGTCACTCGCTATACCGTAACAAATACATTCCTGTACAGCTATGTTTAAACAGGGCAAATACTAAAGTTCCCTGTGTCGAATTATGATATATTAATCGTACGTTCCTTTATTATTTGTGTTTAGAAACAGGATCGGAATTAAGTATTTTATTTTTTTAAATTAAACCTATGCTTATATAAGAAATACTTTTATTTTAAGATGAATAATTTGAAAACGAGTTTCCTTTAAATCTTATTTTCATACAGTCAGTCTTGTGGCATTAAGATCGTAAATCCTACAAAGTAAAAAAGTGCTTAGTTAGCTTTTGATGTTAGAAAGGAAGGTAAACTATGTAAAAAATTTAGAGACCATACATCTATCCGTGCCAATACAAAAGATGTAAGAGACGCTGACAACAAAAAGCTTTTATATAGGAAAGAACAAGACACAAGTTGCATGTGTACAATGAAACGTGATAGATAAAATGTTTTCTTTGATGCAACGTAACTCTCGTATCTTTGGAGTCACTTATTGGACATTATATGATTATATCACAAGTACATCATGATGTAAAATAACTAATTCAGCAATGTCACGTTGCGGTGTAATAATTTGGCCTTAGTTTAGGTTTTTACCATATTTTACTATGATATTTCTCGGACCTTTTACCAGAAGTTAGTTTGATGGTAAAAGTACCCATAAAAGATTATGAGAATTATAGACAAAAGGATGTAATATTATGTAAAATAGAGCATTTCAAATTCATATACACTCTTTGAAACGTTATTTCTTAGCAATTAAATGAGACATAAATTCAATTATAGTTGTGTTATATTCCTTAAACTCCCTTGAGCCCACACATGTTCAAAATGTCCACTTCCTCCTACCGTACACTCCCAACAATGGCGTCTGGATTGTAGCTAATGGAAGTCATTGATGACATGTTCAATCTCATCTCTCTATGGTTTTGTGGCGTGCATCCTGTTCTTTAAAGTTTTCCAAAGATACCAATCTTGAGAGAAAATTACCTGAATGACTTCTTTGGGGATCATTATCATAAGTAATGCCTGGAGTGATTTCCAAATTATCGATAAATTCACGACTCACGATGTGAGGAGTTAATTTCGTGAGTCGTGAACTTTATCTAGAGAATTTGAAAATCACTCCAGGCATCTGTTAGGACTATTTAACGATTAAAATTAAGCTGTTTACTCACAAATAATTATTTAACTATAGCTATTTAAAACTATTTATATATTTAATGTAAACGGCGTTGTTTGAAAACAAATGAGAAACGATTGGTACGCGTCATTTGCGTCTTTTGTTCATCACTGTAACCAGATCATATTATGTATTGCCAAAGAATTGCAATATTGTAAGAATGCACTCTAGTGGAGAAATTTATAACCAGCATTATAGGTATTAATTAATTTCTGATGTCCTATGATATAAATATGTCAATATTTTTCTGCAACGTCATTTCCTGGAAAATAATTCGTTTAAGAAAGTGCAAACAGTGGTTTCTTTTTTTTTTGTGGTATAATCAATTGTTACAAATGTTTTTTATATTATCTCCCACATGCGCTATCTGATGACATTCATGCACTATATATACAATCTCGTAGCCGTATTTCTTAGAGAGTCAGTCACTGCAAAATAATGCTATGACCTATTCAGAATGTTAAAAAGGTGGAGATTCCTTTAATATGATAAACTTCCGTTGATAAATTCGAGGCGAAACACGACTATGATTGGTTGTAAATAAAAATCATTGAAATGTAATTGGTTATTGACTCCCATTTGGGGCATGAGTTAAATAGTCAATGTAACTTCTCTTTCTTCCCCACCGACTTTTCAATACATCTTGCATCGTTTCATCAACTGCAAACTTGTATCGGATTCTTGTTATTCTTACCCTTGTTGTTGGTGGTGTACCAAATTAACCTTCCAAAATCGTTGAACTTCAACAATAACACTTCAGTAAACACTTACGTTCATCGAATGATAATTTCACTGCCATGTTTGTTCATAAAAAAACATAATAAATGATGCACGTATTCCTATACTTTTCCAGTGCCTTCTGCATCATACAACATAAAGTTGTATTTATGTCTCATTTTGTTGATGAGAAATAACGTTTGAATTTGAGACACTTTGTATGTATAATAATTGTAGGAAATATATTTTTGTCTTCAATATCCATTTGTCTTGGAGGTGCCTCGGCATTAAAATGATCCATCGTCAGCGGCGGCTTTCCATATTCTTGTGCGGTCAAGAAAATATATCTGTGAGCCGACATGTTGTGTCACTGTAAATCCCAGGGACATGGGACATGCAAACATATCTAAATAAGAGAGCTTAAGAATATTGTTTTGTTAATAACCCCTGTCATCAATACTGCATAATATTCATTATCGTTTATAGTTTAGCTTGCCAGAGTATACAATTTCCTTCCGTCCTATCCCAGAGACTGCCAAACTACAACATCATTCAAAAATAAATTGAAGATTTATTCTTCAATTTGCTTTTCCAAGTCGAGTTTTACAAAGAAAGATGTTGATAATTATATGTGAGACCTTTTCCAAATGAAAATAGACTTCTGAAAAAAAAGGGTTACAAACTTGTTCTGGGTTTCTGAATTCAATAAACTAACATACACCTCACTAATGGCATTGTATTTGCAATTAATAGTACGTCCCCATTTCTATCAAATAATATTAATATTAATATTTTAAGGTAAAAATGTATATGTGTGACCGATAGATTTCAACATTACTTATTCTTTACATTTCCTTGTATATTTTTTTTTTGTATTTGATAGGGATTGTCTACTGAATCATTTACATAGTCTATATTTATTAGTAGTACCAATTTTAATGTTTGGGCCAGTGGTTATGTTCCTTTCCTCTAGTTCCGAGAAGCACGGGTTGAAACTCGGTCGGGATCGATGGAATTTTAGGATGGGAAAATCAAAGGGGCAAGTCCTCCGAGAGGGAATTTAAGCCCTGGGTCCCAAAATTGAATATTTTCAGGCTCGTTAAAGAACCGTAAGCCTGAATAAAGAGGCCTCTGTTCAAAATTTACTGACCGTTACCCATCGAAGTAATACCTTAGATATCCACTAGGTGTGTCACTGAGGCAGTATGCCGACCCCATATCAATCGCTGACATCTGTGGAAAAGAAGTGTAACTAGATTGGATCAGCCCAATCCCCACACGGTATATAGAGAGATACAATTTAATTTTACTAACGTAATTATTCGCATTGCTCTTATTATTGTCAGCGCAACAAATGTTAATTTAGTTTGTAGTATTATAATTTCAGCGATTATTGTATTTGAAGGTTACATATGTTTGCCTTGGTTAACCCTTAAATTGGCAAAACACAAATTTTTTTTCTTAGTTATTTGAATGTGGCGGACGCAGTGAAAAAGAAATCTTGTGTAACTGTTATTATTGGATATATTGTATAATTAGACACACATTTAAGTGGTTCCTTTTTGTTCTTTTTCTTCTGATTTATTTAAAACATTACATTAATTGAATCAACTAATGTATCAAAAAAGATACATTACGAATTTAAGGGTTAAGCGGAAGAGACGTCTGGAAGAATACATAAACAAATCAAAGTAAATTCATTTCATTTTGTGAATTTTGCTCATCTTTGAGGGTTTTCGCCAATCAATCTTAATAATTAACATGAGTTTTAAAAATACATAAATGACTACGGACTTATAGACTGTCAGTTTGTAACAAACATTCACAAATTTCCCTTAATTAAGTTCTCTATCGTTCTATGTGCTCTGTGTCTTCGTCGGTTATACCAAATTTCCTCATTGAATGCTGAATTTTATTCTTCCAAGTCTTCCTTTTCTGCTCCTTCTTTTAATTCTCCATGCATGGACAGCGTTTGGTAGTTTTACCATCCTGCATTCTTCTTATGTATCCATACCATTTTAGCGATCTGTATTCAATCTCATCCATTATAGTTCTTCCTGCATTCATCCATTTTCTAATTTCTGTATTTCTAATTTTTTTTCCAGTCGAGATTTTTTGGCAGCTCTTCTCCAAAAATCCATTTCCACTGCACTTGTTCTTTTGGTTTGTTGTTGTGTCATTGTCCAAACTTCCAATCCATATAACATTATACTTTCTAGTATGGACTTATAAATTAGTTGTTTTGGTCTGTTAATAATGTTTTACTCCAGAGTTTAACATCAAATTAAACTAATAAGTAAATAAATAAAATGATCCGTCTAGCGATACTATGGTTTCCTCACATTTATTCTTCCTTTTGGTTGCTAATGTATATATTTCATGGTAAATATATCAAGGCATTATTGAAGCATGTTAATCCATTAACTATAATTTCGTATTATGTATATTAGCTCTTCAATGTATTCCTAAGATCTTCGCTTCATATATTGTCATTTAACCTTACACCCCTTAATGATCGAATAATTTAAGTTGCGATCTGCCGAAAAATCTAGCACTCACTTCATGGAAAAGAGCTAATTTCAAAATAATGCTGTGATATCGAATTTGAATTCCTCTCTTTACTTGTCTGCTAAAATTAATTTTTAAAGTTCCGTTTAATTTTAATAATTACAACAAAACTAATAGTTATCTCAGTCAAAAAATTAATTTATTAAGTCCTCGTTTCAATTTCCTTGTGTGAAATCATTTTCAAGACATGGTTGTTTATAAAACAGTTACCATTACCAAGAGAACATTTGTTTTTACAAATTTAAATGAACAAATACAAAATTTCAATTTATAATTAAAAACTATTTTAACAAGGAATTATAAGTTTCCCACCATTCATTTATATCTTTTTTGTTTATTTAATACTCTATTTTGTTCTTTTTTATATAGGCCATTTCTGCTATTAATTTTGTTGTTATTTTCTTTGTGTAAAATTCTTATGTCATCACATTGCATATTATGATTTTGATTAATTCTATGTTCACTGATTACTGAAAGTTCTGCGCCAGGTGTACTGATATGCTTTTTATGTTCGTCGATTCTTTTTCTTACAAATATTTTGTTTGATACACCACAATGAATTTTGTATACAACATCTGTCAATTTATTACTATTAATTTTATCATTGCCAGTTTTGATTAAATTTCCTTCAAGTTTGTTAGGAACACCATGCGCAAAAACGAATTTGAATGGTTTCAATTTATTTTCCAATTCTTCATTTAAACCTTTTACATAAGGTAATTTGAAGTGAAAGCTTTGTTGTTCAACATCTAAATTTATTTGATCTATTTCCGTACAGGTTTGTCTGTCTTCCAATGTTTTCAATCTTCTCTTAATTTGTTGATTAATAAACTCTTGTGGATAATAATTATCCATCAAAACTGTTTTACCAATATAATGTTTTGTTTATGGAATATTTTATTGGAAAGTAAAATCGCTCTGTCAATTAAGCCGTAAATTACACTTATTGCTTGTTGAACTGAGTGTCCTGAGTGGACATTTATATATATTTTGTATACCAATTAGTTAACAATTTTCCATTACTCAAACGTATCACTGTGACGTCAAGGAAACTGAACTGACTACAATTTCCTATTTCACTAGTAAAATGTAAACGGTTATGATAGGAATTAAATGTATCAACTACTCTTTCAACTTCATTTTTTGGAACACTTGCAAAAATATCACCAACAAATCCACTGTGATAAGGTAGTTTGATCAAACAAAAGGTCTCCAAATATCCACCACTATATCTGCCATAATCGGAGACAATGGTGATCCCATGGGACTACCACGGGTCTGAGCATAACTGAGATAACGACTAGTTCTTGTTTAATTATTATTATTAACAAGTCTCACTGAATAATATTCAACAAATATATTAAATATTTATACATATAATTTATTGCAGTTTGATATATATTTCTCCACAACTTCTTTTATGGTTGAAAAGTACAATATGACTACCGAAATAGATATAATTGGTTATTTGTTCAATTATTTTATTGTTTTTTTACAATTTATTCAATCAGTTAATATTCTTGAACAACTTCTTAAAGTTATTTTACAGAGTTAGTTTCCTCTCAGCGTAACACAATATAAACATTAATTTATATTCCAGAAATATGAATAATATGCCGTATGTTTAAATATGAAATTTATTTCCATAAAACATAAATAATATATTTTTTTCAGTTTAACCTCTACATGTTTAGGTACTTTTAAGTGCGGCATACCAAGCAGGCCTTAAAGGGGCAGGACTTGTATCACATTCATACTTTTTGACCTCACAAGGACATGATGAGCGATCAGCTCATTGCCTCAATCGTGAAATAAGAGGCTTCTGAAAAAAAATATTATGGCCCGTTCACGCCTTAAGTTGCGTTATTATTTATCTAAGCTGTTAAAATGCGGCGTTAAATAAAAATACTACCCAATACCAATTAAAAGTTTAAATAAAAATTATAAATATACACCAAAAAAAAGGCCTACACACACACACACACATCCAATTCCACTTAAAACTAAAATACAATGTTGTATATTCACTTAAACATGTGCAAATATATATAAATATGAATAAGTAAATAAATAAATAAATATATATATATATATATATATATTATTAGAATTATAAATTTATTGGTAAATATATGTGTGCTTATTGTACAATTACAGGATTTCGCGTGACACACAAATTTATCCATGAGGATGTATCTACCAGTGGGATGAGACACATACGGTAGGTTACAAAGCTCTTGTTTGGAATATATGATCACAGATAGATATTATGAGTGATATTGAACTATTTTTTTGCCATGACGTTTCAAAAATACTGGTTAAAAACTAAATTTGAAGTTTAAGTGAAATATTTTGATAGAAAAAAACTGTATAAAGCTGATGTGAGAACGGAATTACACCTAATTACTAAGGACATCACATTACTGTAGGAGATAATCCCACACGAATAAGTAAACATCCGCATTTCACGTTTAATTTCTATGTATTGCATTGAGCTTCTGTCGTGCAAAAGAAACATTAATTCCGTTTGCACGAATTCCATAAAAGATTACATGGATTAAAAAAAAAACATAAGTCATTCCCCTTTTCTTTATTAATCGCATGAAGGCATACAGTAGCTACCATTCATAAAGAGACAAAAAAAAGTTTGGTTAAAACTTGGTTATCAATCTTAATCTTCAATATAGGATTACTAGCACGTAAGTATAGTATGATAAGAGAGCGGATTTTTATGCAGTAAACTGTAAAATTGTAACAGTGTGTAATGGGTATTAAAACTTATTTCTGAATTGAATAGAAAATAATTGTTTTATAGTTACATAAATGCAAAAATTATGAAAGTATTCTATAGGATCCAACAATAATATAATTCGCGCACTGCTAACCGGCGGTTGTAGACCGTAACTTATTTGTCTCCTTATAGCCTAGAGGCTACCTCTCACTCTACATTCCAACTCCTAGTATAAACTTGAAAGTAAACTCTGTCTCTTGATTGCATCAGAGTTGAGATAGTTCCTGCCGTTTGCTACACGCGTTAATTTTGCAGTTGGTCGTGTTTCATATCTTAGAATAACTTATAACTACAAATAACTGACTAACGAAAAAAAAAGTATAATGCGTGTTCCAATCTTAACGTTTAGCTCATACAAATCCTTACCTTTATCATTCATTTGAAATATCGTATTACAATGACTTCCGCAACGCCAAGTCTATGACCACTAGAAGCTCTCTCCCAAATAAATACGAACCAATTTAGTAACCCAAGCAGATAGATTTTTTTTAATTTTAAGACTTTTTAACTGGCTCAGGTCGGGAGCAATTCACATCTGGGCCGATACATTTTCTTCAGAAGCCACTTTTTTTTCAGAGTTGAGGATGTTTCATGTACCGTAAATCTACACGTGCCTACAATATTACTGTTCTTCCGAATGAAGTCACATTCAGGAATTCCAGCCCTTGAAATCTATCGATCCTGGTCAGGTTTGAAGCCGCGAACTACGAAACAACATGCGTATGTGGCAATTACTAGTCCACCGCAATCGTTAGTCCAATCCCTGATACTTAAGTATAATTTGTAAAGCATGTTTTTATACGTTTAAATTGTAATAAAGTTAACTACATACAGCCATAGTGTGTGTCTGTTGGGGGTAGACATCTTGCGCTAGGTCAGGGGTAGAGAACTGATAAACGCAAGGGAGCGTTTATCATCCTCAATCCTTATGCAGTTGGAATCATACCAAAGTAAAACACTAGCGGATTCCTCCAATATGAAGGACAAGTAGTCAAATACCAATGTATCGCAGCCTTTCTTCCTTAAATTTAGTTTTTCACACACCTCCTCGGATGAATAGTTGAATTTGATTGTCTTTCACACCAATGTATCAACGATTGGCATAACTGCAGTTAAAGAGAGACGTAGTATGGAGAATAATATATCATTTAAATTGGATTCAATATTACTCTTAGTACAGTTAAATTTAAAAAATAGTTATTAACATAATATACTACCGCTTAATTTAATTTAATTCACGTTAAATAGAGGTACAGCCAAATAATATGTTCGCAAGATGCGCGAATGGGCGTGGTTTAATGACGTTTAAGGTCAGCTGACAGGTGCGAGACGGGATAGGAGACTACCGTGGGTGTGGATGTGAACACGTGTAACGCTAGATGTAAGAATATAGTTGACACTGTTGTTGGTTGGAGGGGAAGATAGAGAGAGGAGGCGTGTATGGACGATATTGGGTTTCTGAGACCCGGACAAATTGTTTCACTTTCCTTCTAATACACATTAACATATTATTTGTAGTCATACCAGAAAGTCTATCTTTTCCATGCTTATCAACTTGAGAACAATTATAATGTCGACTGATATAATGTCTCACGTAGCAAAACTATTTAGAACACAAAAAAACACTCGTCTCTTTTTTTCCCCCATTGTGAGTGTATTACTCGACCACATTAACTTTCAATGCGGAAAAACTGTGAACTAAAAGAACGTGGTAAAGGTGAGAAGGGATTTGAGGTAGTAGACCCTTGTCTTAGATTGCAGTGACAGTGTTTATTTTCCGTTAATCGTGTATAGTCGGTTAATAATGACAATGTTAAGTGGAAAGTTAGACCCTATATCCACAGTATATAAACATTTAAGTCAGACAGTAGATGGAAATCATTGCTGATTTAATTTCTATGCACCGTAAACATTATTCAGAAACCCGTAGGCATACAAACTCTGATGATCTTTCATTAACTTCATCTCCTATTCCAAGTAGGCCTATCAATATACTTTGCCACTAATTATACCACTTGACCAGTCATTTACTTGTACAATCGGTGGAAGGAGACACTTTCTCTATCTTCACCACTAACACCTTTGCTACCCCTCACCGGCTAAAAAGTTTACGCTGTCGAGTATTAGATATAATTCATTTCCGATTCCTCACGAAATGTATATCTAGCTGTTGCATTAACCATGATTGAACGTCACTGATTGTCCGGTATGTGCTGTAATTCATCTAGTAAACAAACATTCAAGTGTAGGATTAGATATTCTAGGAATGAGTTGCACAGATTCCCCATCTTTGCGCTAGGTCTCTGTGCAGTTTCCTTCAAATTTCGTTGCAGAATAGCTTGTAATCAAATTTATACAATTTCCCAAAAAATAAACAGAAGGTTGCCAGATCCAGAAGGGATATTAAGATGCCTTCACCACCATATGAGCTCTTTAGTAAAACAGCAGACCATGTCCACTTTTGGTACATTTACATATGTGTTTTATGGTAGTTTGACATATGTTAAGGACAAAATTGACCATTTACTGAAATACACATTTCTCTGCCATCTATATGCAAATTAAAATGTAATTTTCTAAAATTGTTAAAATTATGATGATGGTCCACCTTATATTGAATGATACTGTCAACATTAAGTATTTTATATAAAACCCACTCTATTATTTTTTCTATACTAACATTCGACCATAATTTTGAAGTTAAATTATTTTCATGTGAAAATATAACTTTTTTTTAAATCCTTGATTACAGAATTCAATAACAAATTTAGTTCTTGTCTTCGTATTCACTACATCATATATAAAGTCTAGAACTGTCTTCTTATCACACTTGAGGAGTATCTCTTTTTTGTAAAATATTATCCTAATGGTGCGAGAATGAAATTCTTTACCTAAATGTTTTCTTTTATTAATTCTTTTGCTAACTGTGTAGGAGAAATTTTGGGATTTCCTTTTTCATTGTCCTGATAATTTTTTTTTTCGATTTACAATTTCCTCTTTATGTTTTACCTTTGTTAATTTTTTTCACAAACATGGACACAAATCCGGACTCTAGGTGGAGATTTAAAAACACATTCCCCGCCGTTAATCGAACCCGGGCCGCCGGAGTGGAAGGTAGAAACTCTCTATCGAGCATGCACGGCGACGAATAAATTTTTAATCGGTATTCGCACAGCATATATCTATTTTGTACTATTAATATAATTTGATGTATGATATTACATGCCTAGTCAATTTCAACATTTTTTTAAAGTTATCTCCTTATTCGTTCCTCCCATTTTAATCACCAACAACTCTGAGAGTTAGTTTTCAAAATAATAAAGTATTCTACAGTATCTAAATAATGATTTAGGCCTATATGTTTCAAACTGTTTACTGTGCCTATGTGTATGTCGCATCGTAAAGAATCATTACAGGATACTTTAATACACTAATTACTATTTTTTTTAATTCACTCTTCCCGTCAGCATTATTATCTATGTTACAATAATGCAAAGTCTTAACAAATAATATTATTCCCTTATCACTAACCACGTGGCTGCTAATTAATTTTAATATTTCAAAATACTCTGTGGTTATATTTCTGTCCTTAACCGTAAAGTTATCATAACATTCCAACGTTGCAGCATATACGTATAACAGATCAATTTTTTTTTGTACATTCTTAAGTTTTGTCAGAAAAAATGCAATACTTTTGGAAAGGGGAACAGAATTTTCTTCAATTCAAAATTATTGCAACATAGTTCCACTAAGTTTGTTTATGAATGAATAAATAAACCACCTGTGGCCTATGAAGGGGTAGAGCATCCTACAAGAGGGATGAGCTCAAATATCATGTGGTTCATGTGAGGACCAACTCCACATATCATTCTAAGTCTACTCTTATGATTTAAAATGCATTTTAGGTTGGCAATAGTGTGCAGTTTTTGGATGGACTCTATGTTTCTCATTTTTCAATGATGCACTTTCGTCTTCTTTCTCGCAACTTGTGAGTTCCAGTGCAGCCACCATAGAGTATATACTAATTAACTGTACACATATACTCGTACTTCAGAATTTCAGAATTTACTATATATTTTTGGGCGTTGAATTCTTACACGGGTTAGAGTGCTTACATTGCGTTAGGTTTACTTTTAGGTTTGTTAAATATCGGGTATATGTTGGCTGCATCCCATGATTCGATACTGTAAACCGCTTCACGATTGTTAGCGCATGCGCACGGTATATAATTGGAACTTAGAAAAAATTTTCGCATCACAAGTTGTCAATTATTTCAGTAAGCATACCTGACGCAGTTATGTGACCACTCTCAATTCACTCCATAGCGTTACGTGCAGAAATATGTAGTAGTAGTAGGACTTTTTTAAACTAAGAGTAAGATACATACAATGTTATTTACATACATAGATCGCACGGGCAGCAAACCGTAAGTGCTGTTGACAGTCCGTATCAGTAAAATAATACCTAGTAATAATATAAAGTAGATAGAACAAAACAAAGAATTAAATAAAAAATAACAGAATACATAACAATACAATATTACTTTATACATTCATTAGGATACGGAATTTTTTTTTAATTAACTATATTAAACTTTGCTTACATATTTATTTATCCACGAATGAGTGTTGTTCTTATTTTCCGGGTTTTATCTACAAATTTACCCATATTTATCCAAGTTTCTGGGTTTAGCATTAACTCGTAGCATACCAATCTTTCTCGATTTGAATTTGGAAATCTTTCCAGTAACAACTGACGCTTTCAATATTCTAAACCATTACAATTTCCTAATATACATACAGAAATAAGGATGCAAGTAGTATGAGAGTGAACATTTTAGAAATTGAATGAATCAAATAGAGAAGCATATAGTGGCAATGAAACGGTAAATAACAATTCGCCTGTCAATCTTATAAAAATTCCACTTAATGTCAAAAATAAAAGTATGAGGTGAAAAAATGCTCGAATTTTTATATATCAATTATTGCATAAATCTGGCAGGATAAACCTTATATTGATTATATAGTGCATTTTCTTTAACTCATTTACTATTGAAAAGCATGGACCCTGAAAATCTCGTGGTAACGCGCTTTCCTCTGCATCTGAAGATCGTGGGTTCTATCATGAGCAAGATCGTTGAATTTTTCAGAAGATAAAAGAAACTCGTAGCATCTGTCGCCTTGGCAGAGGAATAAAAACGTTTTTGGGTCCGTAGAACAATGGTGAACCCTCAGATTTTTAAAGCATTCCCTGAAAAAGTCCCTACGTATAGACGTTTGCCCAAATATCTGCATAAGTTCTTAACGGATTATGAGCCAATTAACCTGTTGTGTAAACTGATATATAGCACGCGGATAAGATGCGGAATAAGATTTTATAAGTTTTAGCTTAATTCTCTATAAAACGCACACCCACACACACACAAATATATATAAAGTTAAGAAATATAAGTAAAATAATTAATAGGCTATAAAGTAAAGCTCGAAACTAGGGGCCTATATGGCAACCACAACTTCACCTCAAAATCTATCGATTGGTATGTTTTCTTCTTCGACTTCATGGTTAGGCCATAAGCCTGTGCCGACTCAAAGCATATTCTTTGAGTAAAACGAGTAATATTTATCTCCCCATACCGGGCTACCAACACGACACAGGGAAAGCTATTTTTAAATAAAACAAGTAAATAAAACCGTTATGTTCCTAAGTATTACGCCACTGTAAGGCCCGTGTGGCGCGTGGCACGTACAAATACCTATAAACATGAGAAGTTAAACTGCATCAATCGAATGTTCCTAAGTAAATTAGATGAAATTGAAGTACTGAAACAGTAACGAGTATGTATCAAGAAATGCTTATGCAACAGCGACTAATTAATTAGGTAACACATAAAAACCCACTACATCAGGAATAGAACACCATTACTTTGATTCATTCATTTATCTTTCAATTTTTCCACTAGGCCGAAGTCACGTTACAAAAGCATCCATACATCATTAGAAGTATTTACCGTAACAAAAATTCATGGATTCGTCATACGATTAAAGTGCGTGAAAATTTAAGTATACGGTTGACATTTCTAAATCTTACTGGCTGTCACTTGTTTTCTATGTTCTAATATGATTATCACTAAAATATATGAACACACATTATGTGTACATTCAGTTGTAAGTTCTTGGATCCGAGAACAAAATCGTTATTCTCTAACAAACAAATACGTACGTTCCATACACTGTGAATCACATCTTTAATTCCTGTGTAAGATTTCAAATGTATTTAATAACACATTTTCGGTAAACTTGTTGACAGCTATAAAATATAAAATTAACAGAAATCCATACTGAGTTTTAAACTAAAAATAATTACCACAATAACCAAAATACGTTTTATTTCATAGATATTAACCCCTTTTAGATTACCCTTAGCTTTTGTTTTGGTAAACACTTGTTCTTCTTTACTTCCTGGATTAGATATTGGTTGCTTGTTCCGACTTCACTAATATATCTAATATCATCTCTTCCGAGGACGTCCGATATCTCTTCTTCCTCTCGGAAAATAATAGAAACACACAGATATAGGGCCTATATATAAGGGGCACTTCGTAGCGTAGTTCAAGGAAATATAGGGCAAAGGTGGGAATGATGGCGCAGTGTATAAGATGGCGCAGTCTAACATTTATCCTTAAAATCATAAGAAAACTCATTTTTCACTATTCGTGCCTGTGCAGTCCTAAGAGAAGGTTCTCGTGTGAAATTGTGGTGTTTGTAACGTTAAAAAAAGAAGAAATAAATATTTTTGTGAAGAGTCATATTTTTGGTAAGTTGAAGAAACTTTTAAAGGATTATTGTGGGTGCAGTTTGAAAGGGACTGAATACCGTTAGAAAGGAGATTGACATCTCTACATACAAAGGGACTTGTCCTTGTTATTATAATAACATAACTTCAATGTCTTATTACAAAAATTTCCATCTCTAGTCTATGCACAAACATTTTTGTGTGAATCAGGAGAGATGGCGCACAGAAGGGTGGTAGAGTTGGCGCGCCTGGGTAGTTTAATGATGCTCCGCTCTCACCTAAGATAGTTTCCATTTAACTTCAGTTACGATTTTTAAGTGAAATTATGGGGTCAAAATGATAAAAAATACAAAAATATTTATTTAAATTTCATGATAAATTATCGATGACTTTAATTTGTAATTTTTTTTATATAAACGTTAAATTAAACTATTAAAATTATAAAATAAATTAAAATAATTGGTCAATAAAATACATACAGACCTAAACGAAATGTAGTAATCTGACTCAAATTCATTATTATTTTAAAAACATAACTAAGTATTATATTGAAAAGATAAACTTTCTGCACAGAATATTATATATGACCAATACAATGATTTTTTTTATTTCAAGTACAAATATTACGAATTATATTTTTTATAAAGGGGGTGTAAGAGGTAGTGATGTGCATTCTATAACCTCTCCTACCTAATTCTCAACCTCACCTGCACGTGGTACACCCTGCTTTTAACTAACGAGGTAATGGGGACCGAGTCACGGCGGTATAACCGTTCCATCGAATATGGAGGAAATTCCATATTTTGAACGCCTGACTAGAGGCTATAAGGTAGCAGCCCTACCACTAGTCTTGCTCTGCGGATGGCTGGTAACCAACTTCCTACTACTCGAAGAAACTTAAGCAAAGACTGGAATGATTACACTGATGACGACAAAGCAAGAAATAGGTTAATGATTAATGATCTCAAAGTTGCAACATGGAATGTGAGAGGAATAACACATAAAGAAGAAGAGTTAGAAGTAGAGTTAGACAAAAGAAAAATTGACATTGCCATTATTTCGGAAACAAAAAAGAAGAACAAAGGATCAGAAGAATTAGGAAAATATGTAATGATTTATTCTGGAGTTCCAGCAGAGAACTGGGCATCATCAGGAGTCGCAATTTTAATAAGGAAAAATTTGCAACACACCATTTTATATTACCAATGGATTTCCCCAAAAATTGTAACAGATAGAATAAAAATTTTAGGACATAATTTGAATATAATTGGAATTTATGCCCCTGTAGAAGGAAACGATTCAGAAACCATAGAATTTTATGATATTTTACAAGAAACCATTGACAAAGTAAATAGACAAGATTATCTCATAATTGCTGGTGATTTTAATGCAAGAGTCGGAAATCAACCGATAAGAGGATGCATTGGATCAGAAGGAGAACCAACTTGCAACAATAATGGTAAACTGCTAATAGATTTTTGCATATTCAATAATTTAAGAATCACAAACTCCTTCTTTAGACACAAGAAAATACACAAATATACATGGGCAGCAAGGGGATCAAAGTATATAATAGATTATGTACTAATTAATAATAAATTTAAAAAGTCTGTAAATGATACTAGAGTATACAGAGGAAGTGAAATTGATAGTGACCATTTTCTTGTTGAAAGCAAAATAAAATTATATCACAAACACATCAGCACAAGAAAATACAAGCAGACAGTACAAAATAATTCAAACAATATTATATGCTGATGATCAAATAATATTATCAGATTCCGAAGATAGCTTACAAATAGCAGCATATCAATTATTCAAAATTGCCAGCAAATATAATATGAAAATTTCCACATCAAAATCCAAAACAATGGCAATGTGTGGAAAAAACATACAAAGGGTGAAAATTGAGATTGCTGGAAAAATTATAGAACAAGTGTCAGATTTCTCTTACTTAGGAAGTGTATTTGCAGAGTATAAGAGTGACATTGATTCAAAATTACAAAAATATAATAAAATGAATGGGGTAATACGAAGACATTTTGGTAAACAGATGAGGACAGAGACAAAACTAAGATTACATAACGTCACATCAAAAGCTGCTCTAAAATACGGAAGTGAAATTTGGATTTTAAATAAAAGAAACTCTCATAAACTTCAAGTAAGCCAAATGCGCTTCTTACGATCATTGTTAGGAGTTAATAGACTGGATCACCAAAGGAACACTACTATCAGAGGAAAACTTGGAGTAGCAAGTTTAAATGAAGATATCCAAAGATACCAACAAGAATGGATAAATCATCTGAGAAGAATGGCAAGAAATAGACTTCCAAAATTGGCATTCCAATATACCCCAACTGGACATAGGGACCAAGGAAGACCAAAACATCGGTGGAAAGATCAAGACCATCTTCGCTAGGTTTACCGTACAGGCCACATGGCCTAAAACAAAATTTGTTCATGATGATGATGATGATAAAAATATATTCCCATTGAGAAATGCATAATATTGGTCATACATCCATCCAATATATTATTTGACTTTTTTTAATGAGATCCAATTTGATTTCAATAAGTTATTTTTAAAATTATTATTAATAACAAATTGGGCTACAGACTTGTGCTGGTTAGAGTCACGATGGGAAAATAAATTTCCTCATGGAATTTCGGCCAGTTCTCAGGAGAAAAACAAAAACTCAAAACAAAAGCCACAGAGTAGACTCCGTAATATATCTACATGTTCATCGACGTCATCTGAATCATTAATTCCAATATCAGAAAGTGATGATTCCACTTCTCACAATGAAAATCAGTGTGTCGAATGTTTTGAGCTGTATGGAGAGACAGTATCCAGAGCAGACTGGATAAAATGTATTAAATGTACGATATGGCTTCATGAAACTTGCTCTATATATTCAGACAAGTGTTCTTTGTGTGGAAGAATGGAAAAGAAAAAAATAAGAAAGTCAAAACTGAAGTTTTAATGTAATCCTGTACGGCTTACTGCCACAGATATCTTTGCGCCATCTTACCCACCAGGGTGGGAGAGATGGTTAAACTTATGTATTTTTATTAAGTCAGATTTTCATTAAAACAATTATGCCATTGTTTTAAAAAGTATTTTTCTATGTTTTTAAAATATTTGTGATTATATAGTAATAATAATAATAATAATAATAATATATACATACCATTGCACAAATGTGCACCAACTATCCCCCTTCTACCCTATACAAGCCGGTGGGTCTCGGGTTTTAGACCCAAAGGGCAGGGTTTTAAAGTAGCCTAAAACCCTCTAGTGGTACCATGATGCTGAGGTCGATTCGGCAGGCATCTAACAATAATGGTTAACTGATTCATGTCTTGGAGGTAAAGGTGGCCGTCACTTAGCAAGGCCAACAACAAGATTGAAATCTAGTGCCGATTTTCTGGAAAGATGGTAGCCTTAAACTCCTACTACCCCATGGACCTCCCAGATATGTAATAAGATTATTTTACCTCTATATATAACAACATCGATGTCCACCGCTGTGGTCGGGGCAGTTTTTCTGGGTGAGGTTTATCCTCACCTGTAAGACAAATGTCAGGAAAACTTTAAGGCCCAAACGGTCCTCGAAATCATATGGCCATCATCATCATCCTTCACCGGTGTGGAAAGCAACGGGAAGCTACCACACCTACAATTCCCTAGTAAAGCTGCAAGCATAGCATGAAAATGCTATGATTGCAGTGAAGGACCTGCCTTCGGGCACAATTATTAAGGGTGGATAGCATCGATAAGGAGTCACTTCTATAAAGTAAAAGTATTCTCTGTAATTTGCTTACTTGTTATAGTAGCTAGCTACCAGGTGGCAGTGAAGACCGAGTTCTCGCTACATCTCTTAATAATGGAGAATATATATTTAAGAGAAATAAATGTTTGTATTAGATTTGCCCTCATCAATGTGCATATAGAAGAAACAGGTCTACAACAGATCAGATTTTTAGTATAAGACAGATTTTAGAAAAGAAATGGGAATATAATGGTACTATACATCAACTATATGTAGACTTCAAAAAAGAATATGATTCAATTAAGAGGGAGAAGTTACATAGTATCCTGCTGGAGTTCGGAATTCCTAAAACGTTAGTTAGACTTATATGAATGTGTCTAAATGGCACAAAGAGTAGGGTGCGTGTAGGCAGACAGTTTTCGGACACTTTTGAAATCCAGAATAGGTTGAAGCAAGGAGATGCACTATCTCCTCTACTATTTAATTTTGTACTTGAGCATGCCATTAACTATTTAGAGAATAAGGAAGGCTTAAAACTCAATGGTATTAATAAGCTGTTAGTTTATGCTGATGATGTAGTATTATTGGCCGATAGCGAGGAGATACTAAAGGACAGCACGCACACACTATTGAGTAACACTAAGAAATTAGGACTGGAAGTAAATATCAGTAAAACTAAATATATGGTCACACGTAGAAATTCATTATATAATGGATATGGACAGCTAATGACAAATGAGGGAAATTTTGAGGAAGTCGCCGAATTCAGATACCTAGGAACAATAATCACAAATAGGAATGAGATGCACAAAGAAATTAAACATAGGCTCAATTCTGGAAATGCGTGCTATTATGCATTGCAGAGACTCTTGATGTCCCAACTTTTTTCAAAAAACGTTAAACTGAAAATATATAAAACTATTATTCTACCAGTTATATTATATGGGTGCGAAACATGGACTCTTACTTTAAGGGAGGAAAGGAGATTACGAGTATTTGAGAATAAAGTACTTAGGAAAATTTTTGGACCAAAGAGAGATGACCAGACAGGTGAATGGAGAAGACTACATAACAACGAACTACATGGTCTTTATAAGGAGCCAGATATAATAAGAACAGTTAAGTCTCGTAGACTGCGATGGGCAGGACATGTTGCACGTATGGGGAATGAAAGACGTGCATGGAAGCTTCTTGTAAGAAAGCCAGAGGGAAAACGTCCAGTTGATAGACCAAGAATGAGGTGGGAGAATAACATTAACTATGATTTGAGGGAAGTAGATTATACAGGGAATGATTGGAAAGCATTAGCTCAGGATAGGGATTTATGGAGATCTTATGTCCGCGCGGCCATGAACCTACGGGTTCGATAGTGCCAGTGAGTAAGTAAGTATTAGATTTGCCCGGTTGTGTAATGGATATCACGCAGAAATAACAATTCAGAGGTCCGGGTTCAATTCCCGTCCAGGTATTTATTTTTCTTATGTTTTATATACTATATATAGGCCCTATATATATTGTGTGTGTGTGTGTGTGTGTGTCTGTTTTTATCTGAGGTTTTTCTCACCCGCAAGACATATGTCAGGAAAATAACACCTAAACGGCCTCCGAATATCATCTGATCATCATAATCATCGTTATAATATTCGCCATGTTTCATATGAATATAGGTGTGAATCATGTGTTTTGTCTTAATGTTGTGCTGTGTCGGAGGTTGAGCTGATCACACATTCGGGGAGGCCCTACATATCCTTGTGAGGTCAAAAGAGTATGTATGTGATCCATAGTTAAAAATCTCTCTCCCGACAAGTCGTGTCACTTTAAGGGTCCATGTGGAGTGCGGCACGTGAAAATACTTATAAGGTGACAGTTTAAACTGTGTGATTGAAATTGAATGTATATATATATATATATATATATATATATATATATGAAAAGAAAAAAGAATGCTTGAGTCGGGATTTGAACTCGAGTCTCTAAAGTCAATTTCAGCTACCTCTTGTGTGAATTGAGAATACTACATGTATAAGAAAATTGTATGCTTGTATTGGAATTCTTGAGTAGCTCAGTTGGTTAGAGCGCTAAAGGTACAGACTTTAGAGACTCGAGTTCGAATCCCGACTCAAGCATTCATTTTTCTTTTCATATCATATTTGCCTTCATTGCCAAATGTCAAAAATATATTTATAATATCTATATATAAAAGCGTTACTGCTATAAAGTAAATATTCTCTTTAAAAATTTGCTTAACTGTTACGTTAGCCGCGAGATGGCAGTTGGAACAATTTCAGCTACCTCTTGTGTGAATTGAGAATACTACATGTATAAGAAAATTGTATGCTTGTATTGGAATTCTTGAGTAGCTCAGTTGGTTAGAGCGCTAAAGGTACAGACTTTAGAGACTCGAGTTCGAATCCCGACTCAAGCATTCATTTTTCTTTTCATATCATATTTGCCTTCATTGCCAAATGTCAAAAATATATTTATAATATCTATATATAAAAGCGTTACTGCTATAAAGTAAATATTCTCTTTAAAAATTTGCTTAACTGTTACGTTAGCCGCGAGATGGCAGTTGGAACAATTTCAGCTACCTCTTGTGTGAATTGAGAATACTACATGTATAAGAAAATTGTATGCTTGTTATTGGAATTCTTGAGTAGCTCAGTTGGTTAGAGCGCTAAAGGTACAGACTTTAGAGGACTCGAGTTCGAATCCCGACTCAAGCATTCATTTTTCTTTTCATATCATATTTGCCTTCATTGTCAAATGTCAAAAATATATTTATAATATCTATATATAAAAGCGTTACTGCTATAAAGTAAATATTCTCTTAAAAATTTGCTTAACTGTTACGTTAGCCGCGAGATGGCAGTTGGAACAATTTCAGCTACCTCTTGTGTGAATTGAGAATACTACATGTATAAGAAAATTGTATGCTTGTATTGGAATTCTTGAGTAGCTCAGTTGGTTAGAGCGCTAAAGGTACAGACTTTAGAGACTCGAGTTCGAATCCCGACTCAAGCATTCATTTTTCTTTTCATATCATATTTGCCTTCATTGCCAAATGTCAAAAATATATTTATAATATCTATATATAAAAGCGTTACTGCAATAAAGTAAATATTCTCTTTAAAATTTGCTTAACTGTCACGTTAGCCGCGAGATGGCAGTTGGGAACAATTTCAGCTACCTCTTGTGTGAATTGAGAATACTACATGTATAAGAAAAAAAATTGTATGCTTGTATTGGAATTCTTGAGTAGCTCAGTTGGTTAGAGCGCTAAAGGTACAGACTTTAGAGACTCGAGTTCGAATCCCGACTCAAGCATTCATTTTTCTTTCATATCATATTTGCCTTCATTGCCAAATGTCAAAAATATATTTATAATATCTATATATAAAAGCGTTACTGCTATAAAGTAAATATTCTCTTTAAAAATTTGCTTAACTGTTACGTTAGCCGCGAGATGGCAGTTGGAACAATTTCAGCTACCTTTGTGTGAATTGAGAATACTACATGTATAAGAAAATTGTATGCTTGTATTGGAATTCTTGAGTAGCTCAGTTGGTTAGAGCGCTAAAGGTACAGACTTTAGAGACTCGAGTTCGAATCCCGACTCAAGCATTCATTTTTCTTTTCATATCATATTTGCCTTCATTGCCAATGTCAAAAATATATTTATAATATCTATATATAAAAGCGTTACTGCTATAAAGTAAATATTCTCTTTAAAAATTTGCTTAACTGTTACGTTAGCCGCGAGATGGCAGTTGGAACAATTTCAGCTACCTCTTGTGTGAATTGAGAATACTACATGTATAAGAAAATTGTATGCTTGTATTGGAATTCTTGAGTAGCTCAGTTGGTTAGAGCGCTAAAGGTACAGACTTTAGAGACTCGAGTTCGAATCTCGACTGAAGCATTCATTTTTTCTTTTCATATCATATTTGCCTTCATTGCCAAATGTCAAAAATATATTTATAATATCTATATATAAAAGCGTTACTGCTATAAAGTAAATATTCTCTTTAAAAATTTGCTTAACTGTTACGTTAGCCGCGAGATGGCAGTTGGAACAATTTCAGCTACCTCTTGTGTGAATTGAGAATACTACATGTATAAGAAAAAAAATTGTATGCTTGTATTGGAATTCTTGAGTAGCTCAGTTGGTTAGAGCGCTAAAGGTACAGACTTTAGAGACTCGAGTTCGAATCCCGATCAAGCATTCATTTTTCTTTTCATATCATATTTGCCTTCATTGCCAAATGTCAAAAATATATTTATAATATCTATATATAAAAGCGTTACTGCTATAAAGAAATATTCTCTTTAAAAATTTGCTTAACTGTTACGTTAGCCGCGAGATGGCAGTTGGAACAATTTCAGCTACCTCTTGTGTGAATTGAGAATACTACATGTATAAGAAAATTGTATGCTTGTATTGGAATTCTTGAGTAGCTCAGTTGGTTAGAGCGCTAAAGGTACAGACTTTAGAGACTCGAGTTCGAATCCCGACTCAAGCATTCATTTTTCTTTTCATATCATATATATACTATATATATATATATATATATATATATGTCATACAGCACTGTGTATTAAGACTTTGTTGGCGTACAATACTAGAGTATTTGTGAACGTAAATAGTATTTTGTACTGATGTAAATTTACTTGTATTAATGTTTCCGGCAAACTAGTGTACATGAACGTATTGCTAGGTTTATTGCTGGTACCGTAGCGGAAATGTAAACACTGCATTTGTGCTCTGACATTGGTATTACTTGAAACATAGTAAAGCGTAGAACTGCTAATCAACTACTGTCATGCACTTCAATTCAAACATTTAAATCCGTCGTTAAATCAACAATTTAGACATTCTCAAAAATAGGAACAGTAATGTTTTAGAAGGTCAATTATGCTTCTTATTCATTAAAGAAGATTGTAGAAACATACAGGTCTATATTCAGGCAAGATTTTCATTTTGTTACCACTCCCATTTTTATAACTCTGTTGAATTAATACTTTCCATTGTCGACAAATGGCCAAAGTGAATTGATATAAGTTCTGAAGTTTTGTTCGAACTGTCAAATACTTGGTAATCTAAAACTCTAATAATTTCCTAGTTAAAAAGAGATGTGGATTGATTAATACGTCGTAAAAATCGTGCTATTTTATTCCTTATTCCTTGTGACAACAGATATACTTGATATTAAAGTTTCTATTGTAAGCAATTTAATATCAATAAAAATACTAAATAATATAATGAAATCTACTCTGATCCAAAACCATACTCACACCGATATTTAAGATATTTTCAAGACCAGTTCTCTGATAATTATATGAGTGAGCTATCAATGCTACGAAAATGTAATGAAATTAGTATAGCAACCCTAACAGATGGGATAATGGAAGAAATGATGACATCGTTAAGGAATTGATAATGGTGTTCGTAACAGACTACACCCATCAATATCAACAGAACAGAGGATCATATGTGGACCGTGTATCTAGGTCCACGATTCCAAAGGCATTTTAAACAAGAAAATCAAACGATAGAAGACTGTTGGGGAGGACAAGGAACAGATGGTTGGAACATTTTAGTTGACCGTAGAAGACCTCATAGGGCACGAAAAGAAGAATATAATTATTTTAAAATGTTAATATAGTTTCGTGCTGTGGTGTGGGGATAATATTGTTGTCCCAGACGAAGAGGCTCGGGATACGTTGTCAGAGTAAAGCATTTTTTCACTTTTTTCTTGACCTATAGAAAACCTAAATGGTTAAATACGAAAATATCTACATGAGATCTCTGTCGTCCTCAATTAACTACTTATGCGAGAACAAAATGTGATATCAGGTACATATTGTATAATTTTAACCCTTTATATCATAATGTATTGCGCGTTTTATAACGACTTTCTAAAAGTATTGACTAGATATAAAGGAAGACAAACTTTAAGGCCCAAATAAAATAGTCCATATCAATTAACAAAACTAAAATTATGGCATTTCACGGGAAGGACACCATACAAAGTAAAATCTGTCTCCAGAATAAAATTTTAGAGAGATCTAATCAATTTAAATATCTTGGATATTATCTTTCTATCTGGGATGAAAAGGATATTCTTGAAAAAATTACTAGTTATAATAAAAGTTTAGGAATTATTAATCAAGTTATGAAACCATCCCTTATACAAAAAAATACCAGATTATGTTTATATAACAGTTTGGCTAGACCAGTGTTGACCTGTGGTAGTAAAGCATGGGCACTAAAAAGACAACATGAAAGCAGAATAACGGCTTGTGAAATGAGATTCATGCGCAGAACAGCGGGTTACACCAGATGGGATCGGAAAAGGAACACTCATATCTTAAAAGAATTGAAGACTACGCCAATTTTGGAATATAAATTGGAAACACCATATTGAAAGAATTAGTTCAAATCGGTTCCCCAAAGCTGTTTATAATTATATACCAAAGAGGACGAAGATCACTGGGCCTCCTATGAAACGCTGGAGGGAAAATTTTCTACAGGATCGTAACAGGCCTTGGCCTAATACTTGGAAGGAAGGAAGGAAGGAAGGAAGGAAGGAAGGAAGGAAGAAGAAGAAGATAAAATAGTCCGCAAACAATATTCCGCCGTCATAATCAATTTATTTTCGCTTTGCTTCATAAGTTATTAATGTTTAGGTGAATGTTGTGTACATAATGGTTATGTTTTCTAGAAGGTGATTCTGATAATGATTTGATCATTCATTCTGCCCCCATGTCCGTATGGACAAAAAGTATTTACTTGATCCAGAGCTTAAAATACTCTCCTGAAGAAAATTTTGAAGAAACAGCTGAATTTGAATATCTAGGAACAATAATACAAACAAGAATGAGGAACAGAAAGGAATTAAACATAGGGTCAAATATGGAAATGCATGCTATTATGCAATAGCAAGGACTTGTGTCCCAACTTTTGTAATGCGAGAATATTACAAATATTTGAGAATAATGTTCTTAGGGAATTTTTTGGACCAAAGACTGGTGAACAGACAGGCGAATGGAGAAGTCTATGTAACAGTGAGCGACATTATTTATATGAGAATCCAGATATAGAGTTTAGTCTCGCAGACTGTGATGAGCGGGAAATATGGTACGATTGGAGATGAAGAGGGACATGAAACTCTTTGTGAGAAAACCAAGGGAAAGCACCCAGCAGTCAAGCGAAGAATGAGGTGGGAAATTGACACTAATCATTATTTGAGGGAAGTGGATTATACTGGGGACGATTAGAAAATATTAGTTAAGGAAAGGAATGAATAGAGAAATTATGTCCCCGTGAACATGATCCTACGATGTTAATGTAAATCTAATATATAAAAATGGATGTTTGTTTGTTTGTTCGTACTTTATATACGGCCATACCGTTCATCCGATTGTGATGGGGCTTTTTGCAAAATGTTCAGGAGATTCCTGGGATGAACATAGGCTATAAGAGAATTGTGATACTCAACTTCGCCGCCCTTAAAATGTGCCCATTATAGTGGAAAACGTGAAAAAAGTAGTTCTTTGGACGCTTAAATGGCTTACGCTGCCTAAACCATGGCAAATAGTCAAAATCAATGTACACAGAATTGAATATCTCAAAAAGCTCTACAAAAACGTCTGCGACAGCATATGTTTATCTCTTACGGATAACTCACAATAACCATTTTTGTCTTTCATTGATGCCAAGAAGATCGAGACAAGTACGTAGATTCCTGTACAAGCATAGCAGCACATGGCGGGTATTCTTTTTACGGATAACTCACAATAACGAATTTTGTCTTTTAGCTCATTTATGCCAAGAAGATGGAGATAAGTAGATTCGTGGGCAACACCAGGTAATCAGCACGGGGAATCTTAAAATAATTACGATATATATTTATAATTATTTTTCATTTTTCTTATTCAACTAATCATATGAAGTACATTAATTTTTATCTTTCAGCTCATTTACGTCAAGAACAAAGCCGGGTAAACAGCACGGGGTATCTGAAAAATATAAATTTATAATTATTTTTCCTTTTCACTTATTCAACTGAACATAAAAGCACATTAATTTTCATTTACTTAGGCGTAGCAGCGCACGCGTAGCTAGTGCGTCAATAAATAAAATTAAAATAAGTTTTGTATTTTTATCCTCTCAACACATTTAACCTAATAATGCTTTACAACTTACATACCGAACACACATTCAGGTGTTTTCTTTTTCGTCATCTAGAAAATTGAGAATAGAAAGAATATGTAAAATACGGACATAAGAGGAACCCTTAGGATCATGTTCGCGGGACATTATATTAGTTAAGGATGGGAATGAGTAGAGAATTTCTGAAATAGTTAAAATAAAAACTAAAATTGTTCAGACGTATCTATAGAAGGAACAGTTGAACTATCCCTAAATTTGAATATACTATTGGGAAACAAATAGAAGAAGGTGTCATGGTAAAGAATGATTGTACAAACAATTCTAAATATTACATGCAGATTTGGTCTAATACAAGTATATATGCATCATATGATCATTAAGAGATACCAAATATACCTCGAGAGGATAATTACAATAGAGTAGAATTAAGTGTTCAAGAGCCTAAGAGACTGTATATCTATCTATCTATAATGGCGTAGCCCATTGTTGAGCCATAGCCCCTCCATTGGAAATAGTTACTAGACCAAGTTAATTTTTAGTTACCTTATTTTCTCATAGATGTCATGGATGACATAAGGTCAACACACGGACACAATGAGACATCTAACGGGCAACTAAGGCATTAATAGGACGTTGGGATGTCTGTACATTTTTCTTAGAGGTCTCTTTATTCAGTCTTAAGCATATTTACGAGCCTGAAAATCTTCGGACTCGGAACCCACAGCTTGAAGTCCCTCCCGGAGGACTTTCTCCTTGGATTTTTCCGTCCTAAAAAATCCATCGATCCTGGAGCCGGGTTTAAACCCGCGACTCTCGGAACCAAAGGCAAGAAGCATAACCATTAGTCCACCGTGGCCGATAAGGGACTATGTACTATATATGTAAATTTATATTACCATGCATATTTAGAAAATTTCGATCGCTTTGTTCTCGGTATTAATTTATGTTTTATTTGGTGGATTATTTTAGGGAATTAGGCAAAGGTTTATTCGCTGCCTCGTATGCAGCGGGCCCTAGTTGTATCGGAACTACTTTTCTTGACGATGTTTTTTTTCGGTTTTTTTTATCATCTATAAGACAAATATCGGGGCATTTTAAGACCCAAATAGTCCCTGAATATAATCTGGCCATCATTATCATATTCGTCACATTTAGTATGGATGTGAGTGTGAATTATGTGTTTGTCTTAATGGTGTGATATCTCGGATAATTCCCTGACATCGAGCTGATCACTCATTCGGAAAGCCCCTGCATGCTCTCGTGTGGTTGAGAAAGTACGTGTGTGATCCACAGTTTAAAATCCCCTCTCCCGACAGACCATACCACCGTAAGGCCCGCGTGGCGTTGATACGTAAAAAATCCTATAAACTGAGATAAAGAAAGAAACTGTTGAGAATGTGTTTAATTAGTTTTGTATCTAACATTCCTTCTCTAATCAAGAAACAAGATAATGTTAATTAAACTCACATAAAATTTTCCAAGGACAAACAAATAAAACATTAATCGCTCTCTTTCTCATAAACGTCATTATAGGAACATAATAGAACATAAAAAGTTTAGAGTTTATTGAATGAAAATGTGTTTCGTTTTGCACAGAGATTAGATTAGCGACGAATATAAAGTAAAAGCTTATTGTTTCACATTTTGTCTTAGCGTAAAAACTTTGTAATAACTTAAAATATGCAATATTATATTTATAGAAAACTAAGTTCTGAAAAAGCCCTATATGTTATACAATGTAGGCTACAATATACTTTGTTTCTAAACATATATTCCAATGCATATCAAATTATTTCTATAGGTAGATCTTCTTAAAATAATGCAATTTTTTACGAAATACAATCGAAAGAAGAAAAACTTAATACATCACAGATCCGTATTTTGAGTTAAACTTTTGAATATTATGACGCATCACATGATCAAAAGTATAGGAATACTCTTGGTAAGTGTTGATACGTCCAGAACAACACATCGGTTTGCATAATGACAATATGTGATGTAGTTTTCAATATTACAAATAAGAGCAATATATTTGCAGAATTCGGCGACTTTCAACATGGCAAGTTCATAGATGTCCAGCTAAGGAGCGAGCCTATTTAGAGATATTTCAACGCATGTAACTTGGTCGAAATATTTTATTGTTGTATATTCTATTTGAAAGAATCTAAATTCATCTATAAAACTTAATTTTTATACTTGTATCATATGGAAAAGGCGTAAAATGTGCAATTATATTTAAGGTTGAGAATATTGTATTGGTCATGAAATTAAACAAAATGTAAACATTTTTATTCACATTATGTATTAGTCGCCTTTAGTTAATTACGTTATAAATTTGTGACAGTGAATTTAATCTCATCCAAAAATAAGGGAAATATCATTAAATATTAGAACGTACATTTTTATTTATTCATTTTTTTTGTAATTTTGTAATTTTAAATTCTCAAGTAATAATATTATAATATTTTGGTTTATATCTCTCTCTCTCTCACTCTCTCTCTCTCTCACTCTCTCTCTCACACACACTATATATATATATATATATATATATATATATATATATATATACACCAATACAATATTTTCAACCTTAAATATATATATATATATATAATAATAATTTAAACCAGATACTGCAGTTGTGACAATACTATAAGTGGTATTATACATTAAAGTGTAATTTAACGTAACATTTTAATCGAAAATAATTAATTTAGAAAATATCCTCAACTATATATGTGTATATATAGCTATATATATATATATATATATTAAAATTATATAATTATAAATCCTAATTCTAATTTTTTAAAGTCTTTGATAGTTTAATTTCTGACAAAGATTAATACTTTATTGTTCTATAATTAATACTATGCAATGTTTAATAAAGAAATAACACTTACATATGTTACTGAATTAATTAATTTAATCAATCGCCTCTAATGTGTTCCGTTAATTTAGGTTTCATTAATACTATATTAGACATTATAACATTTATTATTTTATAGTACGTCATATAGGGAACATTTTACGTATCCCTATTTATGTTTTAAAATAGTTTTTCTACAAAAAGTTTCTGATTTAAAATATTTTATATGAATTGGCTACATAAAAAAATGTCGCGGTGAACTGTTGTATAGAGGAGTGATAATAACTCGCAATAAAAAATAACACTGATATCAGTTACCTCACAATATTAAATATGTTTGTGTTAAAGGATATATACAGCTTTAAATATGCATTAATTTTTTAGACTTTTTTCATATTCATATATAATTACGGAATATTAACCTGAAAGGTCCGTCTCCTCAACTTAATTATCATTTAACTGTAGCGCTTTCGGGACTTGTCCCATCATCGGCAGGATTCAAAACTGGTGTTTCACTGAAGATCTGAATAATACCTCAACGGAACACATCATGAATATTATAAAAGTTTTTTAATATTCTTATATATATATATATATATATATATACATAAGAACTAAACCTTTGGAAACGGACCACACTGAAAACTGAAGGTATTTAACAACATAAGAACTAAACCTTGGATGGGTGTACGTCTTCGGATAGGGACCACAGCGAAAACTCTATGTATTTTATTATATAAGACCTAAACCTGTGACTCGAACTTATCATTCCTTGATAATGGCATGTGGGATCATGCTGAAACGTCGGAATCAGTGGCCAGAGGCCGAACTTGAATCCAAGACGCGGAAAACCCAAGAAAACATTCATATTGATACTTATATCCGCGAAAATCTGCAATATAACATATACATAATTATTTATACATTTATACCAATATTTATAAAACTTTTAAATATTTTAATAAGTGATATTTGAGCATCCCATAAGTACATTAAGGTACGATTTTCTTATATTCTATCGTTATAATGAAATTGAATTTTAATTATGAGTAGTCGTTATATAAAACACCTTGCAGTTAATTTATTTGATACTCTGAATGTATGATATGGTTGAATTATAATTTCATATTTTTTCATATAATCTGTTGATAAAAAAATTATTTTTGAGGAAATATTTTACTCAATCTGCTACGGAAGCTCATTCATAAAACGAGTAATGTGCGCTGAAAATTCTATACTGCAACATGGAGTAGTTGTTGATATAAGTGTATCAATAGGGAGATTTTTCTGGAATTTTTATAAATTATTTTAAATTAAAATAATTGATATCTAAGACTAATTAATGTTTAAAGAGAAATGTGTCCATAATTATCACAAAAATTGTAAGAATATCAGACGAATAGAATTAACGATATAATTTTGTCATTACATATTGATTTTACTTTTGTTCTCAGTCTTTTCCTCTTTAAGTTAATAAGATTATGTAAATTACATTCATTTGTTAAATTTAAGAAAGGCCATTTTTGATTTCGTGAAAATGGCATATAATAATTATACTAAATAACATACTAATATAATTTACCCTTTGTGTGCGATACAACTAACCAATTGTATGGTTATAAATAACTTACTTTTATAAACGAAGAATGTACAGAGAAAATACAAATGAATTAAATAGTTTACCTAAGTATTATAAAGACACTTTTTATGATAGAAAAATGTATAAGATAATATTACATAAAGAAACTCTCAAATTTTACGTTACTGCAATTGTTGCAGGATGTAACATCGGATAGAAAAACTCTCAGAATTTATAAATAGTTTACCTAAGTATTATAAAGACACTTTTTATGATAGAAAAATGTATAAGATAATATTACATAAAGAAACTCTCAAATTTTACGTTACTGCAATTGTTGTAGGATGTAACATCGGATAGAAAAACTCTCAGAATTTATATTACTAAACTACTTTTCCATTTTTTGGGGTATTATTGTTGCAAAAATCAACATTTGTAGCACTGGGAGAAAATTTGTTTAGTTTTGGAGCTAGCGAAATCAAATTCAATTACCTGATATGTAAAATATAAGAGTTTTTCTATTCAATGTTTTCTATCATAAATAGAGTCTTTATAATACATATGTAAACTAGTTCCAGTATTTGTGCTATAATATAAATACAGTAATTAAACTTACCTCATAAAAATAAAAAGAATTAATGTCCGGTATCATAGAAGTTAAAGTATAGTTGTGAATGAATGTATTGTTATGGCTTCCGACATCGGACCCATCTGTCAAACAAATGCTGGTGAGATTGTTGGTTGTTGAGTTGAAGACAACGTTGTCGTTGTCTTCCCGATTGCTCCTGGAGCAGTTGACGTCAGTTGGTGCCGTCTCCATTTACCCTGGACCGTTTTGTTCACTATATAGCGTCCACGACATTCCGCGGAACTCACAACAATACGAAAAACACCACAACCTCTTCTTTAAATATTCTGATCTAGCTATATTCAAAGTTTCTGATGTCTACTGTTTATTAATACTTTGGTAAATTCTTTAAGATATATTTCTATGAAACACCACTTTCTATAATTAGATATTTTACCACACGCTACATACTCTTAACGAGTCTAACCTAGGTCCATTTACTACCTTCATAATTATTCAAAACATTGATAAAACATTAACATTACACTTTGAAATTCATCTTCTCCTAAAATAATCTGCTTCCATTTCCTATTCGTCGTTAAAGAAAATAAGAGATTTTCATTCCTTACTTCTTCCTAGTCCAAAACACAACTTACTGTCCACTTCTAACTATTCAAGAATTGATTTTATATTTACGTTAATTTGCTCTTTCATATTATGGTATAATAACATTTAAATTACGTACGTAGCTTTTAATACGATTATCTTAATATTTCCAAACAGAAATAACAAATCAGTTAATTAAATTAATGCCAATTCTAAAAAAAAATACAAAAGTCTAAATATTCTAGCGATGAAGTTTATCAAGCAGTTGAAATGGCACTGAGAGTAGAAAAGTAATAAATCACATTTAGGAAGTGTGGTGGGGGGAAAAGTTGACTAGATTTAAATGTAAGATATTGGTTATCCAGGTAAAAAATCGAAGTTTGTTTTAAAGTAATACTTAAATCTTTAACTATGTATTATTATTTTTTTTAAACATAATTTGAAACAATACTTTAGAAATCAGTGCTAGCGATAGCAAACGTTCATTGAACTTCGTTCAAAAGTTTAAAAGTAACACGATGATTGTGATTTAAATATTCTGAGAGACCTTGACAACTGAAATAAAAGCGAAAGTTCAACCCAGTAATTCCCGAAAAAGAAATTACAGGTTAAGTTACGTGATTATAGTGTTTAGAAGATTGCAACAATTTTGTGTGAGCAAAAGTTTTAAAATAACTTCAAAATTCTGAGGTTATTCTACAAACGTGAACCATTGTTTTAGAAGTCGTTGCCAGCAGTTGATAGTAACGGCGATAGCAACCACATTGTCCGCGCGTGTTTTAGCGTGGCACACACAACAGAAGGAGAAGGCGTCGGGAGCCAGAGATCTACCGCGCGTGGCGCCCGCACGACGTATGATGGGGTCTTCTTCCTCTCTTGCCAGAGAGAACCGGTCCGGATAGACAGACAGCATGCGTTCATCTCTCACAGCGCCTGCGCAAACTTAACTTCACTCAAAATATTTCCTACTACCTCTAGTTATCACAGGTTATCATAGCCGATATGTTATTTTTCTTCTTTAACCTCTAAATGCGTTATCTTATTTATCTGTAGAAACTCACTCTCGTTCTTTTTTTTTTACTTAAATTATATTTGTGACATAGGATAAATAGAATTGTGGTTCCTGGTACCAGCGACATTAAGACACTCTCTGACGTAAGGGAATCGATATTGTAACCTATTTATATTGTATTTTTATTCAGTAAATCTCTTCTGTTCTGTTAATGTTATTTGTGAATTCCGAAAAATGAAGGTATTGAAGCAGTTCTCATAAACATATTTGTAATAAATAATAGTTTAAAAAACTAAAACAACACGCTTTATTGGAAAACCGAACTAAAAATTAAAATAAATAATAGTTTAAAAAACTAAAACAACACGCTTTATTAGAAAACCGAACTAAAAAATGAAAAATAAATAATAGTTTAAAAAGCTAAACCAACACGCTTTATTAGAAAACCAAACTAAAAAAAATCAAATAAATAATAGTTTAAAAAACTAAAACAACACGCTTTATTAGAAAACCGAACTAAAAATCAAAATAAATAATAGTTTAAAAACTAAAACAGCACGCTTTATTACAAAACCAAACTAAAAAACAAAAAATAGATAATAATTAAAAAAAACTAAAACAACACGCTTTATTACATAACCAAACTAAAAAATAAATAATAGTTTAAAAAACTAAAACAACCCGCTTTATTAGAAAATCGAACTAAAAATTAAAAATAATTTTAATTTCTAACACGCTTGGGATATAAAGTGGTCAACAAAAAAATAATTTCCAACACATATAGAATAAAAGTAAAGTTATCTACAAAAAACATAATTTTCCGTCATAAGCGTGGTGTGCTCTTTATCAATTAATATATTTGATAATAGACAGATATTGGTAAAAGTAAAGTCTCTAAAAAAACGTAAAAACCATAAAAATCTCCCCACGCTTTTGATGGAAAAATAATTGTTAGTTGTAGATAACTCTAGTTTTATTCTAGATGTATTGGAGATGATTTTTTTGGTGACCACTTTAATTTGAAATTAATTTATTTTTTATTTTTTAGTTCGGTTTTCTAATAAAGCGCGTTTTTTTAGTTTTTTAAACGTATTATTTATTTTTTTAATTTTTAGTTTAATTCTCATAAACCGGAATACCATGAAAATTTAATTGTAAACTATATTTTTAGTGTCTAGGCACGAATATAATTATATTATTTTAAATTATTATAATATTTTTGAATATTTTAATATAGATAAATAGTTAAGTTAATCGTATCCTTCTCATACTTTTTGGATAAATTACAATGTGGTAAGTTTACAAAATTATCATTAGTATTTTGCAGAATAAGATAAAAATGTTAATATCTTTAAATTCGATACTATTGTAGTATGAGCTTAAAGTAATACTCTTCTAAAAAATCCACCGGGCCGGATTTGAACTAGCGACCTATGGATTACTGAAATTATATACCACTATAGTCCACCGCTCTACAAACTAAGCTACCAGAGGATATAACATTAATTTCTTACAACGATGGACTAAAAAGTCGTAAGTCTGCATCCTATTATACTGGTCTTTATTTTTTTTATGTCCTGATGATCCTGGCCAGGATCTTAGAAACAAATTATGAAATTGTCATATTCTCATTGGTCCTTTACAAGTATACAAAGTTTCAAGGCAATCCAATGTTTTTAAGTGTGTGAAAATCGTGTTGAAAGATTCCGTCACATAGATAGATAAAGGTCGAGCTAATATAAAGCGTGTAAAAATACATACCTACCTCGATTCTACCTAGTAGGCATCGTAACTTACTATGAAAAAAATATGTATATATATATATATATATATATATATATATTATATATAGTCCACCGCTGTGGTCTCGAGGTAGCGAGCTACCTTGTCACGCAGCGGACCCGGGATCGATCCCCGGTCGGGGCAGTTTTTCTGGGTGAGGTTTTTATCGGTGTTTTTCCTCGCCTGTAAGACAAATGCCAAGAAAACTTAAAGGCCCAAACGGTCCCCGAAATCATATGGCCATCATCATTATCATCATCATCCTTCACCGGTGTGGAAAGCTACTACACCTACAATTCCCTAGTAAAGCTGCAAGCATAGCACGAAAATGCTATGATTGCAGTGAAGGACCTGCCTTCGGGCAGACTTACTATGGATGGATATATATATATATATATATATTTATATCCATCCATAGTAAGTCTGCCCGAAGGCATTTTTATGAGAATATTTTACTTTATAGCAGTAATATTTTTTATTTCGATGTTATAATATAACATCGATATATAGCATGAAAATGCTATGATTGCAGTGAAGGACCTGCCTTCGGGAGGGATATATATATATATATATATGTATCCATCCATAGTAAGTCTGCCCGAAGGCAGGTCCTTCACTGCAATCATAGCATTTTCATGCTATATATCGATGTTATATTATAACATCGAAATAAAAAATATTACTGCTATAAAGTAAAATAGTCTCATAAAAATGCTTTCTTATTATAGAAGCCATAAGATAGCACTGCGAGCGTTGTCCCTATACCTCGTATGATTGAGAATTTATATAAGCAAAGGAACATCAATGTTTGCACTAGGAGCCTGAGTGGAGTACTTGGTAGCTCACTAATTTATAAAGTTAGAGGTCTCGGGTTAAAATCCCAGTTCAGGCATTTATTGCTTTCATGTCATACATATAAATACACACATAGTGTGTATCAGTGCTCTAGCGGCCAAGTCATATGGGACAACTAAACAGACCTAAATAAAAATAACTCACTGACACTATGATATCTGTAGGTTAATTGCCGCACGGGCGTAAGGTCTCCGTACTTCCCTATACTGAGCTAAAGTTTTCCAATCATCCTGGGTATAATCTACTTCACTCAATCATGGTTAATGTTATTTTCCAAATTCATTCTTGGCCTACCTACAAGGTGCTTTCCCTTTCGTTTCCTACAAGAAATTTCAATGTCCATATTTCATTTCCCATTCGAATCACATGTCCTGGCCATGACAATCTGCGAGACTTAATTCTTATTGCATCTGGTTTCCCATTAAGATCGTGTCATCACTGCTGTATAGTCTTCTCCATTCGTGTCTCTGTTCATTTCTCTTTTGTCCAAAATTTGTCCTAGTAACTTAATTTTCAGTACTTGTGGGTAATTTTTTCTCCTCACTCAGGAGTCTATGCTTCGCATCCATGTAACTGGGAGTATAAGAGTTTTATACATTTTCAGTTTAATATTTTTTAGTGAAGTTGGGATGCATAATGCATAATAGGACACATATGCAGAATTAAGCCTTTGTTTAATATATTTGTGCATCTCATTTTTGTTTGTTGTTATTGTTCCTAAGTATTAGAATTCCCTACGTTTTCCATTTCCATTGTATAAAACTGACCCAAACCTACAGGCGGCACTATGGTCCTGGGGTCGACTCAGCCTCTAACGGAAATGAGTACCAGACGCTTGTTCTGGGGGTAAAGGCGGCCGTTACGCAGGGCTGACAGCCCGGCTGACATCAAGAGCCGATTGTCTAGAACCCCAAGGGCCTCCTGAGCCTGTCGTGGAATCACTTTACTTTACTTTTACTTCTGAGGTTGGGCGCCTGGAAGGCTGGGTTAAGTTGCCCCGATGATATGAGAGTTATTGATGATGGTAATGATGCGCCACGAGAGGCCTTAAACTAAACTTTAGCTAATTAGGCGAATATGATATTGATGATAATGATTGCCAGATGGTGTTCGGGGACGTTTGGGCCTTAAAGTTTTCTGACATTTATCTTACAGGTGAGGAAATACCTCGAAAAAACCTCACCCAGGAAACTTGTCCCGACCGCAGCGGGCCCATTGTGAATTTCAAAAGTAGGCCTATCTAAAAACTCTTTTTCTACACGCACCTACTCTTTGTGTCACACTCATTCGAAAAAGTCTAAGTAACTTTTTTCAAATGATTCCGAACTACAGCAGGATAATATATAGCTTATCCCTCTTAATAGAATTGTTGTATCCTTTATTAAATATAACTTGCATATAGTTGATTTATAGTGCTATTATATTCCCATTTCTTTTCTAAAATATGTCTTATACTAAAAATCTGGTATATCGTTGACCTATTTCTTCTAAATCAAACATGGGATAAGGGAAACAATTAAAAATGTAAGGTCAATATCATTAAACAGCAACATTCGGTGATTAGGATTCATCGGAATGGAACAATTAAAAATCACTCTAGTGGTAGCAATTTTAATTTTTTGTAACGAATCTCGGTATGCCCCTATATACTATTGACATGTAACGAGAAATATGTTCTCCAAAACTTAAGAAAATGCGCTCTTTAGAAGTAGGGTTTTACCTGAATTCCAAAATTTAGAAATAGCTCTAATATCGCGATTTTGTCATGTAACTATATTTCATAAAATTGAATTTAAAAAAAAGCGAAATATATCCCGTATAGCAACATATTACACTATGAAATCATCTTGCTGCGGACGTTTTTTAGTTTATGCCGTTCCTGCTAGAAATGCTTTACATATAACGATATATTCAATACAAAAGGCCATTAGCGTCGTAATTCAAATACATCTCTTTTAAAATGATTTATTGTGTCCACCGCTGTGGCCGCGAGGTAGCGTGCTGCCTTGTCACGCCCGTGTTCAATCCCTGATCAGAACATGTTTATTCTGTGAGGTTTTTCGGGGGTTTTTCTCATCTGTAAGACGAATGTCCCCGAACATCATCTGGCCATCACTATCACATTCACATCATTAGATTAAGCTTAGGATTAAGGCCTCTCATGTCATTGGTTAAGCGTAACCACGCCTTCCAGGGGCCCCAACCTTAGAAGTGGGTTATAATACACCAATGCCGGAGAGAATACCATAAATGTCGACATGACGTACTGGTGGTATTGAATATAAAAAGTGTTTATTGTAAATTTAAAATTCAAAGTTTTACAATAAAAGGAATAAATAAATAAATATATATATATATATTTATTTCCGATTCCGATTGAGGGTCTTTCCACTTTTCAGCGGTTGCCCTTTTACCAGCCGGCTGCTGGCCCTTCACATCCACATGTGTCAATCACAGAGGTAGATAATCAATAGCCAGTGTAGGGGTGACATGTGGTTAGCCTGTCGAGTCCCCCAGCCGTTATAGCTGGTTCCTCAACCTGGAGCCGCTACTTATTGTAGCTACCCAATTGCCTCACGATGCTAGGTGGGCACCGGTCCCATACTGGCCGAAATACCATGAGAAAATTTCTTCCCCCATGGAGACTCGAACCAGCGCAAGTCCCGTAGCTCTGCGCCAAGGCTTCCTACCTTAACCGCTCGGCTACGGCGCGGGACTTTATATATTTATTTATTTATTTATTTATTCCTTTTATTGTAAAACTTTGAATTTTAAATTTACAATAAACATATATATATATATATATATATATATATATATATATATATATAGGGTGTTGCAAAAAACACTGACAACGGAGGTGAGTTGGTATACTGAGATATGTTGATAATTTTTTTAATGAGATACCAATGCCCGGAAATTATGCTTTTTCACACTATGAGTAGCTAATTTCTCAAGAGTTCCGTTAATTGGATTCCAAAACTCAACACTTGACAATACTCTCCCAGTGACTTCAATTTTCGAAATATCCACCTATCATCTCATTGCAGAGCGTACATTGGCGGTGTAGTGATTTGGCGAACACGTTCAAATATGCCTGGCCTCGTTTGAATTATTTATGTAGCAGCGTGGTTTCGGTCTATAAGATCCATATATGACTGTATTGGAAGTCTGATGAACAGACTGTTTCATGTCATCCCACAAAAAGTAGTCTAAAGGGTTAAGATCAGGTGATCTCGGAGGCCATAGGACTGTCCCCCTCTGCCAATCCGTCGACCTGTATGCGTGGTATCCAAATGTCTCCTCACATTGGCAAGGAAGTTAGCTGGAGCTCCGTCGTGTTGAAGCCACATTCCTTTGCGAACCAGGTTCCGTACCTGTGAGGTGTAGTCAAATAATAAATCTTCATATCCTTCAAACTAACAATTATCTTGAGACATAATTAACTAGTCATAGTGCGTAAACGCTTCATTTCCCGACACTGGTACCTTATTAAAAACGATCAACATATTTCAATATGCTACCTCATCTCCGTTGTCGGTGCTTTTTTGCAACACCCTGTACATATATAGGCCTATATTTAATGAGTAAAGGACCGAATAATTTTATTCATCTATCCTGAAGTTGATCCTGCGATATAGTGTCGTGATGACAATGTCTCGTATATAACGGACCCGGGTTCGATCCCAGGGAGGACAAGTTTTCTTGGGTGATTTTTTTTTCGAGGTGTTTCCTCATATGTAAGATAAATATCAGAAAACGTTAAAACCGAAACGGTGCCCAAATATCAATTGACTATCATCATCATTAGCATTCAATATCATATTAGCCTTGTTTAGTATCAACGCGTGAGCGAATGAAGTGCCTCGTGTTAAATGTACGTGCTGTCTTGGAGGTGATCCTGCTATAGATCTTATGAGTGGCCCGGGGAGGCCACAAAAATGTAGTCAAAAAAGTATGATCCAAAAGTTTCAAATCCTTTCCCGACAGATCATATCCGTATAAAGCCCTTGTGGCGTGGGGGAGAGGTTAAACGATGGTAAAAATAGAATCCTGAAGTTAATTAAGTCCTATTTTGTTTAATCAACTTTTTGGACGTAAAATAAGTAATGAAGTGCTATAATACTACTTTTGTTTTGAAATAATTATCAGCTTATTATCTACCTACAATGGCGTGGCCCAATAAGTAGCTTTAGCCTCTTCTTTGTTAGAAGTTACTACACCTGCTTAATTTAGTTACCCTTATTTTACCATAGATGTCATGAATGGTTTGCGGTCAACATACCGACTCAATGACACATCTAGCAGGCAACTATGATATTGCTAGGATGATGAGGTCAGTAAATTTTGCTTACGGGCCTTTTTATCCAGGCTTAAGAACTTTTTACGTGCCTAAAAATCTTCAGACTCGGGACCCACGATTTATAGTTCCTCCCGGAGGACTTGCTCCTTGGATTTTTCCATCCTAAGAAAACCCATCGATCCCGGCCGGGTTTGAACCCGCGACCCTTGTAACCGGAGGCAAAGAGCATAACCACTAGTCAACTCCGGCCGTTAAGTAGAAAATAAATTACATTTTTATAAAAAAGGGGGATCAATTTGATGAGGGTTGAAAGTTTATAAATTACAAGCTTTTCCTCTTTATAGCAGTCTACCCAATCATAACAAAAGTAAACTTGAAAATATGTGCATCAAACACAGTTACGTAATGTTATGATACAACCAATCAAAGCAACATTAAATTGTTTAAAGAGTGAGAAAAAATCAATCTTCTCACATAAGTATAGGGTAAAAAGTAATTGAAGAGTTATACTATCCTCTGTAGTATAATGATAAACGTGTCTGATTGGAATCCTAGGAGTTGAGGATATTTATTTACGTTTGTGATCTGGAACAGTCTCCAATCGGCCTCTTGAGAACAAAAGAGTTGCTACTCGATCTGGGGAGTAGCGAAATCCGTTTGGAAAATTTAGTTGAGGGACTGCGTTATACTATACTATTTATAGCTATACTATTTATCATCTGCAAGACAGTGACAGTAATACTCGTAATTTCAGTTGATCTAGGTTCTTCAGAGTTTTCCTCTCAAGAGTTTATTTATTTATATTTTAATCTCTTTATGTTTTCACGACGTAAATAATATATTCTATTGCTTTATCTAATATTTGGCATTTTAAAAGGGAGATGTCTTTACTCAACATTTAAAACATTTGTAAATGCTATTTTAGCCACATTGTAATTCATATTTATTAGTACTTACTTTCTTATTCTTAATTGTATTAGTTATCGTTTCGTCCATTTGTTGTTTTTGTTTCATTTCAATTTTGCAACTATGAGTATCTTCAATTTTCTTTTATATTTTACAATACATTTGTATAATAGAGTTCCAAATCTTGGAGATTTAATCTTCTTGTATCTTGTAAGCCCATGTTTCCCTTAACAGAGATTTAGGCGCTCTCTCCCTACAGGGAAGAATTTGAACCATACTAATTTAGTTACACTTGTTTTCGTATAGATGTCATTTGAGTGGTCCGTGGTCAGCGTTCCGCCTCATACTGACATCTAGGAAACCAAGGTAATACTAGGACGGGAAAACTCGGTAAATTTTGCTTAGAGGCCTTTTCATTCTGGATTATGGGTCTTTTACGAGCCTGGAAATCTTCAGACTCGAGACCCACGGCTTAAAGTCCCTCCCGGAGATTTAGTAAATAAATAAATACAATAAACGATTCTATATTAGTTCCTATTAGTGGTTATGTTCCTTGCTTCTACTTCCGAGGGCCGCGCGTTCAAACCCGGCCGTGGACGATGCATTTTTTTAGGATGCAAAAATCCAAGGGAAAAGTCCACTTTAAGAGACTTTAAACCGTGGGTCCCGAGTCAGAAGTATTTCAGGCTCATAAAATAACCGCAAGCCTGAATGAAAAGGCCTCTAAGCAAAATTTACCGAATATTCACATCCTAGTACTACCTTGGTTTCCTACATGTCACCATGAGGCGGAACGCTGACACCGGACCACTCAAATGACATCTATCCAAAAACAAGTGTAGCTAAATTAGTATGGTTGAATTTTTCCTCTTTACGGGGAGAATGCATAAGTCTCATTGAAAGACACAAAGGCTATTACTACTAGTACTATTATGGTGATTAGCTGTTACACTTAAGTACATAAATATTTCGTAAGAGTATAAAAAAATTCATTATTTGTACCGATACATCACCAACATTGTTGTTTACATATATTACATCTCGTATCTCTGACATAATCTTCTCCGATCTAGTTGCTGGCCTGTATGTATACTAAGTTAATGATGAAAACACGGGAAAAGTTTCTACCAATGTTAAGTAAATGTAACTGTATAATTAAATCGACTCTTCGCTGTATGACGACATCCCTATCGAACGTATGCCGTTCTTTGTATTGCCAGATTCTTCACAGTGCGCTGTAGGTTTGGGATATGATAATGATCATGATAATAATAAATAATAATGATAATAATAATAATAATAATCATCCGGTATCATGGCAGCTGCCGCCGTCTTCCGGAAACCAAACGCCATTCCTCTCTATCCATCCATTGATCTTTCTCCATTCCTCTGATATTCATAGCTGCTTGTACCCCTTCTATCCAAGTTTTCTTCGGTCTTCCTCTCTTCCTCCATTCCATTGGGATCCATTCCATAACCATTTTTGGCAATCTTTGCTCTGGCATTCGTTTGACATGACCATACCACTGCATTCTTTTCTTTTCTATGATGTCTATGATGTCCGGCTCCTCTTGTACACCCATAATTTCCCTTATTTCTTTATTTCATATTCTATCCATTCTAGATTTTCCAGCTGATCTTCTTAAAACATCCATTTCTGTACTTAAAATTCTTTTCATTTCCCTGGTAGGAATTTGCCAGACTTCAGCACCATATGTTAAAATGCTCTGAATTATGGTTTGATACATTTGTAATTTTCTATTTTTTGTAATATTTTTGCTCCACCAAACAGAGTTTAAAGCATTTATTGCTTGTTTTGTTTGTGCGATTCTATTTTTAATTTCTACTGTGTTATCGCCTGAATGGTCTAATTTTGTTCCTAAATAAGTGCATTCAATACTAGGTTTTAGTTCTTCTCCATTGTTGAAATTTATATTTTCCATTTCTTCTCCTATACACAGGTATTTAGTTTTCTCAATGTTTATATGAAGTCCCAATTTTTCATATTCTTCTTTTAGTTTTTTAGCCATATATTCTATGTCATCGTGGTCCTGTGCTATTAAGAAATATTAATTAAAATAATAATAATAATAATAATAATAATAATAATAGTGACAATAATTATTTATTTAAATCGGCATAGTTAAGGTCGCAGCGGCAAGATAGCGCCAGCTTTTAGATCGCTTCTTACCGCTGGGGTCTCCACATCGATTCTTGGTCACTCAACGTAGGTTTAATGATGGACGAAACTGAGCTTGGGTCGGTTTCTCTCGGAGTTATAGTTAGACCATAAGAGCATTCTCTTACACTCAACCAATGTATAATATTTATACAGAAAAATTACGTAATGTGACATAAAATAAAGAATTATAAGTAAATGTTTATACAAATTCAACTAAAATTAAAATTAACCAAGAAATATTATTATTAGAGGGGAAAAAATCTGAAACCATCAATTAATGAGTTCACAGAAAATTATAAAAGACTAACTAATACCCGGCGTGCATTGATAAATAAATGAAGTGTGTTTTTATGTTTAGTTGAAATTCGTAAGGAGCATTCCTTTCTGCGGGGATTGTACACCAGAAGAGCATGTCCAGATGCTCTAAAGGTACGTACACACCTGCGCGCCGCAAACACGAACGGCGCGCGCGTCTCTCACCACGATCCACTCATTGTCGGTTTCCACGAACACTTTGATGGTTCGCTGTTTATATTTGGACGGGTACCTGTGAGGTTCGTTGTTTTCGGTGTGCACCTATTATTTGAGTATGGAGTGGTAAGAGGAAAACATGTTAAAACTTATTGATATTTATAGAAGCAAGCAATTATTGTGGGATCCTCAACATAAGGATCATTTTTAAAAATCATTGAAAGGAGATGCCTGTTTTTTTTTCAATGTTATGTGTTTTTTTTCGTGTGTGCTGTAATTGTATGAATAAATTAAAATTATTTAGAAAACATTATTTATTTAAGACGTTCATTTCATAATATTATGTATGAAGTATCACAAAACAATACAATATATAAACACATTTATTACTAATTATTTATTTATTTCTTCAAAGACTCCAAAGAGCAAGATTGCTCATGTTAAGGGGCAATATACAAAAAATAATGGCCATAAAACAATTAACAATAAAAAAAAGAAAACAAATTCAGGCATAAGTTTAAGTAATACAAACTACTATAGATGCACAATATATATATGTACACATATAAATACAATATTTAAACAGGATAATATTAATAATAATAAAATTAACAAAAATTAACTAAAAAAGCAATGAGAATTTTTTTTTAATACAATTATAAAAATGTTTAACATTCGTGAAATGTTGATATTCAATAGGTAAGTCATTGTAATGGTTGATTAATGCATAACGAATCCCTTTATACCTTTTTTTTTTGAGAAACTAGTATCTTTGTGCAATAAAGTACCTCTAGTACAATAATCATGTACATATTTATTAAAAATTAAGGCCATGTTATGGTGAGATAGATTCTTAATAATTTTAAACATATATATACAAATCATATATTTTTAAATTCCTTTAATGCTATAATATTTGAACAAGTATAAATAAAGTTATAATATGTAATAAGTAATAAGCGTGACCAGACGTCCCGATTTTGGTGGGACAGTCCCGATTTTTAACAATTTGTCCCGCGTCCCGCGGCATTTTAAAAAAAAAAGTCCCTATTTTTTGGGAAAGAATGCAAGACAAGCGGGAGAACGGAAAGGGAATATACGGTTTTCGCCGCCCATGTAGCTATTTCCCAGGATATGAGTTTTATATTATTTTTGTTAATTTTGTAATGTTAAACTTTAATAATAACAAATCATTGTTGAGAACTGCTTATCAAAGTTAACATTGTTGATTCGACCACCATTGTTTGGTAAATAAAGTGCGGACAAAAAAAATCGCAATTGAGTGTTGAGACTTCGAAAGTTATTTTACGTGAAGTATAATTTAACAAATTCTTGTGAAAAAATTCATGACCTTTTAAACAACGACAGCAATCTACTTAAAAAAATCACTCAAATGAGAAATATGCCAAAGAATAAAATAATACTGGTACTATACATAATTTTGTAATGTATTACATTTGTAAATTATACTTATGTTGATATTATTTTTGCGTTCTATAAAATTTTTGTTGCTCCATAGAGTATCTTTACATTTTATAATCAAATAAGACCAACATATTTTTTCATATTTCATAATATTTTGGCGAAATGTTCATATTTTAGTAAACATTTAATATTCCTTCATATTCTTCAATTTTTTAAAATAAAATTTCAATAACTGATTAAAAACATGTTTGAAGTGATTGTAGAGACATGGTTGGTTACACCTGCTCTGCAAAATGTCTACTGAAGGTTTGTGGGTTTCCTATGGATCGCAGGAGGTTCGTTGAAATTAATCATTTCGACGAACATAACACGCGCCGTGCGCGCGCGGCGCGCGCGCCGTTCGTGTTCGCTGCGCGCATATGTGTACGTACCTTAAGGTGGCAGCCCCACCACTAGACTTGTCCTGCGCAACGCTCGTAACGTGGCCAGGAGACATTAATTTACATTACTGAAAATCATCAAGTAAGTAAACGGACTGTTCAAGTAAAAAGAAAATTATAAATTTATATCGTAATTATTTTTTTAACCATGCTATTACGCATTGCATATTATCTTAATGTCCCAACTCCTTTCAAAAAACGTTAAACTGAATATATATAAAAACTATTATTCTACCAGTTATATTATTTGGGTGCGATACATGGACTTTCAGTTTAAGGGAGGAAAGGAGATTACAAGTATTTGAGAATAAAGTACTTAGGAAAATTTTTGGACCAAAGAGAGATGAACAAACAGGTGAATGGAGAAGACTACATAACAATGAACTACATGGTCTTTACAGGAAACCTTATATAATAAGAACAGTTAAGACACGTAGACTACAATGGGCAGGACATGTTGCACGTATGGGGAATGAAAGACTTGCATGGAAGCTTCTTGTAGGAAAGCCAGAGGGAAAACGCCCAGTTGGTAGACCAAGAATGAGGTGGGAGAATAACATTAACTATGATGTGAGGGAAGTAGATTATACAGGGAATGATTGGAAAGCATTAGCTCAGGATAGGGATGCATGGAGAGATTATGTCCGCGCGGCCATGAACCTACGGGCTCGATAGTGCCTGTGAGTAAGTAAGTAAGTAATTAAGTTATGTTGAAATAGAAAATAAATAAAAGTAAGTAATTATTTTTTTAGATGCCCCGTGCTGATTACTCGGCGTTGTCCGGGAATCTACTTATCCCGATATTCTTGGCATAAGTGAGCTGAAAGACAAAAATTATTTAGAGTCATGCTAAAAAATACCTGCTGTGCGCTGTTACGCTTGCTTGGGAATTTAGTTATCCCGATCTTCTTGACATTAATGAGCTGAAAGATAAAAATGATTATTGTGAGTTATCCGTAAAATATAGACATATGCTGTCGCGGACTTTTTTGTAGATTTTTTCTTAGATATTCAATTCTGTGTATATTATGGGTATGTGTTTATGGTTTAGGCAGCGTAAGCTATTTAACCGTCCAAAAAGTTACGAAAAACACATGTTTATCTACATAGGGTAAGTTTTAAGGGTGAAAGGGCTGAGTATTACAACTCACTTATTCCCTAAAGCCTTCCCGGGAAACTCCTGAACATTTTTCATAAAGTCCCATCACAATAGCATAAACGGTATGGCAGCGCATAAAGGACAATTAAACAGACAGTCATACATTCGTTCATTTTTATATAGGCTCTATAGATTTATATTTAAATTTCTATAAAATAATCACATGTTCAGCAGTCCCTAATATATTGCAGTGAAATGTTTTAGAATCTGAGTGGATACGTTATAGGAATTGGAATAATTAGTGGTTCTGTGTTGTGAAATGACTCAAACTGTAAGGGACATTCCATACGAAATCGGCAAAAAAATTGTGAAAATTGAACTCACATCTTTAAAAGTTTGCCATTTTTTTACAGTGAAACTTTATGTTATACTGAATATCTGAACCGAATTTAAAATCTTCGCTTGGTGTAATTAAAGACTAATAGAGCTGTCAATTTATCGTATTGTTTTAAATAGTCTCTTTTATAAAATACATTTCTCGAAGTATGGCTATTCCCTCAACTTGATAAGATTGTCACATTATAGATGATTTTATGCTCTATCGCTTGAAAATTAGTATCTTAATATTTACGTTTTTCTGAATGGCGTAAATGCAATTAATATGCAATTGACCTTCCTCACCAAAAATTTTATAAAATCAAAAAATGCCACATTATTACCTGAACACCAGTTAATTTTTTTGTAATTAGTATTAAAGTGGAGTCTTGAAAGGAAACTACCAAAAATAATTATTTTTCCTAAAATCTCCTATGTGTAGACTGCCCGCAATACCTTTCGCGTGAGTGGAGATCGCTCGCTCGTACAAACAATGACGGAGCTACTTGGTAATAGTCCTTTGCGCACTTACAAATATTTTTATTGTTATTATCATCATTACATTATTTTTATTATCATTATTACAATTATTACATTATCATCATCATCGTCGTGGACAAGTGGTTACTCTGCACGCCTCCGATTCCGAGGTTCGCGGGTTCAAACTCGATAGGAATCAATGACATTTTAAAGGCGTAACAATTCTGAATGTAGCTTTCTCCAGAAGGAAGGAAATCCGTGAGTCCCGTGTCGTAAATTTATGGTACGTAGGAGAACCTCGCGCTTGAAATAAATTGCTACATAATAAACTTCATTAAATATAACAATCTTTATTGATATATTCAGTAGGCGGTTAATTTTGTGCTGATTTTGGCTAATGTATAGTTTAATTTAAATTACTAAGCACCTACGAATTCAAGCTGGTAGGCCTATTAAAAATATTTTCTAGAGAGTAGTTTTGTAATGTGTTGTAATGTTTTGTACTTGTACCCTACACCAATGTCTGATGTTGAATATTGTAAGTAACGTTAAGCTATCGATAATAATTTATAACAATTTTCATGCTGTTACAAGTAATATTTAAGAGGTATAAATATATTTTATTGGCTTGGTATCACTTACTGATCTTGCATCCCCTACTCATGACATATCTAAGATGATGATAAAATGCACGATAATATTAGCTTTTATTATAAGCTAAATTATTATAGTATGTAATTTAATGTCTAAACTTCCCATTATTCTCCTTTTATAACACAAAATGTATACCTCTACGATTATTCTCTCATTCCAGAAACATTTAAGAAATTGTAAAATTATATATTAACACATAATATTGTTAATAACTATTGTATACTAATATATGCATAATTAAAATTATATTTAACTTCTAACTCACCATTCAGTCTTTGTAGATCTGCAAACTTGTGAGTTAAAAACAATAAGATATTATTTTAAATTTGACTGTGACACTTAAAATGACGAGATGCAAAAACAAACACACTGATGTAAATCAACTGTCTAGTATGTAATCTGAACTTGAGAATTGTTGATGTTAAACAGATGTTTTAGGAAGACTTGCTGACGTTGCATTATTATCGTTTGGTAGGAAGTGGTACGAGTATTAAAACATTCGGTTTTATTTGGAAGTGATATCTTAAAACAATACTATTTCGTCAAAGTTTTCAGGGTACAATAAAATACACTGAATAAAAAGTTATTTTAAGACTGAAATTAGTAATTATAACATAATAAAAATTTATACCAGTTTATTCAATTAATGATGAAAGAGTTTTTATTATATAATATTACATTTAAACTGTAATAAAAAATTTGTAACAAAATAAATAATTTGTTTTAAAAAAGGACAGAAGATTACGAGTATTTGAGAATAAAGTTTTTAGGAAAATTTTTGGATCAAAAAGAGATGAACAGACAGGTGAATGGAGAAAACTACATAATAGTGAGCTACATGATCTGTATAGGAAGCCAGATATAATAAAAACAGTTAAGTCTCGTAGGCTGCGATGGGCAGGAAATGTGGCACGTATGGAGGATGAAAGAGGTGCTTGGAAATTTCTGGTAGGAAAACCGGAGGGAAAACGCCCAGTTGGAAGACTAAGAATGAGGTGGGAGAATAACATTATACATGATTTGAGGGAAGTAGATTATACAGGGGATAATTGGAAAACGTTAGCTCGAGATGGGATGTATGGAGAGCTTATGTCCGCGCTGCAATGAACCTACAGGTTCCACAGAGCCGGTGAGTGAGTTAGTTATAAATAATTTGTTTAATAATTCACAGTAAACGTAAGTAACAGAGCTCTTTACTTCTCACTTCAGCAATAAATTTGATAAATAAATATTCTACTGCGTAAGAATTAAAATATCGCCACTTTTATAAATTTACGGTACTGTTCCATTAAGCAGAACATATAATAATCTATTCGATTTAATGGCAGTTGAAAAAGTCACTGATGAAGCTCTTTCAATAAAGTACGCGCGCGACCTTGGTCGTGAAATGAATCTGCTGCGCCGTGGACCCGCGAGTTTTTTTACGAAAATAGAATAAAAATATTTATATTGTCTGAACTATTCAACTCTCCAAAAAGGTAATTGCTGGAAATTAATCCTTATTACGTGAGTAGTATCCTGTATTTTTTCCGTTTTCATTTTTTGATATGTACTGCAGTAAACCGCCATAAAACAGAAAATTGACACCGAAAATAAAAATATCCTAATTATAAAAATAACACCTTTAAACTACATGATATCACCTATATAAATATGTTTGAAACAAATTTTTGCTGTTTACTGTTTCAGAAATATCAGTTAGTAAACGTTTTAGTTTATCATATTTACGATAATTTTAGATCATCATAACTACGAACCTAAAACTGATCAAAATTAAATTTCTGTATTAATACGTTTATAAATGTATTCACTATATTTAGGGATACATAAAATTAAAAAAATAAATTGCAAGATTTTTTGCTGTCCGATTTGATATGGATTGTCCCGTAATAGAAACATAGAGTCATAGTACACTAAAAGTCATTTTGGATTTTTTGACTTAAAAACTTATTCCCTGTGACCTCATATATACATATATATTGTTACCGCTACATCTCGTATTAATAGAGAATATATATATATATATATATATATATATATATATATATATATATACTTACTTACTGGTACTATCGAACCCATAGGTTCATGGCCGCGCGGACATAAGCTCTCCATACATCCCTATCCTGAGCTAATGCTTTCCAATCATTCCCTGTATAATACACTTCCCTCATATCATAGTTAATGTAATTATCCCACCTCATTCTTGTCTACCAACTGGGCGTTTTCACTCTAGCTTTCCTACATGAAGCCTCCATGCACGTATTTCATTCCCCATACGTACAACATGTCCTGCCCATCGCAGTCTAAGAGACTTTTCTTTTCTTATTATATTTATCTTCCTATAAAGACCATGTAGTTCATTGTTATATAGTCTTCTCCATTCACCTGACTGTTTGTCTCTCTTTGGTCCAAAATTTTTTCTAAGTACTATATAGACTATATATTATATATATATAAGAAAAATAAACGTTTGTACTAGATTTGTCTGGTGTTGTAAGTGGTAGTGCACTGGGATATCATTAGAGAGGTCCTGGTTCAAATCCCGTCCAGGCATTTATTTTTCTTATCATGTCATATATATATATATATATATATATATATAAGTTATAAAATGAGGAAAGTATTTTCCACGGCTAACTTCTTCACTCAATGTCATGGTCAGACATGGTAGTCGTTTATCTATTTTGTTTAAATGCTTTTCTTTTAATTTCTTATATGGCAGTGATTCCCAAACATATTTTATCAGTAGAGCTCTGGTGAATATGCAACATCGAATATCAATTTATATAAAACTTTGTTGTGTATATATATACGGAAAAAATCGCTGCACTTTAAATGAACTGAACTTTATGTGAAACATTATAAAATAATACATTCGTACTTCCCGCCATTTTATACATCATTGGTGTCACGGCCTGCTGTAGTCTCAACTAAATTAATATCGACATTTAGCGTATAGGCCTATATATTGGCCAGCTAACGTCAGTCAGATGTTTATAATGAACGAAAATATTTCCCACAAATATGTTATTATTTTACTATTATTTATTATTTTGATAAACACCATTGTGCAAGAAATTATGTACAACACACATTTGTGAAGTGTTTTACAGAATCTTGGGAATTAAAATCCTGGCTATCGCTCGATTTGTTTAGCATTTCCTTCTGTGAAAACCACTTCCTAACTTGGCATTGTAATATACTATAATCAAGTTATGAAACTGTATTTATATTACTTATTCCAGTGAAAATAGGAACTTCCAAGGTATGTTCAGTTAGGATATTTGCAGTATGTTAGATTAGGGTACGTAATACAATGTTGGTTTATATTAGGGCCGTTAGATTAACTCCGCCAAAGTCGGTCCCAAGCCCGATTGAAAAAGGAGGAGGAGAAGGTGATATAATTCACTAAAACTTCCAGGTTAACTGGTTCGGCATCAGTACCTAGTAACAAGACCCTTGCCTGAACTGAAATCAGGTAGTCGATACTAAAGAGATCTTAAGCTACTGCGAATGGAGGCTCTCAGACTATAAAGATCTTGTTTCGAAAGTCCTGTTTCTCGAGGGAGAGGGTTACTGGGTCGGACTAATTCCCGAGCCATAAAAAATAGCCATGTAAAAGAAATTATGAATATTTAGCATGAGAAGAATATTTTACATATTTTAACATGTTACAGAAGTCCTGCTATCGAAACAATGTAAGTTAGCGTCTTTAAACGATTTGAGACTATTTAACTCATGCCCCAACTGGGAAGTCAATGACCAAAATCACGTTTTTCACGTTTCAAATGATTTCCTGTTTTACACCCAAGCAGAGGTCCGTGTTTCACGAAATAGTTTATCATGTTTTAGGGATTATCATATAGTTTAAACAAAGCTCCTCCTTTTTAATATTCTGAACAGGTCTGACCGTTATTTTGCAGTGACTGAGCCTATAACAAATACGGCTACCAGATTGTATATAATAGTGCTTACATGTCAACATTTGTAGCAATTGATTATACCACCAAAAAAAGAAACCACTGTTTGCACTTTCTTAAATGTATTTTTTCCCAGGTAATAATCGAGAAAAATATAATTGTCATATTTACATCATACGACATCAAAAATGAATTAATATACAGATTGATGTGTTTCATTTTTTCTCCACTAGAGAGCATTCTTACAATATTGCGTTCCTTTGGCAATAAATAGTATGATCTGGTTGCAGTGATAAACAAAAGAAGCAGTAGAAGCGTACCTATCGTTTCTCATTTGTTTTCAAACATCGTCATTTACATTAAATATATAATTATTTTAAAATAACTATAGTTAAATAATGATTTGTGAGTAAACAGCTTAATTTTATTCGTTAAATAGTCCTAACAAATGCCACTCTTGATTTCCAAATTCTCTAGATAAATTCACTCCTCACTTCGTGAGTCGTGAATTTATCGATAATTTGGAAATCACTCGTGGCATTACTTATGATAAAGACATGCGGTGTTTTACAACGTGTTATACTTCTCTCAAAGTGTTGTTTACATTTGAAGATTGTGATTTAAACGACTATGACGACACCACAGGAAAATGTTCAAAGTGTATGGTCGTATGCTGAGTCTGGTAAATCACCAGTATGTAACTGTTCAGCGAAATTTTCGTCAGCGATATGGAAACGATTCTCCATCCAAATCATCCACAATAGATGGGAGAGCGACTGACAGTGTAATGGACTTGCCACGGAGTGGACGACCAAGTGTGAGCAAAGAAACTATCGACATTATGCAATTTATATTTCAACTCAGTTCGCCGTGCTTCACGGAACTACATTTACCACAATCAACCATTCTTAAAGTCCCGCATAAGCGGCTACATCTTCAGGCCTATAAAGTTCAAATTACAAAAGCGTTACTGCCAACTGACTTCCCTCGGCGTGCTAAATTTAGTGATTCCATGCTGAACGCAATTAACGAAGACAATGAGTACCTGCAGAAGTTGATGTTCTCTGATGAAGCGACTTTCTTTGTGTCTGGACATGTTAACCGTCATAACGTTCGGATATTAGGTAGCCTACTGGCGATTTACCAGACTCAGCATACAACCATACACATTGGGCCTTTTCCTACGGTGTCGTAATTGTTGTTTAAATCACAATCTTCAACAAATGTAAACAAAACTTTGGGAGATGTAGAATACATTGCAAAAAAAAAAAAACGCATTCTCTATGTCAAATAGTTTACGAGATAAGTTACAATATTTTAATAGCAGGACTTTGTGGACACTGTGTATGTTGGTTAGAATAGATTAAGCATGGCCTTGTCAAGTTAGATTAGTTAGTTTATATTTGTTTTATTCAGTTATTCTAGTTTAATTTTCAGATACAGGCACTACACAATACAATATAATATTTATATTAGTTATCCCAGGGAAAAATAGGAATAAGTCTAGTTTAAATTTGAGATTTGATGATCTTGAAGACGATTTCCGGGCTGCAGGCCGCGGTCTCGAAGCTTGAAGTTCCCCGACGTTTCGCCAGAGACTGCGTCTGGCATCCTCAAAGGTTGTCTTGAGACTGGCAATTTGTCCACTGTCTGTCCTATTTATACTGTTCGCGGCGATATGTTCGTAGGTTATATCTGCCTTCTGATTGGCCAGAGGTAGGGACTTCCATTGCTCTAATGAGGTTGCTATCTGATGGTCTAGTAGAGTGTTTTTGTAGAGGTTTGCATTCTGCATTTTTTTAGAACTGGTATCCATATTTTGTTGACTTTTAATGATTCTTATTTTCTATTGAAACTGTTTTTATGCTTGAATATTTCGATGGCTTCTCATTGTAGACGGGTAAAATAGTGTGTGCAGTTATTTAATATGTCTGCATTCTGGTATTCTACTATGTGGCCATCAAGTAAAGAGTGTTCTGCTACTGCCGACTTATCCATTTGTTTAAGACGACTGTATTTTTCATGCTCCTTAAGTCTGGTTGTGATATTGCGTTTGGTGGTGCCTATATACACTTTTCCACAACAGCATGGTATCCTGTATATGTCTGCTGTCCGATGAGGATGGAGTTGATCCTTTACAGGTCTGAGGAAGTTCTCGATTTTCATGGTAGGCCTGTATATTGTCTTTATGTCTTCTTTCCTTAGTAGTTTTCCATTCATCTTCCGGCTTGTAGCATGTTGATCTTTCAAATTCACACCTCCGGTGAAGCTATTATAGTCATACATAATCAACTGGTTTCACCTTGGAAACCAGAAGAAAGACAGATTGCAATTTAGGGTTGATAAAGGTCTTTTAGCACAACAGGTCTCATGTGTAGAAAGACAATTTTTTGAAGACACACGACCTAAATTAATGTTTCCAAAGTGTTAAGACACATTTGGAGAAAGCCGTTCCCCCTACAAGAATGAAGGTCAACCCAGAAATGTGTTTGTAATAAACATGAACAAAGTAAACACAAGGGGGAAAATACAGTTATTCGTGCCCGAGTGTCAAACTGCTGGTTTACGCTTTGAAGATTCATCACACCAATTTTTGAAGTTCATACTTTTTTTTTTGTTACCCTCTCTTTGTGTAAATATTTAATTTGTTAGGTAAAGCCGGTTCTCTAAATTCTTCAAAGAGTTCCTAGTTCAATTCACTGTGCTATTTATGTGAGAAACTTACAAATAAGACCTATTAACTGTGGCACAACAATCATAAATAAGTTACACATGCAGAGATGTTACGTGAGAACCGTAATAAGTTAAATTAATTTAGTATTATATTAAGGGATCACCATAAATGAATTGCAAAAACATTTATATTACTGAATATATTTCCATTTATATGCGTTATTGCAATACTGGCACTGAACGGCTGACTTTAAATCCCGGTGAATACTCTTCTCGCGAGAGGGTTTCATCGGCCATTTAACTCCACCCGTTCTCAAGGGCCAATTTTTTTTTTCTTTTTCGAGTAATTTGTGTCTGGAAGCGTTCACTGTACAAACATTGTCAGTAGATCGCTCTACAGACTATTGAATATTCCGATACGACTTCAATTTTTAGAAATCATTAGTGTCTACATGTATATAATTCTTGGGAAGTCCATATCAGGAACTCCTAGTCTGAGAACCCTAGAATTTTTTGACGGGATTTGTTCAGGACTGTCATATAAATAAACTTGCACATACAAAGTGTAAACTGTAATTAATTTAATTAAGTTATGAATTTATATATATATATATATATATATATATTACTTATTACAGTGATAATAGGAACTGCTTAAGTTGGTTTAGATAGGTTTTGTTAGAGTATTTTAGATTAGGGTACGTAATACATATGGTTGGATTATATGAGAGTTAGTTATGTAAGGGGTACACCGTAGCGTAGTTGGTTAAGGCAATACGCTACAAACCGGAAGGTCGAGAGATCGATTGTCGATGGGGTCAGGATTATAAAACTGACCAAAACTTCGTGGTGGCACCATGTCCCTGGGATCGACTCACCTCAATCGGAAATGAGTACCAGATGCTTGTTCTGGAGGTAAAGGCGGGCCTCACGCCGGGCTGATAACCCGGCTGACAACAAGTGCCGATAGAAAAAGTGGGAGCCTTAACCTCCTACTAGCCCTACGGTCTTATATGGCTTGTAGTGAGATCACTTTACCATTTTAATTCCGCCAAAGTCGGTCCCAAGCCCGGTTGAAAAAGGAGGAGGGTTATAATAGGTGATATATGTATATAATTGTGTCACTAAAAATTCCAGGCTTAGCTGCTCAGCTTACAGTAACTGGTAATATTTCACTTGCCCGAAATCCCGTAGTCAATTCCAGAAAGGTCTTTAGGCTATTCGCAGTTAACCCTTTCCAAGTAAAATTAACTATTTTCGATCTATTGTTTCTCGAGGGCGAGATATGCTGTGTCAGGTTAACTCCCGAGCAATAAAAGAATAACTTTAGAAAAAGGAAAATATTTTGAGAAATTTTTACTTTCCTCAACATGTTTATAGTATTATGTTAGGTTAAAGCATGGCGTTGTTGTGATGGATTAGGTTAGTTTATATTAGTTCATATTAAGTTGATGTAGTTCTGATAATAAAATACAATATTTTAAACCAGTTACAAACTATATCTCTTTTAGATATTCCAGAAAATAGAAGAATAATAATAGTTTAAACATATGGAGATTTATGATGATCTTGAAGAAGATTTCCGGGTTGTAAGGCCGTGGTCTCGTGGCTTCAAGCGGCCTACAGTCCGGAAATCTTCTTCAAGATCAACATAGCATCTTCGGCCGTGAAAACATAAGTCAATATATATATCGAGATTCTTTACGGTATCCCACGTTACGATAATTTAAAATATCTTAAGTTAGTTTAGATTAGGTGTGCATACTACGTCAATTTGGATTTATTTCCAACATCAAGAGTGGTGCTATCATTTTTTTCAAAGGCTGTACAATATTTACTCATTTGTTTCTTACTGGAAGTAATAGACACTATTAAGAAATAAGATCATAACTCAGAAGATATTAAGTTTAGGAATTAAGTTCATAGCATCTCTTTTCCCCATATCATGTCGAATGCTACTTCTTGTATAAGATAATTTTCTTTTCAATGTACGCTGTACCTTATACTGTAAAACGTTGAACAATAAGCCACACAATAACTGATAACTAAGTAATCATAAAAATAGCATGGATTTTTCTGGATATTTTAAAGAATAAATGTATTTCCAAGAATTACTTAATTTTTTGTGTTACACTGTATTAATGATAGTACGTAGATTTTTATTTTAAATTCTATAAGTCTCTTTTAAAATCCACTCTAAATCACACTCCATGGCGTGACATGCCTGGAAGGTCCTTGTTCTACCAAACGGCTGCAGGTATCATATCTGCAAGTGTAAATCAGAGATGTAGACGATCATCCTGCCAGTGTAGGGATGACATGTGGTCAGCATGTCGGGTCCCACAGTCGTTAAAGCTGGTTTTCCCAACTTGTAGCCACAACTTGTTGTAGCTACCCACATTTCTGACGATGCTGGGTGGGCACCGGTCCCATAGAGGCAGAAATTCCATAAGAAGAAATTTTCCCCAAGGAGACTCGAACCAGCGCAAGTCCCGTAGCTCTGCGCCAAAGCCAGTTGCCTTAACCACGGCTACGGTACGGGACTTAAAATCTACTCACAAGCTACAAATTATACAAAGACGAAATATAAAAGCATAAAATATTAGTATACTCGTAGTTTTTTTTCAGTATTTTTATGATAACCAAGATATAAATTTTATTGAAGTCTAATAATAAAATACGTCTATAGGCTATTGTCATATTTACGTACCAAAGCAGGCCTATGAAATTACCCATTAATGTTTAACAACAGTTTAACGGGGGTTATAGGTAGGCTTTATGTCATATTAACACGCTTAAATAATTTTAGCAACATAATCGGAAATTATTTAAATTTTTAAAAGTCTTATGATCATTTGCATACGATTAAAATAATTAAAAATTGCAGACACGTATAATTTAAGATTCTAATTTCGGCCTTGATGAAATAATGTTGGTGTGTATACGTTGAAAGGATTAGCGGATTCAATCCCGGACGATTTCACCGTAGCCATGACTTAGTAGATAGAGCTAGGAGCTCTCTCTCCGGCTCTACATTTTGCTGCACCGTACCCTTAAATGCATCTCTGCAAGTTCGTGTTAAGAGTAATGCTCCATCTTTGATAGTCAATCATGCACTGTAAACAAAATAAATAAAAAATGAAAGTGCCAGGCATTTTGTTATGACAAAGCTTACAAAAACTTACCACACATACTTTCAAGATGGCATGGTGTCCAAAATATTAATTTCCGACCATTGGTCCCTTATGTCAGAATGCTCCTAATAGAGTCATCTATTATCTGTATAATTTTGTCCCTACACTCTGTATATCAGGTTGCTAATTACATTCCACATTTTTTTTATGTTTTTTAATCATGTCAGTGCATCATTTTCTAGAGGAAATAAAATAATAACTGATTTTATAATGTTTAAATAGTAAATTTATAATACTGAGTCGTCTTACTATGTAGCCACCATACAAATGCTTCCGTATCAGTGTATCTCTCTTTATCCGTTAACAATAAAGCTGTTATCCTTCGAAAAGCGCTGTGAGACGTCCTGTTGAAAGGAGACAATGTACACACAGTCAATTGTTATACGGATGCAGTGGTACAGGTGGTGTTGACAGGAAAGCTCAACAGACGGCAGAACAAAGTCATTATTAGTTTTCCCTCTTTGGTTGGTATGGAGTAACAATAAGTAATACAAATATTAAAACTTTAACAGACGTGCAAATTTCAATAGCACGTCATTTCACTCATGCCTCGTGCTATTTGCTTTTACATTTGCGATCCGATTTTAATTCTCCCATTTTTCCTCGTTCTGTTTACCCTCACTCCTTTTGTGGCAATATTCAACATACAACTTGCAGCACTCCAAGTTTGCGTTTATTGAAATTTGCAATCTTATTCGCCATTGGTGGATTAACTGGTATAGTTCTTGCAAATTCATTAATCGATATTACATCTGAAGCATATAGTGCACCGGGAAGCGGAACAGGGTCAATAGGCCCATTCCTTGAAGACGAAGAAGAAGAAGAAGATGATATTACATATTACCTGTTATGTAGTTACACATTTTCACTATTTTTATATAGTAAAAATGAGCGACAGTCTGTTTGTTTGCTTGTTTGTCCTTTATGGACTCAAAAACTACTTGATTGATTGGAATGGGATTTTTTCCTTCACTTAGAAAGTTTTTGGGACAATTAACGTATATAAAATATCACCCTACGAACTGTAGAACCGGAGATAAAAAAAGAAGAATAGAAATCGGTGCACTAAAAATTTTTTTTTTTTTGGACGCTTAAATAGCGTACGCTGTCTAAACTCTAACACAGAATTGAGCATCTAAAAATCTACAAAATACGGATAACTCACAATAACCATTTTTGTCTTTCAGCTCAGTAATGCCATGACGATTGGCATTACTACATTTCCGGGCATCGCATCGCCGGGATATGAGTACGGGATGTCTAAAATTATTACGATATTAATCATATTTTTTTTCTTTTCTACTTATTCAATTAAACTTTTAAAAGTTCATTGTTTATGCGTAGCAGCGCACGCCGGGTACTAGCTAGTGTGAAATAGGCTACGCATCACGATTAACTTACAGTGCTCAATTCCTCCAGCAATTATTACCTGTAAGATATAATCTTCCCTCAATTTTTATTCTTTTTATTCTGTAGGTCTTTTGGAAACTGGTAACTACTCTACTTATTATTGATTGTAATGAAATGCAAAGAAACGTAGTAGGAGAACGAATATATTTGTCACCTAAAAGTCCTGAATAAGCATACAACTGTTGTTGTAGTTGTCTAATGTAATTCAATTAACACTGAAGTTATTAGCAGTCTTGCTCTCTAATACTTTGGGGTCTTAGACTTGTTACACAATTTTTTTTCAATCTTCCTCAACTCGAATATATACGAATTGCTTGAAACCAATCGGATGACCTATCCGTCTTCAGACATGTATTGGTCAGTTAGATTAAAATTAGATTGTATAACGGTTTATGGTCATTTAATGATACATTTTCAATTAAATGTCTGTTTTTTGTTTTAAAATTTTGGGTGGTTTGTGGGTGGGTGGGTTGGTGGGTGGTGGTTGGTGATGGGGGTGGTGAAAGCAGTAGTGGAGGTTCTGTTGGGTGGATGGTGGGTGGTAGTTGGTGGGTGGTAGTTGGTGGTGGTAATGATTGGTTGGTGGATGGGTGGGTGTTGATTTATGGTGGTGGTGGTTGTTGTTGATGAAAATAGGAGAGTGGGTGTATGGCGATTGGTGGTGGTGATAGTGATATTGGAGCTCCCGGTGGGTGGGTGGGTGGTTGTTGGTTGGTGGTGGTGGATGTTTGGGAGGAAAATGGTGGTGGTAGTGGATTGGTGGGAGGTGATTGGTGGTGGTGGATGGGTGTGTGGTGATTGGTGGTGGCAGTGGTGGTGAATGGATGGTTGGTGGTTGGTGGTGGAGGTGGTAGAGTGTTTGTGTGTGAGTCGTGGTTGGTGGTGGTGGTGGTGGTGGTGGTGGATGGGTGGGTGGTGGTTGGTGATGGTGATTTGGTGGTGCACGTGGGAGAATGGGTGTTTGGCTGTTTGGTGGTTGGTGGTGGTGGACGGGTGGGTGGTGGTTGTTGGTGGTGATTGGTGGTGGGAATGGGAGAGTGGAAGGTTGGGTGAGTGGTGGTTGGTGGCGGTGGTTGGTGGTGGAAGTGGGAGAGTGGATGGGTGGGTGAATGGTGGTTGTTGGTGGTGGTGGTGCATGGGTGAGTGGTAGTAGGGTATGGCGGTTGGTGGTAGAGGTGGGATAGTGGGTGTGTGTGTGTGGATGGTTAGTGTTGATTGTTGGTGGTGGAAGTGAGGGAGTGTGTAGGTGGGAGTGTGGTGGTTGGTGGTGTTGTTTGATATTGGTTGTGTGAGTGTGGTCGGGTGGCGTTGGTGGTTAGTGGTGGTGGATGGGTGTGTGGTGGTGGAAGTGGGAGAGTGAGTGGGTGGTGGAGTTGTGATTGGTGGTGGTGGGTGGTGGTGGATGTTCTGGTTGGTGAGTAGGTGGGTGGTGGTTGGTGGTGATTGTGGTTGGCAGGTGGTTGGTTGGTGTTTGGTGGTGGTTGTGGCAGATGTGGTGGTGTTTGTGGTTGGCAGGTGGTTGGTTGGTGATTGGTGGTGGTGGCAGATGTGGTGGTGGTAGTTGTGGTTGGCAGGTGGTAGGTTGGTGTTTGGTGGTGGTGGTAGTGGTGGTGGTGGTGGTGGTAGTGGCAGATGTGGTGGTGGTGGTGGTGGTTGTGGTTGGCAGGTGATTGGTTGGTGTTTGGTGGAGGTGGTGGCAGATGTTATGGTGGTGGATGGATGGGTGGTGTTTGGTGGTGGTGGAGATGGATGGGCGGGTGGTGATTGGTTGCTGGTAATGGTGGATGGGTGGGTATTGGTTGGTGGTGGTGGTTGGTGGTGGGAGTGGGAGACTGTGGGTGGGTGAGTAATAGTTGTTGTTGTTGGTGGTGGTGGTAGAAGTGAGAGAGTGGGTGGGTAATTGGTGGTTGGTGGTGGGGTAGTAGGTGGTGTAAGTGGGAGAGTTGGTGGGTGGGTGAGTGGTGGCTGGTGGTGGCGGTGATGTTGAAAGTGGTAGTGGAGCTTCTGGGGGTGGGTAGCTGGTGGTGTTTTTGTGATGGGAGTGGTTGGTAGGTGGTTGTTTGTTGGTTGGAGGTGGGAGTGGTTGGTAGGTGGTTGTTTGGTGCTTAGTGGTGGTGTGGTGTGGTGGGGATGTTGTGAATGGTTGGGTGGGTGATCGTAGGTGGTGGTGGTAGTGGGTGGGTGAGTAGGTGGTGGTTGGTGGTGGAAGTGGGAAAGTGGTTGTGTGTGTGGTCGTTGGTGGTGGAGGTGGTATTGGTGGTGAAAGTGGTAGTGGAGATCAAGGAGGGTGGGTAGGTGGGTGCGTGAGTGGGTAGTGGTTGGTGGTGGATGTGTGGATGTGGTGGTGGATGTGTGGGTGGTCGTTGGTGGTGGTGGAAATGGGTGGGTGTACGTGTGGTTGGTAGTGGTGAAAGTGATAGTGGAGCTTCCGGTGGGTGGGTTGTTTGGGATGGTGGTAGTGGTTGGTAGGTGGTTGGGTGGTGATTGTGGTGGTGGAGGTGTTGATGGGTGGGTGGTCATTAGTGGTGGTGGTGGTTGGTGGTGGTGGTGGTTGTGGTGGTGAAAGTGATAGTGGAGCTTCTGGGGTGTAGGTGGTTATGTGGTGGTTGGTGGTGGAAGTGTTTGGTGGTGGTAATGGTTGGTAGCTGCTTGGGTGGTGATTGGGGTGATGGTGGTGGTGGATGGGTGGGTGGTCGTTCGTGATGATGGTTAGTGGTGGGTGGTTGGGTGTGTGGTTGGTGGTGGTGGTGGTGAAAATGATAGTGGAGCTCCTGGTGTGTGGGTGGGTGGTTGTTGGTGGTATAGGTTGGTAGGTGGTTGAGTGGTAGTTTATGGTGGTGGTAAAGATGGTGGGTGGTGATTGGTGGTGGTGGTGGATGGGTGGGTTGGGTTGGTGACGGAGGTGGGTTGTTGGTGGTGGAAGTCGGAGAGTTGGTGGGTGTTTTGTGGTTGTTGGTGGTGGATGGATGGGTGGTGGTTGGTGATGGATGTGGGAGTGTGGGTGGGTGAGTGAGCTGTGGTTGGTGGTGGAAGTGGGAGAGTGGGTGGGTGGGTAAGTGGTTGTTGGTGGTGGTGGTTCGTGGCGGAAGTGGGAGAGTGGGTGGGCGGGTGAGTATTGGTTGATGGTGGTGGTTTTGAAAGTGGTAGTGGAGCTTCTGGTGGGTGGGTAGGTGTGTGGTGGATGGTGGTGTTAGTGGTTGGTAGGTGATTGGATGGTGGTTGGTAGTGGTGATGGTTATGGTGGATGGTAGGGTGGTGACGGTGGTGGAAGGGAGGGTGGTGGTTGGTGGTGGTCGTGGTGGATGCGTGGGTGGTGGTTCATAGTGTATGTTTGTGGTGGTGGTTGATGGCAGACGTGGGAGAGTGGGTGGTTAAGTGTTAGTTGGTGGTGGTGGTAGAAGTGAGGGAGTGGTTGGGTATGTTAGTGGTGGTTGATGGTGGTGTTTGGTGGTGGAAGTCGGAGAGTGGGTGGGTGGTTGGTTGGTGGTTGATGGTGGTGTTTGGTAGTGGATGTGGGAAAGTGGTTGGGTGGGTGAGTGGTGGTCGGTGGTGATGACGAAAGTGGTGGTGGAGCTTCTGGTGTTGGGAAGGTAAATAGTGGTTGGTGTTGGGAGTGGTTGGTAGGTGGTTTGGTGGTGGTGATTGTGGTGGTGGTGGTGTTGAAAATGGTAGTGGAGCTTCTGGTGGTTGGTTAGGTTAGTGGTGGTTGGTTGTGGTATTGTTTGGTACGTGGTTGGGTTGTGGTTGGTGGTGGTAGTATTGTTTCTAATTTTGGAATACTTCCATTAAAGAAGTATGTTCTTCGTATATAGTATTTAAAAAGCTGAAATACATACGAGGTGGTCTGAAGACTAGGGGTACAATTGACATTTTTTAAAAAATTGAGTTAAGTGCAGAAAGGTTAGCTAATATGACAAACTGTTTGGTGCCAAAGAGGAATATGTGTGAGTTTCACAGGTTCTGATATATAGTGGAGTCTTAGAAAATAGCTCATAAAAACAGCTCTTCTACTTGGAGGACAAGGGGTACGTCTGTAGGTTTACTCCTTGGCTTCCAACATCTAGTGCAGTTCAAGTTGAGGAAAAGCGAATGTTATATTTAACCGTTTTCCAACGTGAAGATTATTATTTATTGTATTAATAGTGTTTTAATATAGGGTGCGCTGCCGATTCTTTACGGAGGTTTATTGCTTTATCAAATATTATTATGTCTGAATCATAATGTGATGGAACATGAGCATCGAGTAACCTCAGCCTTCATGGTAAGTAAAATATATTTTACTACTTTATTCATATTTTCACAATTGTATATTATAAAATTATACATTTTAGCAATATATTTGGAGATAATTGGAAATTATTTAACAATTTATACATATAATAACATTTAGATGTACAACGATTTACAATTGTGATAATGTTTTATAACAAAGGTGTGTTTTTTTTTTAAATAGCGGAAGAATTAAATCATTGAAGCTTGTTTTTTGTTTTCTCGTCAGTTTCCAATGAAGATGGAATTGGAAAACCGTGGCAATTACAGGACCTATGAGCATACGTCTCTGATGCTTCAGAATTGCACGTTGGTAGAAACAGGACCAATAAACCACAAAATTGGGTAAAAATAAAGCACAAAGGGGACGGAATGAAGGCAAAGATTATATACAGACAGAAATGGAAACATTCGTGTCGAGAAATGGGTAACAGAATGTATATATCGCTGCTTGAAAAAAAGTCCAAACAGTGCTGCGCGCCCAGAAAAGGTAGTTCAGGTCACTCCTGCTACTAATAAACTAATAAACCCGGAAAGCAAAGGCCTTGTAAACTGAGGACCTGTGTGTGTTCGAATCCACACACAAAGCCAAATACGCTACCGCTAACACTCTGACTGCTATGGAAGCGAAAACAACCAATAATGAGATAGTACAAACTCAGAATTCACAAATCTTCAATGAACTGATGGTGAAAGTAATTCATGAACTAAAATCAGAACCCAGTTCATTAGTCGTTACTATTGAACTGGACTACATGGAACGCTCTTTCTTTATGGACTGCATATCCAATTTCAGTGAAGAAAGGATCTAAGCCAACGTGCTTTTAAACGGTGATTTCGCCGGCCAATTCGACTTAGACCCGAAGAAGCTGATCATTTCGACATAAATTTTCTATAATTTTATTTTCTGAATTTTATTTTTAAATTTAATTTATTAAATTCAAACCACTATGCTAAGGTTTTCGGTGGTTTTCCTAAGCTCAAAGACAAATGTTGGAGTAGTCTCCTAATTTCCACCAGAAAAAGTAGGTTATAAATTCCCAAATTTTATTTTAAAAATTCAAAATTTCGCAAAAAATCAGCTTAACCTGAAGAGGGTCGTTTCTGGTTGGGTTTGTGGTACAGGGCCTTCGCCCTTGTCTCTTGGTGTCCTGGGATAATAACGAAAAACTGAAAACAGCTGTTAATGCTCAATGATTTGATCTGTGTCTCCTGATCTACGGCTGGGTATGACTGGCGGCTGGATCATCGCTCTACCATCAACTTGAAAACAATATCTATGGGCTGAAGAGGTCATATAAGTCTCTAAAGTAGCCGGAAGAGACAAGCCACGGGTCCTGCTCGTTGATTCCACCTGGCTGCCGAATGTGCACCTGGGTCGAACTGAGTGCGCGCTCGGCGGGCCGGGGGTTACATAAAGGTGACTCTGCTCTTCCAACCCCATGTCTAGTCTAGAAATAGCTTCGAGATATCTTGAAGCCTAAAAGGAGGAAGAAGATGTTCGTGGAAAGTTCTGACATCACTTTCCAGTCACTTCGGCCAACTTGTGCGGGTTCTCTAAATGGCGATTCTCGCCAAGCCCGCACAATTCCAACGTCGCTATGCGACACGTAACAATATATAGCATCACCACGAGCTTCAAGGATTGTACCACTTGATCCGTTCCATCTCCAGAATATATAGCTGTTTTCTCCATCGCTTCCTTGGTCTTCCAAGTCTTCGTTTACCCTGTGGTCTGTATCTATATGACCGTAATGAAATTCTTGATGGTTACATGCGTTGTAAATAGAAATGCCAGTTTGACCGGTATTCGTCAATATCTCAATATTTCTGTCTCATTTAGATTGTTCATTAGTCTACCCAAATATTTAAAACATTTATCACAGTTTTGTCCATTTATAATGACTTGTTCATTTTGACATAAAGAATACTTATTATTATTAAAATAATCATCCGTTTTCTCTGTATTAGTTCATTTTCTATATTAATTTTAATAACGTCATCACATCAAATTGGACATAGTATGAAATGAAATATGAGTACTGAAGTTTTATATTACTACACTGTCCACCGCTGTGGTCTCCAGGTAGCGTGCTGCCTTGTCACGCAACGGGCCCGGGTTTGATCCCCGGTCGGGACAGTTTTCGTGGGTGAGGTTTCTATCGGGGTTTTTTTTCTAATCTGTAAGACAAATGTCAGGAAACCTTTAAGGCCCAAATATTCCCTGAAATCATATGGCCATCGCAATCATCATCATTCATATTCATTTAAGCTTACGATTAGGGGCTCTCCTGGCGCACCACTATCATCATCATCACCCATCATATCATCGGGGCAATGTAACTCCGCCTTCCAGGCGCCCAAACCTCAGAAGTGGGTTACAATTAGGCCATTTCCAGGAGAGAAACCAGAAATGTCTAAAAATGACAAAAACTGGGGGCATTTAAAAATAATATTACTATATAATATTATTTTCGTTGCAGTTTTAAAATGCTATATAGTCTGTGATACCATCAAGATGTGCTGCGATTGGATTAACGACATATGTAAGAGAGTTATATGTAATTGTAATCCATTCGTTTTTCGATGCAGCTGTTGTCGACATGTACAAACTAGAATAAACAGCAAGAGGATAAAAAAGACAAGATGTTTAGCAAAAGCGAGTCGGTAACATGTCAGGAGTCATTTACTTCAAGCCTTCTCAGTTGCTCGATTGACTTACCTTTAATTTCTACACACGTTGTCGCCTGAATCAGACATAAGAAAGAACAATGCTGATAACACAAAAACCACTTGCTTGTCTGGTTTCAGTTCTGTATAAAATCTGCCACAAATAAGGTAATGATGTGGTTAACCTTGGGGCACGCCGTAGCGTAGTGGTTAAGGCACTGAGCTACAAGCCGGAGGGTCGAGGGTTCAAGTCCCGTTGGGGTCAGGATTTTTAAACTGACCCAAACCCTCTGGCGGCACTATGGCCCTGGGGTCGACTCAGCCTCTAACGGAAATGAGTACCAGACGCTTGTTCTGGGGGTAAAGGCGGCCGTCACGCAGGGCTGACAACCCGGCTGACATAAAGTGCCGATTGTCTAGAAAAAGTGGGAACCTTAACCTCCTACTACCCCAAGGACCTCCGGGTCTGTTGTGGGATCACTTTGACTTTGTGGTTAACCTTATATTTTCGACTCCGTTCACGATCATGCCCCATAATAAATTTCATATTTATTTATTCTGGATACTATTTTTCCTATATCACTAACACTATCGAACATGGTGGTTCATGACCATGAAAATATGCACTCCATACATCCCTATCCCTTAAATCTTGTTTAATATTATTTTTCCACCTCATTCTTATCCTAACTGCTGGACACTTTTCTCTAGTTCTCATACAAGTGGTTTCCATGCTCCTCATTTTACCCTTTAGTGCCATATGCCCAGGCCAGTCTACGATACTTAGCTAGTCTTATTACATCTAGTTTCCCATAGAGATCAAACACTTCACTTTTATGTAGTTCTCTCCATTCACCTATCTGTGCGTCTCTCCTTGGTCCAAAAATTTTCAAAAACATTATTCTCAAATGCTCGTAATTTTTTTCTCCTCCCTTAAAGCAAGGCATCACTTTTCTCTGCACCCATATAATATAACTCGAAGAATCCTGTTATATATTAATATTTAGTTCAAGTTTTCTGAGAAAAGTTGAGATTCTTAGGTATTCTTCGACATTTTCCTCATTTGTTATTAATTGACCAATTCCATTATACTAGTGTGTCTACCAGTTGCCATATAGCTACAATGTAGTTTTATTGCTATTTTACTTCCAGCCCCAGTTTCTTAGCGTTATTTAATATAACTAGCATGTTTTAGTTAAATAATGTGTACGTAATTATTAATGTAGTCGGCCGCGGTGGACTAGTGGTTATGCTCCTTGCTTCTGGTTCCGAAGGTCGCGGGTTCAAACCTGGCCGGAGTCGATGGATTTTTTAGGACGGAAAAATCCAAGGAGGAAGTCCTCCGGGAGGGACTTTAAGCCGTGGGTCCCGAGATCCTTAAGCCTGAATAAAGAGGCCTCTAAGTAAAATTTACCGACGTCAACGTCCTAGTAATACCTTAGTTGCCTGTTAGATGTCTCATTGGGTCGGTATGTTGACCGCTTGCCATCCATGATGTCTGCGAGCATATAAGGCAACTAAAAAATTAAGTTGGTCCTTAGAAAGGAGAGGCTACGGCTCAACAATGGGCTACGCCATTGTAGATAAATAGATACATAGATAGATAGATAGATAGAATTAATATTCTGAGGTTCTAACTCACCAATATGATAGATATATCGAGTGTCGCGTAACCGCGATTTCATAACGAGATGTTGTATCTTTGATACTATACGAAGTAAAAACAAACTGCCAACATAAGAAGCATAATATTTTTCTCAAAAATGAAACTACGAGATAACGAGATATTAAATTATATATTATCAACTAAAAATAAATATTATTCTGAAAAAAGTATAAAACTCCATGGCACAGCAAGTGTAGATAAAATCTTTGAACTCTCATTCGGCTGCTGAACTCGAATCCACAAGTGTCATTATCCGAGGTGGAGCCAGTATACAGGTAGCATGTATTCACCGTGTTGCGATCCTCAGCTATTGTAACTGGGTTTCTCAATCTGGATACGCTGCATGTTCTAGCTACCAAAATTTCTCACGATGTTGAGTGGGTTGCAGTCCCATAATGGCCAAAATTCCATGAGAAAATGTCTTCCCCCATGGACACTCGAACCAGCGCACATTCCGTAAATCTGAATCAAGTCATGAAGTTCTCGAGCACTCGGCTGTAGCACGGGATCTTCAAGAGGAAAGTTAAACTAATGAAGAATGTTTAGTACTGTATAGACCTAACTAACTAACTCACTGGAACTATCTAGGTTCATGGCCGCGCGGACATTAGTTCTATATACATCCCAATTCTGAGCTAATGTATTCCAACCATCCTCTGTATAATGTTCTTCCCTGAAATCAAGAATTATATTATTTTCCCACCTCAATCTTGGTCTACCAACTCGGCGTTTTCCCTCTGGTTTTCCTACAAGAAGCTTCCATGCAAGTCTTTCATTCTCCATTCGTGCCACATGTCCACCCCATCGCAGTCTACGAGACTTAACTGTTCTTATTATATCTGCTTCCTTTAAAGACCATATAGGTCATTGTTAAGTAGTCTTCTCCATTCACCTGTCTGTTCATCTCTCTTTGGTCCAAAAAAATTCCTAAGAACTTTATTCTCAAATACTCGTAATCTTCTTTCCTCCCTTAAAGTAAGAGTCCATGTTTCGCATGCATATAATATAACTGGTAGAATAATAGTTTTCTATATTTTCAGTTTAACTTTTTTTGAAAGGAGTTGGGACATCAAGAGTCTCTGCAATGCATAATAGCACGCATTTCCAGAATTGAGCCTATGTTTAATTTCTTTGTGCATCTCATTCCTGTTTGTGATTATTGTTCCTAGGTATTTGAATTCAGCCACTTTCTCAAAATTTCCCTCATTTGTCATTAGCTGTCCATTTCCATTATGTAATGTATTTTTATGTGTGACCATATATTTAGTTTTATTGATATTTACTTCCACTCATAATTTCTTCGTGTTACTCAGTAGTGTGTACATGTTGGCCTTCAGTATCTCCTCGCTATCGGCCAATAGTACTACATCATCAGCATAAACCAACAGCTTATTAGTACCATTGAGTTTTAGGCCTTCTCCATCCTCTAAAGATCTGATTGCATGCTCTAGTACAAAATTAAATAGTAGAGGAGATAGTGCATCTCCTTGTTTCAACCCATTCTGGATTTCAAAAGTGTCCGAAAACTGTTTGCCTACACGCATCCTACTCTTTGTGCCATTTATACACATTCGTACAAATCTAACTAACCTTTTAGGAACTCCGAACTCCAGCTGGATACTATATAACTTCTCCCTCTTAATTGAATCGTATGCCTTTTTGAAGTCTACGTACAGTTGACCATTATATTCCCATTATATTCCAGTACCATTATATTCCCATCTCTTTTCTAAAATCTGTCTTAAGCTAAAAATCTGATCTGTTGTTGACCTGTTTCTTCTAAATCCACATTGATGATCTCCTAGAATCTCATAAATATAAGGAGTAAGTCTGCTTACTAATATATTTGTTAGAATTTTTTACGAAGTTGAAGGTAATGAGATGCACCTATAGTTGTTGCAATCAGTTTTATCTCATTTCTTATAAATTGGTATGATAATCGATTCTTTCCATTCATCTGGAAGAGCTTCTTTTTCCCAACTCATATAAAGCAACTGGCGTATCTTGTCTATCAATTTTTCTCCCTGTGAGTTTATCAGTTCTGCTGGGATCTCATCTGAACCTGATGCTTTATACAGCTTCAATTTTTCTATCGCCATTTCAACCTCTAATGCACTTGGTTCTATGATTAGCATTTCTGCTATCTATAAATTATCCTCTTCAGTATACTGGTTCTGTATGTACATTTAATAATTGATTAAAGTAACTTTTCCATCTATTTAATATACTCCTGGAATCTGCAATCATATCCCCATTTTCAGTCCGAATTATGTTTGTTCTAGCCTGAAAGCCTTTCTTCTCTATCCTATGTCCCTGATATAATTCTCTAATGTTCCTGTTTTTTGCATTAATTTCAAGATCATTAATCTTCTCTCTCAAATATTCCTGCTTTTTACTCTTTAGTAATCTGGTGGTTTCCAGTCTAATACTACCCAATTGCTCTACACTTACCTCAGTTGGCTGATGTAACCATTTAATTTTGCTCGCTTTCTCTTCTTTGCAGTGTTGGCTCATTCCTCATCAAACCATTTCTTGGTTTGCCTCTTCTTACACGCTTTATATTAGCTTGATCTGTATCTATCTATGTAACGGAAACTTTCAACGCGATTTCACCCGCTTAAAATCATTGGATCGACTTGAAACTTCGTATGCTTGTAAAGGACCCGTGACAATATAATAATTTCATATTTTGTTTCTAAAATCCTTTCCAGAATCATCAGAAAATAAAAAAAGTGTCTTTGTATCTATGTAACGGAATTTTTGAACACGATTTTCACCCACTTAGAAACATTGCAACGACTTGAAACTTTGTATACTTGTAAAGGACCCGTGACAATACAATAATTTCATATTTCGTTTCTAAAATCCTGGCCAGAATCATCAGAATATCAAAAAAAAAGAAAAAAAAAGAATGAAAACTGGTATAATAGGTTGCGGACTTATCGACCTTTTAGTGAATCGTTGTAAGACCTCAGTTGGTAGAGCGGTGAACTCTAATGGTATATAATTTCAGTCATCCATAGGTCGCAGGTTCAAATCCGGCTGGGAGGATATTTTTAGAAGAGTATTACTTTTGGCTCATACTACAATAGTATGTAATTTAAAGATATTTACATTTTTATCTTATTCTGTAAAATATTAAATCTAAAAATAAATAATAGTTTCAAAAAACTAAAACAACACGCTTTATTAGAAAACTGAACTAAAAAATGAAAAATAATTTTCATTTCCAACACGCTTGGGATAAAATTAAAGTGGTCAAGAAAAAAATCATATTCAACACATATAGAATAAAACTAGAGTTATCAACAAGAAGAAAATAATTTTACCATCAAAAGCGTGGGGTGCTTTTTATTATTTTTACATTTTCTTCTTAGAGACTTTACTTTTATCAATATCTATTTATTGTCAAATATATTAACTTAATTGATATATAGCACCCCACGCTTTTGATGGTAAAATTATTTTATTTTTGTTGATAACTCAAGTTTTATTCTATATGTGTTGAAGATTATTTATTTGTTGACCACTTTATTTTTATCCCAAGCCTGTTGGAAATTAAAATTATTTTTCATTTTTAGTTCGGTTTTCTAATAAAGCGTGCTGTTTTAGTTTTTTAAAACTCTTATTTATTTTAAGTAATGAATGCTTTCTGATGCTGACAATTTAATAGTATCTCTTATAGTCTACCATTCTTTATTAATATTAGTTTCTTCTTCGTTTGCCTCATTGTCGTCTGAAGATTCCAGTACTAATAGATATTAACAAATTTGATTTGGTATTCTTGCTGCATATTATCATTTTTCAACCCTTACATGCTCCACTTGACACAATTCACAATGTTAAATGTAATTTAACTATACATTTTTCTACATATGTGGAAGTATGTCTAAATAGAGGCTATAAAATTCTCATATTTATGGTATTAATATCTAGGATATTGCAACACAAAAAAACTATCTGAACCATATTATATAAATATTGTTATATCAACCTAATAATCATGTTATTATCAACGATTATCATGTCCATTTTAAATTTCAAATATTTTCTTTAACATAAAAAATGGCGTTTACTGTATTATCATACACATTCAAGGACATTCAACTCAATAATCTAAAGTCCGTCACGCAGGAACTGCATAAACTAAGTGGATTCCTCAGCACGACGAAGTTACGACTGATTTTGCTGGTTTAAGGAATATATATTTATTTTACTAACCTTTAAACTGGAGAAACTCAATTTCTTATGCCAACTTATTTAAAATTGATGGACCGCAGTGAAATAATTCATGCTTTACGGTACGTTATTACCTATGTATTGTACATTGTTGTATAGGGCTAGGTTGACACAAATTTATATAATTTATACTGATTAACCAAGATGAATTGACAGTTCCGATGCCGTTAAAGTCCGAGTACAGACTCCATCTTCATGATAGGGTAAGAAAGTTTTCAAAATTTTTTTTCCAAATTACCAAGAATATTGTCGAATCCACTCAGCTGATTGATGTCAAGAATATTGGAATAAATAAATACCCGAGCAACGCCAGGAAATCAGCTAGTTTATAAGACTATTCAACTCATGCCCCAAATGGGAGTCATTGACCAATCACGTTTCAAGGTAGCCTATCTTGTTTTACAACCAATCACAGTCGTGTTTCACCCAATATTTATCAATTAAGTTTATCATATTAAAGAAAGTTCTTCCTTTTTAATATTATGAACAGGCCATAGCATTATTTTGCAGTGACGGACTCTCTAAGGAATACGTTGGGTATAACAAATTATATAATAAAGTGTAAGAATACTAGAATCCATGTGTTACTAGATTGTATATATATATATAATGCACGAATGTAACCAGAGACAGCTTGCGAGATATAATAGAAAACATTTGTAACAATTGATTATACCACAACAAAAAGAAACTACAGTTTGCACTTTCTTAAACATATTATTTTCCCAGGTATTTACGTTCCAGAAAAATATAATTTACGTAATAGTAGATCCTAAATTTATTAATAATCTATAATGTTGGTTATAAACAGTTTCATGTGTTTCATTTTTTTCACCACTAGTGTGCATTCTTACAATATTGCGATCCTTTGGCAATAAATAATATGATTTGGTTGTAGTGATGAACAAATGAAGCATAACATACGTTTCACACTTGTTTTTAAACATCACTATGTAGCCTTTTTTCTCAAGTGTATTTTTAAAGCCCATGCCATTTAAAAAAAGTTCCTTGAACTACTGTTTTTGCCCAATTCACTTGAGATTCTCCACACTTATCTGCAAGAGTACAAAGAATCACACTTGCACTGGATTTTAATCATACTCGAAATGCTCATGAGTTATGTTATTTTATATAGTCATAGATATCACAGTTTCTGTCAATATGAAAAATAAATTAAATTTTTTGTTTACTCATAAGTATTATCAGCACAGTAAAATCCAATGCAATTTTGGAAACAATGAGTATAATGAATATCCAGAGCAAACATTGGAACAAAATAGTTAAAACTGCGCTGCAATGAACTTTTTATAATTAATTAGTGTAAAAAACAGAAAAAAATTGTAACTTGAGATCTAATAAAACAAATCACTTGAAATTTAGCAAATACGTTAGTCATACTGGTAGACATTTGCGATAAAAATTTGAAAGAAATGCCTTTATTAGTTTCGCAGTTTCAAAATTCACTCATGGATACCCTTAAATAATGATTTGTGAGTAAACAGCTTAATTTAATTCGTTAATTAGTCCTAACAAATGTCACTCTTGATTTCCAAATTCTCTAGATAAATTCACTCGTCACTTCGTAACATCGTGAATTTATCGATAATTTGGAAATCACTAGTGGCATTACTTATGATAAATATATTGCGATTACTGTTTACGAGTATAGTGTACCGCTTTTTTTCAAATGTTTTAATATAGGCCTAATTCAGACTCATTTTATACTTTATTGTACTGACTAAGGATAGGTTTAATAAGCACTATCATCATCATCATCACCATCATCTACCGTCAGGTTTAGACCATTTCTGATCTGTTCCGTCTCCATATTATAGTTGCTCACTCCGTTTTTAAATGGTCGTCCACGACTTCTATGTCCTTGTGGATTATAGTTTAACATCTTATAAGGTAACCTCTCTTCACTCATTCTACTAACATATTCAAACCATCCATTTCTATATTCTTCTATTTTTGTTTTCACACTAGTTATTTGTAATTCCTCGCGAATATCTTCATTCCTCCGTTTGTCTAAAAGAGTACATCCTGTCACATATTTAAGCACTATGTCTAAATAAATATAATAATAATAATATTATTATTATTATTCCAAATATTATTATTATTATTTTAATATAATTATTATGCATAAATGACTGTATTTTCTCAGCTCAGTTATGTATGACTTTCATTTCATTTCTAGCCCACGTCCTGGCCGAAATGTTAAAACATCATGCATTGGTGCAGAACGAGACTTGCCTTTTCGAGTTCTCATGGGATAAAAGTATTCTCATTGAGTATCGAATTCTACGGGACCTTTGCCCATAAAGCGTAGGGAGGAATTTCGTAGCAATAATAAGTAGCGGTTTCAGTTAGAGAAAACCTGCTTAAAGTCTAGGGGAGCCGACATGCTGACTACATGCTACTTTATACTGGTTGGATGATGATCAATATATTATTGATTAACACATGCGAATCCGGCCTTGTTTCTTGACCTGTGGTCAATGTTATCTGTGATCTAGAGTTAAAACACTCTCCCGACCTGCTGACTTCCTGTAAGATTTGGGAGGCGTGACTTATGTGAAAGTACATAAATGGAAAAAGTTAAACTAAGGAAATTAAATATGATTGAACTAATATTGCCGAATGAAGATATAGATGAATTATTGGATTAAAAAGAATATTCATTTTATATTATTATTGTCATCATGTCCACCGCTGTGGTCTCGAGGTAGCGTGCTGCCTTGTCACGCAGCGGGCCCGGGTTCGATCCCCGGTCGGTGCAGTTTTTCTGGGTGAGCTATTTATCGGGGTTTTTCCTCACCTGTAAGACAAATGTCAGGAAAACGTTAAGGCCCAAACGGTCCCTGAAATCATATGGTCATCATCATCATTATCATCATCTTCATCATCATCCTTCACCGGTGTGGAAAGCAACGGGAAGCTACTACACCTACAATTCCCTAGTAAAGCTGCAAGCATGAACATTCTATGATTGCAGTGAAGGACCTGCCTTCGGGCAGGATGACTATGGATGGATGGATTGTTATCATGCCTCGGAAAAACAACTCTGTTTGGTGGAGCAAGAATATTACAAAAATATAAAATTATAAATATATCAAACCATAACTCAGAGCATTTTAACATATGGTGCTGACGTATGTACAAACTCCTGCCAGGAAATGAAAAGAATTTTAAGTGCAGAAATGGATGTTTTAAGAAGATCAGCTGGAAAATCTAGAATGGATAGAATAGCAAATAAAGAATTAAGGGAAATTATGGCTGTACAAGAGAAGCCGGACATCATAGACATTATAGAAAAGAAAAGATTACAGTGGAATGGTCATGTCAAAATATACCAGAGCAAAGATTGCCTAAAATTGTTATGGAATGGATCCCAATGGAAAGGAGGAAGAGAGAAAGACCGAAGAAAATTGGATAGAAGGGGTACAAGCGGCTATGAATATCTGAGGATTGGAGGAAGATCAATGGATAGACAGAGAGGAATGGTGTCTGGTTTCCGGAAGACGGCGGCAGCTGTCATGGTACCGTATGATGATGATTATGATGATATTGTAGTAAATTCAGAAATAATAAGATAAGTATGAACCTAATGGAGGATGAGGTAAGAGACGGCTCATATTCAGAATTCGTAGTATGGAGTGAGAAGCAAAGGACTTTAAAATAGAATGAAATTTACGACTTATTCTTGCATCCACGCCTGCAGTTTGTGTTGGAAGCATCTTCCTGTTGTCGTAAACCTTGTCTTATTCTATCCCGGTGGTCTGTATGGACCCAGTTAATAAAGCTACCACAGCTCCTGAATCATGTCTCAATTGGAAAGAAATAGCTCTACAAAAAATGTGTTAAAAAGAGTTCTGACACGGTAAATGTGTTTACATTACAATCCACAAAAGCAAATGTTTTGTGTTTAAGTAGTAGAAGCACCATGTTATTATCTGTCCAACGTAAGAAGCTCACTATGCCATTTAACTTCCGAATGTATTACTCCGTGCAGGACGTGTTAGTGCAAGCGTATTTAGTCACCTGTTTGTTACAAGCCGATAAATTAATGCTGAAAAATCATTTCAATTTTTAATGTTGCAGGTTGTATTAACATTTACAATGATATGTCGAAAACTAATTAAATTATAATTTTTAATATTAAACAAATTAATTCAAATCATACTTAAATTAAAATAATTATACTTACAGTAATAAAATAAATAATCTATGAAACTTCTAATGTACTGTGCACTTCACAAAATAGTCCACCACTCTTACAACAGGTTTAAGCCTTTTCCTCTTTTTTGTTAGGCGTTTAGATATTACCAGTTTTTTTTAATTTCCTGCGAACATGTACAACACTACTCTCCGACACACCAGTATATTCTGCAGTTGATTAACTACATCGTTCACTACAGTGTCAGGATTATGACCATAAACTTACAAAATACATTTAACACCGTTTTTCACCACTCTTTAACAATTTGCTTTGTGCTTCTAATAATTTTGATCACATATTTTATCGCCGAGTTGTTAACATAAACTACCCGACAGCCGCCATATTTTTAACTGACATTCAACTTCCTCTCAAGAATCATTCGGTTTCGAACAAATGCGAATTTTTAATTAGTCTACGACCTTCGAAGAAATGTGTAGGTATATACTGTATTCTGATCAACTATAGTTAACATAAATAGCTTTAAATACATAATTATATTAATCGAGTACATTATATATTTTTTCGCTTCCGCTAAACTGTGCTTTGTCATGAACGAATCGCAGTAACTGCAGCAGTCATGTGCTTCGTGGATTACCCGCCCATTTATTTTCCTGAAGTGTCTTCTAGTCCCGCGCCGTAGCCGAGCGGTTAAGGTAGGAAGCCTTGGCGCAGAGCTACAGGACTTGCGCTGGTTCGAGTCTCCATGGGGGAAGAAATTTTCTCATGGTATTTCGACCAGTATGGGACCGGTGCCCACCCAGCATCGTGAGGCAATTGGGTAGCTAACTAAGTAGCGGCTCAAGGTTGAGGAACCAGCTATAACGGCTGGGGGACTCGGCATGCTAACCACATGTCACCCCTACACTGGCTGTTGATCATCTACCTCTGTGATTGACACATGTGGATGTGAAGGGCCAGCAGCCGGCTGGTAAAAGGGCAACCGCTGAAAAGTGGAAAGACCCTCAATCGGAAAGTGTCTTTCTTAGACTCGACAGAGAATAGTAGTAATATTTAGTTTTAACTTCTCAATATTAGCGTTCAATTCAAATCTGGCCGTGAAAAGGTCGACAATTTTCTCCAGACGTGGGTCATCATCCAGCTAGTGTTGGGGTTCACAAACGTTATATCTCTCTGAGCTGCGAAGCGAGACACAAATAAATTGAGGTGTCAGTAAATAAACAAGTTAGTTTTCCACTGTTATTCCAGTAGCAAACATCAGTTTACATAGTCTCCTGGGCAATCTGTTGCAGTTCCAAACGAAATAATGAGGTTGATTTCAAGAATGAGACTATGGACATCTCACTCAAAGAACATTCTTCTTTTATTGTAGATAAATCAAGCACTATACACTTTAGAACGGACCACAGGTTGAATACTATATGGCCAGATGTTGTAAACTTATCGAATGCTATGGATTTACGTACGATATTGGAACATCTAACTAATTTTTTTTTCTGTGATCTATTTCCTTTTTTTACGTTTTTATACAATCGGGTACGTTAATTTATGATTTGGAGTAGGTAGCTATATTTAGTTTCAGTTACGAATGCAGGGGATTGTGGAGAGAGTTATGCCGAGTAATGTAACATGACCGATCTACTCGTAGCCTAAATTGATAATCTGTTTTTCTAATGACTCATAGCTATAATTTCAGGATCTATTCACAATTGTTAGGTTTTTATGTCATATTCTAAATAATTCTTCCCTACTTATCGAAAGCTTTTCTCACCAATACAAATATATCGTAAGTTTTTCTCACCAATATATATATAGGATATATATATATATACATCTAGTAACAATGAGAATATATGTGTATATATATATATATATATATATATATATATATATATATATATATATATATATAAGAAAGATGAATGTTTGTACTAGACTTGCTCGGTAGCGTAATCGGTAGCGCACTGGGATTTAAATCCAGAGGTCCGGGTTCAAGTCCCGTCCGAGCATTTATTTTTCTTATGGTGAGAAAAACTTAAGATAAATAGGGAAGAATTATTTAGAATATGACATAAAAACCCTAACAATTGTGAATGGAATTATAGCTATGAATCATTAGAAAAACAGATTATCAATATAGGCTACGAGTAGATCGGTCATGTTACCTTACTCGGCATCACTCTCTCCAATCTCCTGCATTCGTAACCATTTGCAGCACCATTGCTAGGTGCTTGTGGATCTTCCATTTTGCACACTCGTGTGGATCTTCCTTTATTACTATAATACCTAAGTGATTCACAATGATAAATGTTATTTACATTCCTTTATCCGGCCCATAAGAGGCAAAGATTGATCCATCTTTCCTATGCTGTTTATTTAACATCTATTAATAATTACCATGAAATATTAAATATTTTGTAGTAAATTATAAATCTGTATCCGATTCTTAACGATATTTGAATCATGAGAGCAAGAAGGAGAAAGGGAGCTAATCCGACTTGAGAAAGCTACGAGGGCGGATCGGAAAGTAACGCAGAATATTTTTTTAAAAAAGTTTAATAGTAAAAAAAAGGTAAAAAATCACAAATGAACTTACATCTTTTACCTACTTTTCGACATAGTCACCAACTTTCTCAACACATTTTTCCCATCGTGTTACCAGTTTCAATATGCCCTGTTCGTAGAAGTCCGTTTGGTTGGAGTGTAGCCATCTGCGCACTGCTGATTTCACTTCCACATCTGTCTCAAAGCGTTTGCCGGCCAAGAATTTCTTCATGGGACCAAACAGATAAAAGTCCGATGGTGCAAGATCCGGACTGTATGGTGGATGCTGGAGCACCTCCCAACCAAATTCGGCGATTTTCTGACGAACGACAGCAGCAACATGGGGCGAGCATTGTCATGAAGAAGTTTAACGTTAATGTTGTGACGTTTGTCACGAATGGCACGACGCAACTTCACCAAAGTTTTAATGTAGGCCGCAGCATTCACAGTGGTCCCGTGTTCAGCAAAGTCCACCAATAAAACACGATGCATATCCCAGAACACTGTCACAAGCACTTTCCTGGCAGATTGAGTCACTTTGAATTTTTTCTTTACTGGGGAACCAGCATGTTTCCACTCCATTGATGCCTGCTTTGTTTCGGGTGTGTAGTGGTACGCCCACGACTCATCACCTGTGACGATTCCTTCCAGAAAGTCATGTCCTTGTGCGGTGTACCGCGTTAAGTGGTCCAAGCTTGCCATCATTCGCTGGCCCTTGTGATCGTCTGTCAGGTTCTTAGGCACCCAGCGAGCACTAACTTTACGGAATTTCAAATTTGCATGAACAATATCGTACACCGCACCATAGGAAATGTTGAACTTCTGCGATAAGGCTCGCAGTTGCACACGCCGGTCGTTCAGAATTGCCGCCTCAATGCCTCTGACATTCTGCGGGATTGCTGCTGTTGTCGGCCGGCCGGAGCGTGGCGAATCACTAAGGTTCACGCGTCCCTCTTGGAAGAATGTGCACCACCTGGAGACATTGCTACGGTCCATACAATCATCCCCATACACGCCACGCATGTCCCTGTGAATTTAACTGGGTTTATGCCCTTTGGCCCACAAAAATCGAACAACACTTCTCTGTTCCTCACAGGTGGGCGACTGTAGCATGCGCGCCATCTTTGTTGCATAGTTCAAGCTTCTCTCGTAAGAGGTGCACCTGAGAAAAAAATACCATCTGTAGTGAAAACTTCAACCTATATCTCTGTGAAATTGCAACATTGTAGCTGCAATACCAAGGCAGAAAAAAATTATTGTGCGTTACTTTCCGATCCGCCCTCGTATAATGTAGGAATTAATACGAAGCAGCAATATCATAGCTAGGTAAACAATAAACAAACATTCTTTAACTATAGCCTACATATACCTCAGGCTAATAATTACATTATTATATAACACTGATTAGTACAACTTTCGGTGTTTTTTGTTAAATTATGGTACCGTATAATTTCCATAAATATCCTCCATTTCTTCATTTTCTTCAACTTTCCAGAATTACTTTTCCACATTAAGACGGTCCTGCCATCTGGAGAGAAGGCGGCGAACCTTCATCAGTGAGATAATTGTTATTCTATCAGGAGATATTCTCTATACACACCATCATGCAAATTATTGTTAAGATCGTTAATTTTTTTCTTTAAGAATACACATCTTCTATTCTGTTCATATAGGAATATATATATATATATATATATATATATAATCTGTGTGTCTCTTTATTTTCCACAATGGTAAAACCTGCTACAGAATGTAAGAACTTTATCGCAGCTACTTAAATTTATTTATATGATGTACCAATTTTCACTTGTATAAGTCAACTTCCTACATTTCGGAGTTACCAACCTAAATAACTCACATCCAATTATGTCAATTTCAGATGGACGAGCTTCCAGCCAGTACAGAGTTGGAATGTGGTTAGTTTGTCAAATCTCCAAACGTTATAAGTATTTGTTTTATCCTATAGTCGCTCCTTAGATAGTCAAATTCCTCACAATGCTGCATAGGCACTGGTCGAATACTAGCCGAAATTTCATGAGAACTTTTTTTTTGTTAATAGGGGCTCGAACCAACGCCGTATGTCCTCTAGATCGGTACCAAGGCATGATGATGCTTTAAACCGCTTGCTATGTCGCTGGACACTATTAGGTCTACTAGTAGGATTATTATTATTATTATTATTATTATTATTATTAATTTGATACTACTAACTAACTCAGTTGTATTATCGATCCTGTAGGTTCATGGCCGCGCGAATATAAGCTCTTCATACATCCCAATCCTGAGCTAATGTTTTCCAATCATCTCTTGCATAATTTACTTCTCTCAAATCATGTTATTCTCCCGCCTCATTCTTGGCCTACCTAATGTTCATTTTGCTTCTAGTTTACCTACAAGGAGGTTCCATTCCCCTCTTTCAATCTCCATTCGTCCTTCAAAGCATATTCTAGATACTTAATGGTTGTTAATCAACTAGTTTCCATAAAGATAATACAACTCAGTGTTATGTAGTCTTCTGCATTCGCTTGTCTGTCCATATATCTTTGGTTCAAAATGTATTCTCATATATCTTTGGTTCAAAATGTATTCTCGAATAAGCTTTTCTTCTACCATAAAGTAAGAGTCCATGTTTAGCAATGAGAATAACAGTTTTTCATATTTTCAGATTAACGATTTTTAAGAGAAGTTGGAACGACAAAGGTCCCTATAATAGCATACATTTACAGATTTCAGCTTATTTTTATTTAATTCCTATTTGCAGTTATAGTTTGTAAATATTTTAATTCAGTCACGTGTTCACAATTTCCCACTTTTGTCATTAAGTGTCCATTTCCATTATGTAAGGCATTTATATGTGCTACCATATATTTAGTTTTATTGATGTTTACTTCCACCCCCATTTCTGACTGTTGCTCAATAAAATGTGCCTGATGGCACTTAGAATCTCCCCGCTATTCCCTAACAACACGACATCAGTATTAACTAATAGCTTATTGTTGCTATTGGTTTGCAAGTCTTCTTTATCTTATCAAGAACCAAACTTTCTGCGACTCTTAGCTCGTCTCTCCGTGGTTAATTATGTGGGCCATGTACAACTTACTCTAACTGGCTCACTCTATTCAATATCATGTGCTAACAAATATTTATTTAAAGAAAATTCCAGAAACGATTAAAAGATGAGAGCCTCAGCTTACGGAAGACAGAGATGGCATGGCCTAGAGAGCTTGGTTCTTGAATATCCGCCAATGGCATGCTCTAGTACAAAATTGAATGATAGAGAATTCCAGTTTGGGACATGGGCATTTTTCTTGTGGAACATGCGTTTAGTAAATCGTATCGAGGCTACATCTAATAGGAAACAAAGGTAATAATCGGACATATTGAAGGTCAGTTAAATTTTGCTTAAAGGCCTTTTCATCCAGATTTGAGATTCTTTTACGAGTCCTATATCTAATAGGAAACAAAGGTAATAATCGGACATATTGAAAGTCAGTTAAATTTTACTTAAAAGCCTTTTCATTCAGACTTGAGATTCTTTTACGAGTCCAAAAAGACATATTAGTCCATTATTAATTAATTCGATCGTCCAAAATTTTAAGTTTTGTAGTGTAGGATTGGTATGTAATTTATTTACACACGCATTCTAAAATTGTTTCTTATACAGACGTCTTAAATAACACTGATTGAAGTTTCGCAGGAAGCATTATACGCCTAAGTAAACTGATATTTTGAACCGATGACAAAAGAACTCTGGCGAATTTATTATTGTTTTGAACGATCGTGTTTGCAAATATTTACCCAAGCTCAGACAAAGTTACGTGTTATTTTTATTTCCTTCCTGTTATTGGTATCTTGTGTAAATAAAGACAATTTCTCTGAGATCAAGAAAATGGACGCATAACCTATCTTTTTTCATTGCATCTTCATTTGTAGACGCTTTAACGTCATGCCTCATCTCCTTCTGCTCTAATTAATCTTACAGCGGATTAATTCATTGTTTCTGATTTTTGGTTTTTCTTAAAATTTCGGCTTGTTTAATTTCAATTTAATTTTACGTTGTTTTAATATTTATTTTTCAAGCTTTTGAATACTTGGAAGCCCCATTTACAATTGCAGATTCAGTTTATGGTTCAACCTTTTTGTTCCACGTACCCAAATAAATAAAAATGAAGTAAATCTTAATTTTAAGTAAAATAATAAAAATACTCAATAATACTAATACAAATTACTAGTAACTTTAAATACAAAGGTAAACAAATAAATAAAGGAGTAGGGAAAATAAGTTGTCGTGGTGGAGTGGTTTGCATGCTTAAATGACCCCGAGAGCTAAACATTGCTGTTCGATTGCCAGATTGGTCAAAAGCGATAAGTCAGACGAAAAAAGTACCTTGGTCGAAAGAGTGACGAACTTTCACCGTAAAAGTGCAACCGTCAAGTAACGCTGACATGGGTTTCACTGAGGTAAAAATTTCCGGAGATAAAATAGTTCCCCATCGGTTTTCCGGGCGGCGACTACTTCAGGGAATCCATGCCAAAGGATTTGAGGGAAGTAGATTATACAGGGGATGATTGAAAAACATTAGCTCAGGATCGGGATGTATGGAGAGCTTACTTCCGCGCGGTCATGAACCTATGGGTTCCATAGTCGCAGTGAGTTAGTTATTTATTTATAATTATTTATCTTAAGTTATTACATTATACAGTTTTTGTGTATTTAATACTTTTAATGAAAGAGAAGGCCTTATGGTCTTAACTCTGCCATTTTAAATAAATCGTTACCATAATGATAATAATAATAATAATAATAATAACAATAATACCACTTTTGACTGGAGTTGGAACGGACCATATAGTCCATAAGTAACGTAGATGATGATGGTAATAATAATAATAATAATAATAATAATAATAATAATGATAATAATAATAATGATAATAATAATAATAATAATTATTATTATTATTATTATTATTATTACATCTACATTACTTATGGACTATATGGTCCGTTTATTATTATTATTATTATTATTATTATTATTATTATTATTATTATTATTATTATTATTATTACCATCATCATCTACATTACTTATGGACTATATGGTCCGTTCCAACTCCAGTCAAAAGTGCTATTATTAATACTATTAATATTAATATTATTATTATTATTATTATTATTATTATTATTATTAGCATCATGAAAGAATGAGTTCAAATCGGATCCCCAAAGCTGTTTATAATTATATACCAAGAGGACGAAGATCTCTGGGCCGTCCTATGAAACGCTGGAGGGAAAATTTTCTGCAGGATCGTAACAGGCCTTGGCCTAATACTTGGAAGGAAGGAAGGAAGAAGAAGAAGATTATTGTTAGTATTACTGTAGTGAACATAAACGTAATTTTCTTGCCTACATAGAAGGTAAACCTTTCCTGGGATATTTAATTTATAAATGGAGTAATTGATTATATAGAACTGCAGTGTTGACGATTTTCCTTGAATAACACAATAAATGTGCATTTAATTGTCATCTTGATTTTAATTTGTGCTATAACTGGCCATGGGATCGAAAAATATCCAACCAAAAATTTGTTCCATATTACGTCCCCTAGACTCTGTATGAAAACCAGATCAGTTATAATAAGTAATGTCACGAGTGATTTTAAAATCATCCATCAATTGTCTAGAAGATTTGGAAATCAAGAGTGTCATTTATTAGCACTATTTAACAAACAAAATTAAGCTGTTTACTCAAAAATCATTATTTAAATATAGTTACCGGTATTTTAAAATATCTATATATTTAATGTAAACGGCAATGTTTGAAAACAAATCAGAAATGTGTGGTTATGTTTCATTTGTTCATTCACCGCAACTTGCTAATATTATTTACTGCCAAATAGAATCGCAATATTGTAAGAATGCACCCAGTGAAGAAAAAATTATTAAACTTTAAATTATAACCAATATTATTGGTTATTTATTTTAGTAAACAATTCAGTAAACTAATTATTTAAAAACACAATTATTGAACACACAATTTTCAAATTTGTATTTCGAAGAAATCTGTTCATTATTTGCTAAATTCAATGTATTTCTTGGAGAGTCTGTCACTGCAAAATAATGCTCTGACCTTTCAGAATATTAAAAAGGAGGAGCTTTCTTTATCAAAAAAACAGGAGCTGATAAAGAGAATTCGATAAAGAGCGATTTGAAACATGAGTCATTGGTTGTAAAACAAAATTGTTTGAAACGTGATTTGTCATCGACTCCCATTTGGGGCATGAGTTAAATATTCATAAGTAATTTATCTAGAGAATTTGAAAATCAAGAGTGACATTTGTTAGGGCTATTTAACGAATAAAATTAAGCTGTTTACTCACTAATCATTATTTAAATATAGTTATTTTAAAATATTTATATATTTAATGTAAACGGCGATGTTTGAAAACAAATGAGAAACGATTGGGCCGCTTCATTTGCTTCTTTTGTTCATCACTGCAACCAGATCATATTATTTATTGCCAAAGGAACGCAATATTGTAAGAATGCACTCCAGTGGAGAAAAAATTAAACACATCAAACTGTATGGTAATTCATTTCTGATGTCCTATGACGTAAATATGACAATTATATGTTTATGGAATGATACTACCTGGGAAAAAATACACTTAAGAAAGTGCAAACAGTGGTTTCTTTTCTTGGTGGTATAATCAATTGCTACAAATATTTTTATATTAACTCCTGCATGCGCTAATGTGTTGACATTCATGCACTATATATACAATCTGATAGCCATATTTCTTGTGGAGCCAGTCACTGCAAAATAATACTATGACCTATTCAGAATGTTAAAAAGGAGGTGCTTTCATTATTATGATAAACTTTAGTTGGTAAATTCTAGGCGAAACACGACTGTAATTGGTTGTAAATAAAAAATCATTGAAACGTGACTGGTCATTGACTCCCATTTGGGGCATGAGTTAAATAGTCACTATAATTATTTAGAAGTGCAAAATAAACTTCACTATGGATATTTTATTAAGGACGAAATATCGAATTCAATACATTCAGGCTTGCTGTTCGCATGCAATAGTTAATACAACAACCATAAAAAAGTCTCCTTAAACCGGGATTTGAACCCAAGATCGCCAGCTTCACGCGCTGTCGCACTAACAATTGTACTACTTAGATAAAGCAGGAGAAGATACAAATTGTTTCCATTTCAAATGTCCATTGCCCCTGTTAGTGAATTTCTATTCACTACAACAGGGTCGCTTCTCCTAAGAGTTCGTTATTGGTGAGATATATTCCGTGCCATTCAGCTAATTACGAGCGTATACTAAAATTAAGGCTATTCTTTACAACCTGTGACGCGATGTTTTTTAATTCCTTCATAAATTCCTGTCAATGTTTATTCTTGGGGTTTAATTTTTCAAATTATTTCCCACCATTTACAATGATTTTTACATTGTTTCCATCGATTATTTCAATATATTTTTCTATGATATTTAACTACATGAAGACGTGGCAGCCCTATTGATTTTAATGAATATTCTATACAACAACATAGATTGTTCCAGTGCAGCTAACACAGAGCATGTACTAATTAATTGTGCACATATACCTTGAAAATTTCGCAACTTACTATTTATTTTTGGGCGTTGCATTCTTTGAGACGTTACAGCGTTTAAATTGCGCTAGGTTATCATTTTGATTGGTTTTTCACAGGTTAGAGTACTTAATTGCATTAGGTCAGCTTCTAGGTTCGTTAAATATCGTGTATATTTTGGCTGCACCCCATGATTTCATAATGGAAACCGCATTGCGTTTGTGTATGACAGGCACTTAGAAAATGTTTCGCGTTACATATTGTACAGAATCTCGAAAATTAATATATTCAGGCTTGCTATTCGTTTGCAGTAGTTAATATAACCAAAGTTTTTCTTTTTCTACACGAAATTTGCGCGTAACTCTATTCTACTTACATTACACTATGGATCGCTTCAAGTAACAAGGAACTATCAGCCATTACCTGCCGAAACATACCTTGAAATTTCTCTCACAGAAGTATTGTGATGTACCATGACCGTGTTAAAAATATTATCTGCCGCTTTTAACAGTAAGGCACAGAAGTAGAAGCCAAAATCCAGCAATGGCAATCCACTATGCGAAGCAGATGGACACCCAGCACGAGTAAAACTGAGTGCAGTAAGGCGGGACCCGGCGCGGACGGCAGGTTGTGAAGGTTATGCAATCAGCAAATTTAGGAGTTGTGTTATTCCCCGAGTTTAAGTGAGAGATTTGGCACTGGATTTTAGTACCTTGTAGTTAAAAGCTGCAGATGTTTTTGGACACGCCCTTTAAACGTTCCTCTGGTAGAAATTTCAATTCTTGACAATTTCATTGTAAGAAAAATATTATGTTGTGATTTATTTCGTGGTATATCAGCCAACTAAGGACGTAGCAATAAATTAATATATTCAGGCTTGCTGTTCGCATGCAATATTTAATTTTTAACTTTTGAATGCGAATATCAACGCTTAATATATGGTTTTATGGGAAAAGAATTCAATTTAAAACTTTTCTCTAATTTTTTAATTATTAATTGATTTTTTTTTAATATCAGTGTTACGTTGGTAGTTGGACAATATGACACGGAATAAAACCGCCATAAAGCTTTACCTGGCAAAAGTCAGCCTCTTGTAATTTAAATAGAAGTTCGCTAATACGAGTACACACACATTTTTAATAGAGAAAATTTTGTATCTGTCCCTGGATTCCCTAAGTAGCACAGTGGTTAATGCGCCAATGTGTAAAGCTGGATATCTTGGATTCAAATCCTGATTATAATAGTCTTTAGGCAATGGTGCTCATATCGAGGAGATATAAAACATTATTTGCATAAGAGAATTGAATTTATCTCTGTGCAGAAAAGTCTACTAATAAATATATTATTTTTGTGCTATAATTTTTGTTTTATTCTACGTTTAAGATGCACACCTTATGGTTATCTCAAACATCAAATGTCTTAAAGTGTATTTAAGAACCCAAAAATCATATTCTTATTGTAATTTTGTATTTTTTTTCCAATGCATCAGGATCTCTTATGAAATGTTTGCATTTTCTTCTTGCATTGGCGGAAATCTAACTCATTTATGAGAATGGAACGCGTGGAAGGCGATTTAGGTTACCCCGATGATATGATGGGTGATACATTATAATGAAGAAATAGAAGAATCCTTAAACCTAAACTTGACTCAAATTCCAGACTACGGTCGACCATGGAACGTTTCCTTTGATCAGAGTGGGAATTGAAGCCAGACCTCATGAAGCTGACCACAAAACTATGAGCCTGGACTTTTTGTCCATTTTTTGGAGACTAAAAATAAGCAGAATATAAAGGTACATGAAATAATAAGGAGAGCCACATACCTCTAATATGAAGTCAACTAGATTGTTTCTCGGCGGACGCTTGATTATCGTGCACGACTGTCCAGACAGGGATCCCAAGTTCTAAACCTGATGATTATGGAGGGGTATTGTTGTTGAAACAATATTCTTCGAGGTTTACTCGGCATTCTCCCGTTTCCTGAATTTCAACCCACCTCCACTCTCCACTGCTCTTCGTTCCCCTGTCATGTCATTTCATCTTTATTCATTCGTTTCATATCACTTTTCATCTCATCTCATATTGGATAAATATAACCTGGTTTAGCAAACCAAATGTTGTGGTGATCTAATGGTAGTAAATGTCAACACATGTTTGTGGTGATCTAATGGAAGTAAATGTCAATAAAATTAATATATGGTCACACATAGAAATTCATTATATAATGGAAATGGACAGCTAATGACAAATGTGGGATATTTTGAGGAACAATAATCACAAATAGGAATGAGATGCATAAAGAAATTAAACATAGGCTCAATTCTGGAAATGTGTGCTATTATGCATTACAGAGATTCTTGACGTCCCAACTTCTTAAAAAAAATGTTAAACTTAAAATATATAAAACTATAATTCTACCAATTATATTATATGGATGCGAAACATTGAATCTTACTTTAAGGGAGGAAAGGAGATTACGGGTATTACATAATAAAGTTCTTAGAAAAAATGTTGGACCAAAGAGAGATGAACATACAGGTGAACGGAGACGACTCCATAACAGTGAACTACATGGTATTTATAGGAAGCCTGATATAATAAGAACAGTTAAGTCTCGTAGACTGCGATGGGCAGGAAATGTGGGACGAATGGGAAATGAAAGATGTGTATGGATGCTTCTTGTAGGAAATCCAGAGGGAAAACGCGCAGTTGGTAGACCAAAAATGAGGTGGGAGAATAACATTAACTATGATTTGAGAGAAGCAGATTATACAGGGAATGATTGGAAAATATTAACTCAGGATAGGGATGTTGGAGAACTTCCGTCCGCGCGGCCATGAACCTACGGATTCGATAGTGCCAGTTAGTTAGTTAGTTAGTTAGTTAGAGTTAGTTATGAGTCATGTGTGTGAATGCTTGATGTGTCAAACCAGGAATTTCATAACAGACTACATATCACGTTAAAGTAGATTACATCTCATACATTCCATAAAGGAAAGATGGGGTAAATACAATGAACCAAAAATAAGTTTGCTGTATTAGGACATAAAACCCGAACCCATCTGTACTAATATAATCTAAATAGTACTAGTGGGGCACGCCGAAGCGTAGTGGTTAAGGCACTGAGCTACAAGCCGGAGGGTCGAGGATTCAAGTCCCGTTGGGGTCAGGATTTTTAAACTGACCCAAACCCTCTGGCGGCACTATGGCCCTGGGGTCGACTCAGCCTCTAACGGAAATGAGTACCAGGCGCTTGTTCTGGGGGTAAAGGCGGCCGTCACGCAGGGTTGACAACCCGGCTGACATAAAGTGCCGATTGTCTAGAAAAAGTGGGAGCCTTAACCTCCTACTACCCCAAGGGCCTCCGGCCCTGTTGTGGGGTCACTTTTTACTTTTAAAAAGTACTAGTTTGAAAACTATGCATAAGAATGCTGTATGAAGGCAAGTCCAAAATGTTGTAATAGTATCTTGTGACATAGGAATGGGAAGCGTGGCATAGAAAAATCCACGAGAATTTAGAAAAAAAAAAGACAAACGAGTTTTTTATTTTCCAGATTTTGATAAGACACTTGATAGACATATTGCAAAATGTTTTTGGACAATAGGTATTAATATTAAAACGTAGCAATAATACATTAAAATATGTAATATAAATGGTTACTGTACGTCCTCAGAGCAATGTTCCAGTTGTAATGTAAAGAAACCAGATGTATTGACTGCATTTTCATTGATTGAATAACTGTTTTACCTTTAAGCGTGTAAGAAAATATATTTACCTTTCTAACACTTGAAATAAATAAAATAAAAATATGTATTATCCAGCACAGGTCTATATAAGTTATATGAGAGAATTTTAAAATATTTAATTACAATATAATAGATAAAAAGCACTTCACTGTTTAATTCTTACGAATTTTAATTTTTTTTAATTTTAGATCAAAAAGGAAAACGTTTGAATAGCGGAGCGAAACAAATCATTTTGAATGTTTTGAAACTGTTTAGTGAAAAATATCCCACATTCGTCAATAAGGATGTGGTGAAAATAACAGCAGAATTTACAGAAGAGTTAACATTGAGCATATATTCTGCCCGTAAGGCTGATTAAATTACAAATAAAGGATATAGCCCTATAGCGACATCATGGAAAAAGCATAAAAGTCTGATTATATATGCCCATATATAATTTGTTGTCATAAATAAGTAATGAATGGAAGTCACTATTGGTACCATCTTATCATGTATTTAGTCTTATTTTCCTTAAATACGAAGTAGCCTAAGAAACATGTTTCTATAATTGACACATCCAAGACTATTCACTCATATGATGGTTAAAAGTAGCACCACGGTTACTCAACAGACCAAGTCGACGGTGTAATAATTTATACAAGTTAGTTCATAGTACAACTGGAACTTACCTCGGATAGGTATATGAGAGGGAGGACTGCCAACAGATGATGTATATAGACATATTTACGAAACATATTAGATTATTATCTATGTCAGTGTCTAGTTTTCTTTGTGGCATAGCAAGTAGGGTAGGTGTGGGAATGTCTACTTTCTTCCCATGACAAAAAAAAATAGCAAGTATAATACATTAGTTACATCGTTAAAAATAATATATTGGAACTTCAGTTAGCAAATCTCAATCGTCTTCCGAGACGAAAGATTGATGTTAAAGAGAAAATCACATGATCGAAACCATAGGAAACAAACCATATTGGTCGCACTTTGGTCCAAATTTAAACGGAAAAAAAGGCAGGCTATATAGCATTCGCTATATACCTTGGTTTTCACATTGAAACTTTCAGTTATGGGTTATGCCAAAACCACATACAACAGGGAGGCCGGAATAAAGTATGGATTGAATTAACCTAATTCAGTTGCTTCAGAAAAAGAAATGGAAAAAAACTGTTTCAATGAGTAAATTGTTCAAGGGACCGAAATGTGACACATATCCGGAAATTGTAGCCACGATTATTTCCTACGTGCAAAATTCCAGTTATTTTCATCATTTTCATCCCCTTTCTACTCTGAATTTTAAAAACGCGTCTTATAATCAGTTATAGATGACATTCTAGGAGATCATCAACGTGGAGTTAGAAGGAACATGTCTACAATAGATAAGATTTTTAGTATAAGACAAATTTGTAGAAAATAAATGGGAATATAATGGCACTTTACATAAACTACATGTAGACTTGAAAAAGGCATACGATTCAACTAAGTGGGAAAAGTTATAGTATCATTCTGGAGTTCGGAGTTCCTAAACTGTTAGTCTTATACGAATTTGTATAAATAGCACAAGGAATAGGGTATGTAGGCAAACAGTTTTGGAAAATGTTGAAATTCACAATAGGTTAAAACAAATAGATTCACCAATCTCATGTGTACTATTCAAAATTGTACTAGAACACGCAATAAAACTTTTAAAGAATGAAGATTGTCTAAAACTCAATGGAATTAATAAGCTGTTAGTCTATACTGATGTTGTATTATTATCAGCGATAGCGAGAAAATATTAATTGCTAACACGCACACACTATTGAGTAATACTAAGAAAATGGGACTGAAAGTAATCATAAATAAATAATAGTTCTAAAAACTAAAACAACACGCATTATTAGAAAATCGAACTAAAAAAATGAAAAATAATTTTAATTTCCAACACGCTTGTGATAAAATTAAAGTGGACAACAAAATAATCAACTCCAACACATATAGAATAATATTAGATTTACCAACAAAAAGAAAATAATTTTACCATCGAAAGCGAGCGTGGGGTGCTCTATATCAATTAATATATTTGATAATAAACATATATTGGTAAAAGTAAAGTCTCTAAGAAGCAAATGTAAAAATCATAAAAAGCACCCCACGCTTTTGATGGTAAAATTATTTTCTTTTTGTTGATAACCCTAGTTTTATTCTATATGTGTTGGAGTTGATTTTTTTGTTGACCACTTTAATTTTATCCCAGGCGTGTTGGAAATTAAACTTATTTTTCATTTTTTAGTTCTGTTTTCTAATAAGGGCGTGTTGTTTTAATTTTTAAAACTATTATTTATTTTTTATTTGTTAGTTTTAATATTTTACAGAATAAGATATAAACGTAAATATATTTAAATTCGATACTATTGTAGTATGAGCTAAAAGTAATACTCTTCTAAAAAAGATCCTTCCAGTCGGATTTGAACCAGCGACCTACGGATTATTGAAATTATATACCACTACAGTTCACCGCTCTATCAACTGAGCTCTTACAACGAGTGACTAAAAAGTCGACACGTCCGCAATCTATTATACCAGTTTTCATTTTTTTTTATTTTCTGATGATTCTGGCCAGGATTTTAGAAACAATATATGAAATTATTATATTGTCACGGGTCCTTTACAAGTATACAAAGTTTCAAGTCAATTGAACGTTTCTAAGTGGGTGAAAATCGTGTTCAAAGATTCCGTTACATGGATACAAAGGCAGTTTTTTTTATTATCTGACGATTCTGACCAGGATTTTAGAAGCAAATATGAAAATATTGTATTGTCACGGATCGTTTACAAGTATACAAAGTTTCAAATCGATCCAATGTTTCTAAGTGGGTGAAAATTGTGTTCAAAAATTCCGTTACATAGATACAAAAACACTTTTTTTATTTTCTGATGATGCTGGCAAGGATTTTAGAAAAAAAATAAATTATTGTGTTGTCACAGGTCCTTTTCAAGTATACAAAGTTTCAAGTCGATCTAATGATTTTAAGTGGTTGAAAATCGCGTTGAGAGATTCCGTTACATAGATAAATGGATGGACGGACGGATGGACGGATGGATAGATAGATAAATGGATAGATTAGATTGGATAGATTAGATTAGATAGATATATTAGATAGATATATTAGACAGATATATTAGATAGATATATTAGATAGATATATTAGATAGATATATTAGATAGATAGATTAGATAGATAGATAGATTAGATAGATTAGATAGATTAGATAGATAGATAGATAGATAGATAGATAGATAGATAGATAGATAGATAGATAGATAGATAGATAGATAGATAGATAGACAGACAGACAGACAGACAGACAGACAGACAGACAGACAGACAGACAGACAGACAGACAGACAGACAGACAGACAGACAGACAGACAGACAGACAGACAGACAGACAGACAGACAGACAGACAGACAGACAGACAGACAGACAGACAGACAGACAGACAGACAGACAGACAGACAGACAGACAGACAGACAGACAGACAGACAGACAGACAGACAGACAGACAGACAGACAGATAGATAGATAGATAGATAGATAGATAGATAGATAGATAGATAGATAGATAGATAGATAGATAGATAGATAGATAGATAGATAGATAGATAGATACAGATCAAGCCACTATAAAGCGTGTAATAGAACTAAATATATGTTTACGCATAGAAATACATTATATAATGGAAATTGACAGCTAATGAGAAATGAGGAAATTTTTTAAAACGTGGCTGAATTAAATGGCCTTACTTACTTACTTAATCACTGGCACTATCGAACCCGTAGGTTCATGGCCGCGCGGACATAAGGTCTCCATACATCCCTATCCTGAGCCAATGCTTTCCAATCATTCCCTGTATGATCTACTTCCCTCAAATCATAGTTAATGTTGTTCTCCCACCTCATTCTTGGTCTACCAACTGGGCGTTTTCCTTCTGGCTTTCCTACAAGAAGTTTCCATGCACGTCTTTCATTCCCCATACGCGCAACATGCCCTGCCCATCGCAGTCTATGAGACTTAACTGTTCTTATTATATCTAGCTTCCTATAAAGACCATGTAGTTCATTATTATGTAGTCTTCTCCATCACACCTGTCTGTTCATCTCTCTTTGGTCCAAAAATTTTCCTAAGAACTTTATTCTCAAATACTCGTAATCTCCTTTCCTCCCTTAAAGTAAGAGTCCATGTTTCGCACCCATATAATATAACTGGTAGAATAATAGTTTTATATATTTTCAGTTTAACGTTTTTTTGAATGGAGTTGGGACATCAAAAGTCTCTGCAATGCATAATAGCACGCATTTCCAGAATTGAGCCTATGTTTAATTTCTTTGTGCATCTCATTCCTATTTGTGATTATTGTTCCTAGGTATTTGAATTCAGCCACTTCCTCAAAATTTCCCTCATTTGTCATTAGCTGTCCATTTCCATTATATACTGAATTTCTACGTGTGACCATATATTTAGTTTTACTGATATTACTTCCAGTCCTAATTTCGTAGTGTAACTCAATAGTGTGTGTGTGTGTGTGTTGTCATTTAGTATCTCCTCGCTATCGGCCAGTAGTACTACATCATCAGCATAAACTAACAGCTTATTAATACCATTGAGTTGTAAGCCTTCCTCATTCTCTAAAGATTTAATGCCATGCTCCAGTACAAAATTAAATAGTAGAGGAGATAGTGCATCTCCTTGCTTCAACCCATTCTGGATTTCAAAAGTGTCTGAAAAGTGTTTGCCTACTCGCACCCTACTCTTTGTGCCATTTAGACACATTCGTATAAGTCTAACTAACTTTTTAGGAATTCCGAACTCCAGCAGGATACTATATAACTTCTCCCTCTTAATTGAATCATATGCTTTTTTGAAGTCTACATTGTATTCCCATTTCTTTTCTAAATCTGTCTTATACTAAAAATCTGATCTGTTGTGGACATGTTTCTTCTAAATGCACATTGATGATCTCCTAGAATGTCGTCAATATAGGGAGTAAGTCTGCTTACTAATATATTTGTTAGAATATTGTACGAAGTTGAAAGTAATGAGATGCCCCTGTAGTTGTTGCAATCAGTTTTATCTCCTTTCTTATAAATTGGTACGATAATTGATTCCTTCCATTCATCTGGAAGAGCTTCTTTTTCCCAAATCATACTAAGCAACCAGCGTATCCTGTCCATCAATTTTCTCCCCCTGATTGTATCAGTTCTGCTGGGATCTCATCTGAACCTGATGCTTTATACATCTTCAATTTTTCAATTGCCATTTCAACCTCTAATGCACTTATCTCTGCGACTAGCATTTCTGCTGTCTGTAACTTATCCTCCTCAATGTCCTGTTCTGTAGGTACATTTAATAGCTGATTAAAGTAACTTTTCCATCTATTTAATATACTCCTAGAATCTGCAATCATATCCCCATTTTCATTCCGAATTATGTTTGTTCTAACCTGAAACCATTTCTTCTCTATACTAATTCCCTGATATAATTCTCTAATGTTCCTATTTTTTGCATTCATTTCAAGATCATTAATCTTCTCTCTCAAGTATTCCCTCTTTTTACCCTTTAGTAACTTGGTGGTTTCCCGTCTAACACTACCCAATTGCTCTAAATTTACCTCATTTGGCTCGTGTAACCATTTGATTTTTGCCAGCTTTCTTTTCTTTATAATGTCGGCACATTCCTCATCAAACCATTTCTTGTTTTGCCTCTTTTTTAAACAACCAATGCTTCCTGATGCTGACAATTTAATAGTATCTCTTATAGCCTCCCATTCTAGGAATAATAATTACTAATAGGAATGAGTTTCACAAAAAAAATGAATATAGGCTCATATTTGGAAATGCATTACAGGGACTCTTGTGGTCCCAACTCCTTTCAAAAAACTTTAAACTGAAAATATATTTAAAAAAACTGTTATTCTCGCAGTTATATTATATGGATGCGAAACATGGACTATTACTTTAAGGGAGGAAAGAAGATTATGAGTATTTGATAATAAAGTTCTTAGGAATTTTTTTGGACCAAAGAGAGATGAACAAACAGGTGAATGGAGAAAACTTCATAACAGTGGGCTACACGGTCTTCATAGGAAGCTAGATATAATAAGAACAGTTAAGTCTCGTAGACTGCAATGAGCAGGGTATGTCGCACGAATTAGAAATAAAAGAGGTGCGTAGAAGCTTTTTGTAGGGAAACCAGAGGAAAAACGCCCAGTTGGTTGACCAATACTGAGGTGGGAGAATAACATTAACTATGTTTTGAGGGAAGTAGATTATACAGGGATTGATTTAAAATATTAGCACAGGATAGGGATGTATGGAGAGCTTATATCCGCGCGGCCACGAACCTACAGATTCGATAAAGCCAGTGATTTGGTTAGTTAATCTTATAAACAGGTATTTTTGGGCCAATACCGTAATGTGGTCGTATAAGTTAATAGTCTCTCTTACCTGACGTGTGGATGAATAGCTTCGGTATAGTAATAACACTTGATCTGACATATGCCAATATCCATTAACAAAAACATTAAATTTTCATATTGTCTTGCTTCCCTAGTCATGTAATAAAGTTAAAATTATATTTTATAGAATATTAATAGAACAATGGCTAGTAATCGCATGACATCAGTACTTCCAGTTCAGCATTCGTCAGTATGCATATATTTGTATTTTTTATCCAACTAAAATTGTATGGAATTTATTCTTGTAAGTGTGCTAGTCTGTCACTCAATCAATTGTGACTTTAAAGCAAGTTATAAATATATGTTTAATGAGCGATGTCATGATCTAGCAAGCAGAGAACAGTTAACTTATAACATGTCCATTAATTATAGTACTTGAAGTTGGTAATATTCCAGAAAACAAAATAAGAGGTCATTCAACTAAAACCAATTTATTTTCTCTATAGCTTGTGGTTTTTAATACCATATACTACGCGTTTTAATGAAATCCATGATTCGTAAATGTTTCCGTATTCATATCTCAATTGTTTAATATATTTCCGCATTTCACGTCAAGGCATATAAAATTAAATATACAGCACATTTGTAAAACACTTGGCAAATGATGGTTGTAGTAACCAATAGATGTGATTAAACATTGAATGTATACAATAGACGTAATCATCCAGTACTTCTATAGAGCGATCTCGAGTTGAGTAGTGGCTATGTAGGAGTTACTATATGAAACAGAGAACAGAGTCTCGGTTCCAAGAACTACGCAGAGTTAATAACACGCTAATTGATTTTATTGTATTATTATTACATACTTTTACAGTATTATACTTTTTCAAATTATACATACCGTAATGTATTATATGTATGCGGAAGTAAACATATTTGTTATACAATAAATAATAACTACAAAACTCACTGGCGTTATCTAACCAGGAGGTTCATGACCACCCTATCCTGTTGTAAAATTTTCCATTTATTCTCTGTATATTTTTTTTTCACATTATGGTTAATGTTATTCTCTCGCTTCATTCTTAGCCTACCTTCTAGACGCTCTCCCTCTGACTTCTTCAGAATGTCCATATATTTTTTTAAATTATCCGTTCTTACCACATGTACTGCCCATAGAATTCCACACGCACTCACACACGCGCGAACACATACAGACACATACACATACACACACACACACACACACACATATATATATATATAGTTAATTAGTGCAGAAAGTATTGATACACTTAAAATAACACATACCTCAGGGGTCCTCATCTAGGGGATATGTGGATGGCGACCACAAGGTGCCCAAGCTGAGCAAAACATTTCTTCCACTTACTTGTGTTTTGCACTATTTTAACTTTACTATCTAACCTCTCTTGGTTAACTCTTGTTTTTTCGACCCCGACGCTATTAGGACATCCGAGGGCTAGGGAGTCTTTCCTATCTTCCATTTCTTCTTTCCTTTATTTTCTTTTCTTCTCCAGAAAAGCCTGACTAGAGGCTATAAGATGGCAGCCCCATCACTGGTCTTGCCTTCCTTTGGCCAGCAACCAATCGAAGGGACTATTATTATGCTTTCAAATCTTATACGAGAATTTCCCGGAAGTTGGAGGGAAAATTTTCTATAGGAATGTAACAGGCCTTGGCCTAATACTTGGAAGGAAGAAGAAAAAGAAGAAAAATAACACAGACATAAATAATGTCATTATTTCTTCACTATGTACAAAAACAAAATTGTACACCTTTAAATTGAACTCTATGAAGTTAAATACACGCAGTTTTCTGTGTTTTAATATGACAATTAATGAGTAAAAAATAATTTGTACATGAACAACAAAAATTAACAACAAAAAAAGTATTGATACAGTATTAAGTTTTGGTCAACTTAATGTTCACATGAAGTCGAATGAGGATGGATCTGGTAGTGTTGTTATTCACTCTAGCATTGAGTACTTTGCCGTGTAGTTATGTGTGTTCTGACTGCAGATTAAGCTGGAATGGGGCGCAATGGTAGAACGACTGTAGAACAAAGGGAATTAATTACACTAGTCTGCATGATATCAGATGACTGAAAACTAATTTGTTGTATTAGTTCACTTTTTATGCTGATTCCAGAACTGTTTCTTCTATCACGTATAGTTTTTTCACAATGGACCTAATCTGATTTCATATATTTATTGGTGAGAGGTGCAAATTAGGAAGAGGAATTGTCTCTGGATAAGCCATACTCTTGGGAAAAATCCCTGACTCATGAATCCTATGGTGTAGAGGAAGCCTAAAGACCACCTTAATGACTGTTACTCCTGTTTTTTATGTTCAGGGGTGTAATTAAAAAATAAGAATCAAATTGTATATCCAAGCATCTTTTCAGCCATTAGGCCAGTTCCACATGGAGAAGAGCTGCCTGTTCCTCTTCCTCCAGCTGTATTAGAGAACCTGACAAAATATAATGTTGAAAGCGAACTTGATGCAATCACTGATGACGATACTGATGATATATATCAGCCTGAGGACGGCTTTACTCCTCAACATGTCTCTCAAAGTAGCCTTAATGATCTACTTCGTGATCAGAATTTGCCAAATGAATCTGCAGAACTACTTGGCTCACGGCTTAAAAATAAGAATCGTCTGGTACCAGGAACACATTGCTCATGGTACAGACACAGAGAAAAAGAACTAGTTCCTTTATTCTCACAGAACGATTGCTAGATTTACTGTAATAACATAAACGATTTAATGCACTTCTATGACATTGAGCATGGTTCTACTCAGTGGACACTTTTTAGAGACTCATCAAAGAGGAGTCTCAAAAGTGTGTTACTGCATAATGGGAATGTGTATGGGTCCATTCCTATTGCCCATTCAATTTAGATGAAGGAGACATTCGAGAACATGAAGTTGCTATTAACAAGTATCCAGTATGAGGAATACAGGTGGCTAATCTACAGTGACTTTAATGTTATAGGGATACTATTAGGACAAAGAGCTGGTTTCACAAACATACCATACTATCCATGTGAATTGGACTGTTGGGCAAAGCAAAAACATTGGGCTGTGAACTTTTGGCCAGAGTGCAGAAATGTTGTGTCTGGAACTAATAACATCCTATATGAACCACTTGTAGATCCTCAAAAGGTCCTGCTTCCACCACTACATATCAAATTGGGCTTGATGAAGCAGTTTGTACGGACTCTACCAAAGGATGGGCCTTGCTTCAAGTACCTTTGTAAGAAATCTCCGTCCATCACACAAGAAAAATTGAAAGCTGGAATTTTTGTTGGACCGCAAATAAATAAACTGATGAAGGATGAATATTTTGAATAAACAAAGAATAAGAGAGGGAAAGAAGCCTAGACCGCTTTCTGATCTGTTACTGAAAACTTTCTAGGCCATAACAAAGATCCTAATTACAATGCAATTGTGGAAAGTATGTTAGAAATTTTCAAAAAGTTGAATTGTAACATGAGTGTGAAAGTTCACTTTCTATGTTTCCATGTCGACTACTTCCCAGAAAATCTGGGACATTGCAGTGAAGAGCAAGGTGAACGTTTTCACCAGGATATTAAAGAGATGGAGAGGAGGTACCAAGGAACATGCAATGAAACTACTGTTGGATGTTGTTGAGGGAGACTAATAATGGAGGAACTTCAAGGAAGTCAAAGAAGAGAATGTGTCAAAATTAATGGAACACCATTTAATTTCTGTTTTGTTTCAAGGTAGTCACAAATGTATTAGGACAGTTCTCTACAGTATTTTTAACATGTATGTTTAACAAAAATGTATCTTGTGTGAAATGAAGTTTGAATATATTTGTGCTTGTAGTAGCTAAAACGTGAAAATATAAATTCTTATTTAGTGCATAAACCTGACGTGATAGACAAAACTGGAAATCAATTCTGGAATCAGTGTACAAAATTGATTTAAAAACACCTATTTTAAATAAATCATCTAAGAAAAAGTATTAAAATGTAGATTTGTGTTATTGATTTGCCTATCAGTGTAAATCGCTAATTGGAATTAGTGGAAGTCCAAGACGAAACATTCAGCATATAATTGATAGAGTTGGCGAATGAAAATCTTTCGATAATAGCTACAGATCAGGACATCCTTGAAAACTGTATGTTAATGAAGAAAAATCATTAATGTGAAAATTAAAGCAAAAACCTAAAAGAAGTGCCTCTAAATTAGCATCTAGTCTCTAAAATGACTTTAATATTAGTATTTCTGCTAGCAATGTTCGTAACAGTATATAGGCATTAGTCCTGCATTGGGAAAGAAGTCCGTAGAAAATGCTTAATAAGTGAAGAAAACCGAAAGAAAAATTTGAACTTCCATAAAACTTACATAAACAGCCCCAAAGAACTTTGTAAAAACGTAATTTATACTGACGAGCCTAATATCAACATTTTCCTTTCTGTGGAAGAAGAAAAGTCTGGAGGAATTAAAATACAGAGCTACAAAAGCAAAATCTCCAACTCACTGTGAAACATAGTGGTGATTCTTTATTAGTATGGGGATACATGAGGTCCTCTGGAGTCGGGACCTTGCATTTTATCGATGGTGTGATGGATCGCAAACAGCATATGAACATACTGAAGACCAATCTTCATTCCTCTGCAGAGGAAATAGGGATCAAACAAGGTTCTGTATTTATGCAAGATAGTGACCCCAAACACATCGGTTTCAACACATCGGTTTATGGCTATAGCATAACACACCAAAGTACATTGAAACGCCTCCCTGATCTCCGGACATAAACCTCATTGAGAACTTACGGGAACATCTGAAAAGGAGAATTCGTTCAAGGCAGGTTTCCTTCAAGCAAGACCTCAGAAACGCTTTGGAAGAAGAATGGAGAAATATGCCTTCATCAGTAACTTCAAATTTAGTTGGGTCGATGCTACTCGTCCTCAAGCTATCTAGGAATCAAAGGAGCTCCCAACCAAGCGCAGAACTCAAAAAGTAAAGACTCAAAACAGTCATATCAATATTATACTTTTTGTTTGTTAATTTTTGTTGTTCGTGTATAAATTAATTTTTTGCTCATTTATTATGTTACAACAGAGAAACCTGCGTTTATTTAACTTTATAGAGTGCAATGTTAAGGTGTATAATTTTTTTTTTCATAAGGCGAAGAAATAATTAAATTATGTATTTCTCTCTGTGATATTTTAAGTGTATCAATACTTTCTGCACTAACTGTATATATACCTCAATTTCACATAGTTCCTCATTAATGTAACCTTTATAACTAGTGAATAACGTATCGGAACGCCCTTGGCCCTTGATATAATAAGATATACAACCATTAAGTTAACATTTTGTGTTTATTTCCCACTGCCCCATTTACTGTAATATAGTTTCTGCATTTATTTTCTCAACGTATCATAGAATATAGTTGAGTTAAAGACAAAACATTTTGTCATAATACCTGCCACGAAAGTAAATTCATTATTATTATTATTATTATTATTATTATTATTATTATTATTATTATTATTATTATTATTATTATTAGTCGACCAGCCTCGTGGGTTAGTGGTCAGAGTTTCTGACTACTGTTCATGAGGTCCCGGGTTCGATTCCCGGTCAAACCATAGGATTGTTGCCCATGGTCTGGAATTTAGGTTTATGTTTAGGTTAAGAACTCTCCTGGTGATTCATTATCATTTATCATCCATCATATAATCAGGGTAACGTAACTGCGCCTTCTAGAAGTAGGTTCAATTACGCCAATGCCAGGGGATAAAACCAGAAATACCTTAAAATACATTCTTGTGGCATTAGGAAACAAAGTATTAGTACTAGTAATTTTGTAATGCAAAGGTTGAATAACAGAAGTAGCCACTGACTTTCTATCTCATAATGTTAATTTTAATTGAAAACAAACGGAAATAAATGTACTATCACAAAACTAAAAGCAATACACACAAATGCATCAGTTTCTGATGAATGTTTAGTGTTTTCTTTTCCACTTTTCGTTGTACATTTTTAAACATTTTTTATTATTTACCTTCTTAAGCAAGCATAGGTTATACGCTCAGACACAGAGTATAAAATGTCCTACCCCAGTGGTAATCGAACTCGGATATCCGGAATGGAATCTACCTGTACTTTTTTGCATCATAGATGTTTTTTAATTTGCTAAAATTCTCTGTCACAAAATATTCAAATAGCTTTGAGCGAAGGAAACATATGTTTCCTCTGTACTTTTTATCGCATTTCTGCAAAAATAAGCGCCCTTGGAAGCACAACACAAATTCATGTTTATAGAGTAAACAACATGTCAACTTTCGATGTACACATAACAGTATGATATTTCAAAATTGTACAAATTAATTAAGTTCAGAGTTCCGGTATATTTACAAAAAAAAGTCCCTCGGGGAAATCTATATCGCCTGAAGGGTGCGACTCCAGATTTACGAATAGGGGAAAGCCTCCCACATTGATACCAGGAAGGAAATATAACACCTCCAGTGAACCAACAGGTAAAACAGCTGATCTCTAGTAGAGACTGGTTTGTTAAAGATAAGGTAAAGTCATCCCACTACAAGCCTTTGGAGGCAAGATAAGTCATTCGGATTGTCAGTCTTACATGACGGATGCATTTAACTCCAGAATAAACGTATAGTATTAGTTTTTGTTAGGTCTAAGAAAGGGCAATGGTTCCGACAGAAGTTTTAGGCCAGCTTAAAAGTTCTCACCTCTCGGGCCTAACGATTCAATTCGCATTGCTTTAACTAAAAATGTATGATACGGAAGAAAACCTTAAAACATACTTCCTTCTCCTCCTAGTTGGGGGTTAATGTATTGGATTAGCTCCTCGCAAAATTCGGTCGTCGTGGATTAGTGGTTAAGTTCCTTGCCTCTGATCCCGAGGGTCGCGGGTTCAAACCCTGCCATGGTCGATGGATGTTTTAGGATGGAAAATCTAAGGAGCAAGTCCTCCGAGAATGACTTTAAGCCGTGGGTTCTGAGTCTGAAGATTTTCAGGCTCGTAAAGCATCCTTAAGCCTGAACAAGGAAGCTTCTAAGCGAAGTTTACCGATCTTAAACATCCTAGTAATACTTTAGTTGCCGCTAGATGTCTGATTAAGTCTATGTTTTCATCGCATGCCACCCATAACATTTTCGAGCAAATAATGTAACTAAAATGAACTTGGTCTATTAACTCCTGACAAAGTAGAGGCTAAGGTTCAACAATGGGCTACGCCATTAATCATCATCAGAAAAAAACGTGCTAAACGACCAATCAAAACGCAGCTGAAGGTGTGAAACATTACTAATTGAATTAGCATTATAGAAAAATAATGCTAACAGTTGAGATATATTATTTGTATCGAAGTGCTAGAATTTCCAGACTGGACTATTTAAAAAAATCAGAAATTAGAAATAATATTAACGAAAGAGAAACGATATATGGATTGAAGCAAGAGTCTCAAATAGTTATGGCATCCCAAATTTTAACCTTGTTAAACATGAGGGAAAGGATAACCAAGAAAAACTATAATAAAGTAGACAACAGAAGCAATGGAACCTGAAGATTTACTGGATAGAAGGCTATAGATAATTTTCACAGAAAGAAGGTCACAGTTATACAATCCCTGATATGTATGAACAAATACATTCCGCATATATTAAATGTAATAACTTTATGCTCCGTATTTATTTTGTGCATTTTCCTTCATGTTCTCCATTTTACAAGGATAATATATTGTATAGACAGAAGCGAAAATTAAATCATGAATTCCGTTGAACATTCGCGCTTGGATAAGTGGTACGGATATATATATTAAGTAGCATGCTGCCTTGTCACGCAGCGGGTCCGGATTCGATTCCCGGTCTGGACAGGCTCCTGGGTGAGGTTTTTTCGGGGTTTTTCCTCACCTGTAACACAAATTTCATGAAGATTAAGGCCAAACGGTCCCCGAAAATCATCCGGCCATCATCATCATCATCATCATCCTTATCATCATCCTTCACCGATGTGGAAAGCAATGGGAAGCTACCACACCTAGTAAAGCTGCAAAGCATAGCATGAAAATGTTATGATTGCAGTGAAAGACCTGCCCTCGGGCAGAATTACTATGGATGGATATATATTTATTATTATTATTATTATTATTATTATTATTATTATTATTATTATTAGATGAGATCCCAGCAGAACTGATAAAATCAGGGGGAGAAAAATTGATGGACAAGATACACTGGTTGCTTAGTATGATTTGGGAAAAAGAAGCTCTTCCAGATGAATGGAAGGAATCAATTATCGTACCAATTTATAAGAAAGGAGATAAAACTGACGGTAACAACTACAGGGGCATCTCATTACTTTCAACTTCGTACAAAATTCTAACAAATGTATTAGTAAGCAGACTAACTCCCTATATTGATGGCATTCTAGGAGATCATCAATGTGCATTTAGAAGAAACAGGTCTACAACGGATCAGATTTTTAGCATAAGAGAGATTTTAGAAAAGAAATGGGAATATAATGGTACTGTATATCAACTATATGTAGACTTCAAAAAAGCATATGATTCAATTAAGAGGGAGAAGTTATATAGTATCCTGCTGGAGTTCGGAATTCCTAAAAAGTTAGTTAGACTTATACGAATGTGTCTAAATGGCACAAAGAGTAGGGTGCGTGTAGGCAAACAGTTTTCGGACACTTTTGAAATCCAGAATGGGTTGAAGCAAGGAGATGCACTATCTCCTCTACTATTTAATTTTGTACTAGAGCATGCCATTAAATCTTTAGAGAATGAGGAAGGCTTACAACTCAATGGTATTAATAAGCTGTTAGTTTATGCTGATGATGTAGTATTATTGGCCGATAGCGAGGAGATACTAAAGGACAACACGCACACACTATTGAGTAACACTAAGAAATTAGGATTGGAAGTAAATATCAATAAAACTAAATATATGGTCACACGTAGAAATTCATTATATAATGGAAATGGACAGCTAATGACAAATGAGGGAAATTTTGAGGAAGTGGCTGAATTCAAATACCTAGGAACAATAATCACAAATAGGAATGAGATGCACAAAGAAATTAAACATAGGCTCAATTCTGGAAATGCGTGCTATTATGCATTGCAGAGACTCTTGATGTCCCAACTCCTTTCAAAAAACGTTAAACTGAAAATATATAAAACTATTATTCTACCAGTTATATTATATGGGTGCGAAACATGGACTCTTACTTTAAGGGAGGAAAGGAGATTACAAGTATTTGAGAATAAAGTACTTAGGAAAATTTTTGGACCAAAGAGAGATGAACAGACAGGTGAATGGAGAAGACTACATAACAATGAACTACATGGTCTTTATAGGAAGCCAGATATAATAAGAACAGTTAAGTCTCGTAGACTGCGATGGGCAGGACATGTTGCACGTATGGGGAATGAAAGACGTGCATGGAAGCTTCTTGTAGGAAAGCCAGAGGGAAAACGCCCAGTTGGTAGACCAAGAATGAGGTCGGAGAATAACATTAACTATGATTTGAGGGAAGTAGATTATACAGGGAATGATTGGAAAGCATTAGCTCAGGATAGGGATGTATGGAGAGCTTATGTCCGCGCGGCGATGAACCTACGGGTTCGATAGTGCCAGTGAGTAAGTAAGTATTATTATTATTATTATTATTATTATTATTATTATTATTATTATTATGGAGGAAAAATGTAAACAAATTGGCATACCAATCCAAAATACACGTGTATATTCTCTACACATTGCAGATGATCAGGTATTAATAGCACAAGACCATAGAATATATGGCTAAAAAACTAAAAGAAGAATATGAAATATGGGGACTTTATATAAACATTGAGAAAACTAAATACCTATGTATAGGAGAAGAAATGGAAAATATAAGTTTCAACAATGGAGAAGAACTAAAACCTAGTATTGAATGCACTTATTTAGGAACAAAATTAGACCATTCAGGCGATAACATAGTGGAAATTAAAAATAGAATCGCTCAAACAAAACAAGCAATAAATGCTTTAAACTCTGTTTGGTGGAGAAAAAATATTTCAAAAATTATAAAATCACAAATATATAAAACTATAATTCGGAGCATTTAACATATGGTGCTGAAGTCTGGCAAATTCCTACCAGGGAAATGAAAAGAATTTTAAGTACAGAAAAGGATGTTTTAGGACGATCAGCTGGAAACTCTAGAATGGACAGAATACGAAATATAGGAATAAGGGAAATTATGGGTGTCTAGCGGAGCTGGACATCATAGACATTATAGAAAAGAAAACATAACAGTGGTATGGCCATGTCAAAAGAATGCCAGAACAAAGACTGCCTAAAATTGTTATGGAATGGATCCCAATGGAAAGTACGAAGAGAGGTAGACCGAAGAAAATTTGGATAGAAGGGGTACAAGCAGCTAAGAATATCAGAGGATTGGGGGAAGATCAATGGATGGACAAAGAGGAATGGCGTTTGGTTTCCGGAAGACGGCGCGGCGGCAGCTGCCATGATACCGGATGATGATGATGATTATAATTAATATTATTATTATTATTATTATTATTATTATTATTATTATTTTTACTATTATCAATATAGCTGCGTGTTACAGAAAACGTTCTAACATAGGTACTATGTAAACTAAGCAAATTCGACAAGAATTAAATTTTGCTGGTTTACGGAGTTTATAGTACTTTTGTAAAATTGGAAAAACTCAATTTTTGATGCCAGCTTATTTACAAGTGTCCAAATGAGGTAAAAACAAATAATTTAGAACTGTAAGTTATTATTGTATTATAATTTGACAACAATTTAAATATTTTTTACTGATTCAATTTTTCCATTAGGCATACTTTATTAAAATTTAAATAACCTATATTAAACGAATGTATCTTATATATTGTCAAATTAACGGTTAAATAAATTGCATTATCTACAGATACATTGCGACTAAGCGAGTTAGACCAAAATTTTAAAGGACGCTTTCCACGGTTCGTTTTAGTAGCATATATTGAGTATCGTTGTGCAACATCGAAGATTGCGACCGCATGAGAAATTTACAAATGTTCGATTCAGATGAATTCCTAACCGAATGGTCCGATTTTACTGTTTAACGAATTTGGCCTTCCATTATTAAATAAATGTTCATGGCAAGTTTGATTTTAGAAAACAAAAATTTCGGCTGCCAAATTGCTAAAGGGCACACACGCCACACACACACATGCGCGCGAACGCGACACACACACACACACACACACACACATATATATATATATATATATATATATAATATTCTATTTAAGATTAGGGCCCAACGGTCTCCGAAAATCATCTGACCATCATCATCATCCTTCACCGGTGTGGAAGTCAACGGGAAACTACCACACCTACAATTCCCTAGTAAAGCTACAAAGCATAGCATGAAAATTCTATAATTGCAGTGAAAGACCTGCCCTCGGGCAGAATTACTATGTTTGTAAGTACATCCTATCTAGTAGACACCGAAATGATGATGACTCGATATATATATATATCAAGAGCTGTAAAACATTTTCAATTTTTGATTCATAAAAAATAAAATAAATAGCTTCATTCTTTGAATTTCGCTAAAATGAGTTATTAATTTGACTAGAGTTTCTGGAAATCGGTAATAAAATGTAAGATCTAGATGATAGTAAATATTAAGGAAATTTTCTTTGATGAAGCTAATTTATTATGTAGCATGTGTTGTACAATATATCTTTTGAATTGAGTGTTCGACTTTATTACTAAACAACTTAACCGAAGCCATTTATTTTGTCTTCGCTTTTAATATCACTATTCATGTTATAAAATATACTACAAATAAAGACCAACCATTTTATAGTCTGAGTGTTCAGTGTTTCTTCTACGAACTAACATTTTACTTCAACTTGATAAAAAGCGATTAAAATTACATAAAACTAAATTTAGTGTTAAGAAAATGTTAATTCTATAGCCTAAGGATTATTGAACTAATAAAAGAGCATTCATCATGACAGGTTGTGTAGAATTTTCACATTTATTGCACTGAAATATATAATTTTATTTCTACGTTTCTTCTTCTTCCTCTTCTTCTTCTTCTTCTTGCTTTACAGGATCAGGTCTATGCGACCTGTTCCGGTGTCAAGTCTGTCGTTTCCTTGGCCTTCCCAAAGATATTGTTCCATGCAGTCTGAAGGTGTTGATCGTTTTGGGTAATCTTGTATTGTCCATTCTGTCTAAATGTTCTTTCCGTCGGTATTTGTGCTCATCTACTTTATCGAGCATTGAAACTATATCCAGCTCACTTCTTATTGACTCATTATGTATATTACAGCTTTTATTAACGTAATTTCAATTATGTAAAATCTAAATTTAAAGTTAATATATGGAATTTTGGTTTCCGTAAGATTACTGATCTCATAAGGGAAATTTCATCAAAACACGTTTGTAATAATCTTACTTACCTCTCTGAAATACCTTATTTATATCAAATTGTAATCGGTGTATAAGATAGTTAAATAGTACATTGTATAATGTTAGTAATTCGCCTGTTTGAAAGCTCTGATTTTCGTCTCTAAATATAAACTCAACTTCCTACTTAGCATAACAAGAGAAAGAACTGAAACATGATCTTGGATTTGAAGCCAAGATCGCCAGTTCTATGTTCACGCGATCTTGTGCAAAATTTTCGATTTTTTAAGCCATTTTTCGAAAAATTCGTGCATTTTTTCGGATTTTCGAGTGCACCAAAATATCCTTAGTAGTATATCTAGTTTTATGGAAAAAAAATTTAATTTAAAACTTTTCTTTAATTTTTTAATTATTAATTAATTTTTTTTTCTACCATTGAGCTAACAAACAACATCTCTAGGAGCATGCACACATTTCACTCTCTTTTAACCATCGAGCCAACGTAAACAGTGAAATGTTTTCACAAGACGCATAGGGGTTCGTCTACTATGATAAGGTAATATCATTGTCGTAAAGCCAGATAAGGGATATTATTGAAGGTTTGTGACATACGAGAATCCAGACTGATTAGGTACCTTGCATCAACACAGGTGCAGATGTAATAATATGAAATGGATTATTTGAAGTTCGTAAAAAAAAACTGATTCCGTTTCGCCCAAATGAAACCCACGAGGAGTGACCGATAAATGAAATCGGAATCCAGAAATGGAGGGCGAGTGTCTAATTGAATCAGTCATTTCGGAAAGGGATCATCTACAACTGATCAAATTTTACAGGAGAGGGAAAAAACTGATTCAGTTTGTCCAGGATAAAGCTATGAATCTGAAATTTCTACTGAATAATTTTCATGCCCATTCACGTTCACTTGCTGATTTACATCACTTTCTTGATTATGGTTTTCCCAAAAAACTAATTACAATTTTCCGGAGATGATCCCTTTTCGAAATGAACGAAGAAACGTTTACAAAATGAAACACATTTAAAAAAAAATATTATTGCGAAATAACTACAAACATGGAATATATATTTTATTACATTTCATCATTTGGAAGTGACTATAAAAAAGTACATCCGAAAAATTTCATCATTGAACATCTTCGGCGTTCTCTACTACTTCAGCTGTATAGGCCATTTGAATAAATCATCATAAAAAATTCGATGGATATCAGGAATGTACTGATGAAGTTTCTTTACATCATCCATTTTTTTTTGTGATTGATTGGTACTTTGCTGATGTAGGCAGGGTGTGTTTTAACATCTGATATTTGAGTATTTCTGGGGGCTATGGTTTGAGCAAGTTGAACTCTTGTTCCCCGAAAATGGTGTCAATGAATTTCCGGCCGATTACGGTTCTAGGCTTGTCACTATTACACTCAAATTCGTAAAATGTATTTATTGCAAAATAATGTTTTTGTTCTTTTGGAACACCTTTACCCATACTCTGTATACGGAGTGCCTTGCATTAAATAAATAATACATAAATAACGATTGTAGCATGGTTTTAATATTGTTTATTCTGATAACACAGAAAGACTGCAAGAGGATAGTAATGCAGCTGAAGTTAAGATCACATTCGTGCGTCAGTCAGTTCGAAAAGGGAACAACTCGGCGAGTTGATCCTTTTTCGAAATGAAAGGTAAAGTCACAAAGTGGTAAAAGAATTGTGTATTCGATCATTTCTCACGCTGAATCGATGTAAGGACGTATGTAAACATGGAATAACGAAAAAAGTGAACACAAAAAATCGTAGATGATCCCTTTTCGAAATGACTGACTCAATTATATTCGCGCCAAGGAACCACCAACGAACATGATAAGGAAATTATTTTTTCCAGATAAGCCGTCCGTAGAATAGAGCCAACACATGTTTTTAAACGGTACACTCATTGTTGGACATATTACAAAAAAATGTTTTATCATCTTTAGCTTTGCTTATTATTTTTTATTAAAAATTCTATAATGTTGTTTAAAATTTGTAAACTTATTCAACAGTTACATTCTTCATTAAAAATTATTAAAGATTATAAAATATAAGCCTCTAACTGTCAAATCCGTAGTGTGTACTACTAGCTAATAAAATGTAAAATTCTTGCTGAGAAAGCTATAAAGAAATAGGTTCAAAATTCTTATGTTAAATGACGAAACAAATCTAAGTAGAGTAGTTTAATTTTAACATTTTTACTAAATAATTATTTTTTTCAGTATCTCCACGTTGTCTCACATTTATAATGTTCTCTCCTAGAAATGGCGGAACAGTAAGCCAATTCTGAGATTCACTTTGGCGGTAAAAAGTTATTTTAATCTGATAAGTGATATTTTGACATAAAATTGTATAGAAGATGCCTAGAAACTTGAACTTATAATTTTTCGATAGGGAAAGGTAAAAGATAATTTTAAAAAATATGTTTTTTTTTCAATATCCTTCTTACTTTGTAGGTATAGGCCTGCTTACGTTCCACGCATCCCAGGATTTACATACACACAAAGGATTTTAAGGAATGGGTCACATAATAGTTTATTTACCACAAACGATCATGGAGAGCCTTTCCGAAGGTCATGCTAAAGCCTCCATCAAGAAGCACGAACATTTAAGTCAAAACACACAATTCACTCATACATTCATACTAAAGAATGCGAATATGACATTGAAAGACTTCGCCCAGGAAAAGTGTCTCGACGGAGATCAAACATGGTTTAGCTGCCTCTGAGGAGATGATGTCACCCCTACACCACAGGAATGGACTCAAAAATAATAATATGTTGGTGAAAATGTATATATCATAGTAATAGAAAATAACGATAACATCCCTGCTTTTAAGCATTACACACCTATAAGGTATTGAATATTCCCTTATGGTTCTTTAGTTCTTTATTCGGAGTGGGAGGGAAGACAGTCCAGAGCACTGCTATCTGGAAGATCTATTGCGCTGTCCCGGTATATTATAGGTGAATGAAATGAAATCTATTCTACAGAGTTATGTGAGTTGTAGGTCGTTTATCGGGTGCTACACACCACGTTCATTTCTCATGACGATTACCGACAGTTTTAGGTTGGACCCGCGGCTGCAAGGAGGGACATCAACCCTCCCGTTGGCCCTTTTTTATTGCTTAGGCTCGGAGTCATGAACCGGCATTCTGGTGCCCCAACTAAATCTCCGCAACCACATATTTTCAATACCTGTGGGTGCCAACCAAACTATTTTTACTATTTTTCCTAACATGAGGAAAGGTGAAAGATGATATGAAATGAATGAAATAAGTTAAATGAAATGAAGGGAGGGAAAGCAGAATGGATAGTACTGGTGGGAAAAATTAGAACAAACGGGAAACTCCCAAGAAAGACCCGAACAATTCCGGTATGACCTACTACCAATACACATTCGAAACCGTCAGGAATATTCGCAACTTAATAAACATCCTAATTTTATTCATTTTACCATGGAAATAAAAAAGTCATAAAACACATCATTGAGGTATTTCAAATAGCTCAGTTAGTAATTGGAACCATTAACTACATTCCACATTATAAAGTTAAATCAAAACATGGTTTGGGAGTGGTTGATACTAATACAATATTCAACTCGAGCATCTGTACATTCTGAATTGGATGTCACGATAAAAGTAAAACAAGTTTTTTAATATAAAATGTGATTACTTAATCAACTGAAAGCTGATTTAACTTGCTAAATACAACATTTATGTCGATACCTTCCAATAATACAAGCTAAATATCCTTATTCATTAAAATATTATATTCAATCTGTCAACATTGTTTGAATTACATTACTTCGATTAATATTGATAAAATATACATGTTTATATTTTTTGTATTAAATAAATTGGATTGATATAATTAGTTTATTTTATTAGACATTCTTATAATCTAATATGTGGAAAGTTGATAACTTGAGATGTAAAACAAGTTGATGGACCCTGGAAGATGAGATTTTATTCATTAAAAAATTGTCATTAAAACCAGCGTGTGACGTATCACTAATAAATTATCACAAGACGTCATCATACCTTAAGCAGTATTTCTGATTAAATGGCTCACTTGTATTACCGAACACAAAGTTCATGGCTGCACATATATAATCTCTCCGTTCACCATTTCCTGGACTAATATTTTCCAATCATTCCTACCGCAAATCATACTTAATATAATGCTTAATATTGTTATAGAGCATTTTATTTTACACAAATAAATACCATTGTCTTATTTAATCTTCATTTTTCTTGGAAAATGTATTTGAAGACCACATACTGTACTGCAATAAATGAACAATACTATTTTTTTTCCGAATAGATGTAGATTATTTATAAATTCAGTCAATCTGTTAGTTGAAATAAAAGGGATTAGGAGTTATTACCTATTACATATTGCAATTTATTTACTTCTTGAATCTTAATGTTTTTTTTCATATTTATGTAAGTTGAAATATTGGGGGAAAATGTATTCTTCTGCCACCGTTATGACTTATGCGCATGTGGATTTGTAATGTTCATAGAGACTCACAAGATATCTTGTTTATAGTCTAATACAAAACATGTATAAACTGATGAATAATAAAATTAATATTGTTGTATCTTTATATAACTGCAGACTTCACAATATAATCTAGGATAGCTCAATGATATAACAGTCATTATACAGAGTGAACATAAAGTCCCTATCCATTATAGTGAAAACGACCGATTATGTCAAATTCTGCACAGCACATTATCTCAGTTCAACATGGCCCCCTCAATTTCAAAGCAGAGCTGCCAACGTTGTGAGGCAAGTTGGAAAACGTTCACAAACATAGCCGGATTAATGGTATCAACCGCGTCTCAAATGCGCTGTTTCAAATCTGCAAGATCACGAACCTTGGTCCGATACACAGGTGATTTGACGTAGCCTCACGCAAAAAAATCGAGTGGGGTTAAGTCTGGAGTACGTGGTGTCCACATGCGTTGTGATCCTCTTCTTAGCCATCTTCCTGGAAATGTTTCAAGATTGTGCAGAACTTGAACACGATACGCACGTTTGTGCAACGTAAAGTGTAATATCTTCCACGCAGTGGATTATGGAAGCTCAAGCTCACGGCTGAGTCGCCGAATTAATGCACGAGGGCTTCGCTCAATGGCTTCCTGAATCCGTTGCACGGTGTCGCAGGTACAGAAGGCCTGTCTGAACACTCCCTGAGATTAAATGTGTTAACAAGCCAACGTATGGTCACATTTGTGGGGCCAAGTTTCCTAAATTCACTGCATCATACGTGAGTTCTCTATGAGGGGCACAGACCACGGCATTCCTCTCTTCAATCGTGGACATTCTCAATACCTAAAACAAAAACAATATATATTTGCGTTTTCACTAAAATGGATAGGTATTTTATGTTCACCCTGTATTGGCGGAAAGGATTTGTGCTTATAAGCTAATTAGGAAGTAAATAAAAATTTCATTCTGAATTTAGTGTCTAAATACACAAAACTATCTATTTATAAAAATATCAGCCAAAATTATTATTTTTTAAACTGAGATCTAACTGAACCTAATTGTATACTCGGTATAATGTACCTTAGCATTATTAACATAATATATCTTAATCCCTCGTCATATAACTTAACCTAATACAATGTAGACATCACAATTTAACTTATCTAATATTAACCTAATGAGCCACAGCCTATTTCACCCACATTTGTTGCATCTGCAATTTAATGTCATAATAATTCATTATGTAAATTGACAATTACAATAATTCATTTTGTTAATAAATACTTTAAAACTTCAGAAAATTTTTGAAATTGAACCTAGTTTATGGGATCTAGTAAAATGAGTAGACCTCGGTTTTATAGGTTCTAAAATATGAAGTTTAGACACATGAATATATTAAAACTATAAAGTTGGTTCTATAATAATACTCGAGGCTTTTAAAATCTCTGTCATTAACAACAAAATGTATTTAATAATTACGAAATTAATAAAAGAAATTAAATTATCTAGGCCCCTATAGTAAATCTATTTAATCATAGAAAGTAAAATTATCTCGTTTTAACACTTTTTCAATGATATGATAAAATTCCGAAGACCTGTGGTAATTCGTGGAGATTTTGCAAACCTGAACCGGGACGAAAGTTTGCAAACTTATTTTAAGAAGTCACTGTTAGGCTTAAAAGCACAAAGTAGATACTAAAGGGAAGAAACAAGAATTTTTAGCACAATAAATTTAAAAAAATATATACTTCTTAACCTCAAAAATACAAACTAGATACAAATGAGTATGTATTTTAGGTAGGGATAAACCCTTCAAGGTGGTGCATCATTTCATGATACTTTTATCAACGTCATTACTTTTATTTATTTTAGGCCCATTAAGTAAGTATTCAGTACATATAAAATCTGAATTCCTAGATTTAGTAATGAGTGACAACTATTATTATTATTATTATTATTATTATTACTATTATTATTATTATTATTATTATATTATTATTTCCGATATTTAAGCATATAATAACAATTTTAAACTAATTTTGTATTTAAATAAAATTAAAATATATTTTCTAATAATAGTTAGTTTTATAACAATATATTATACGTAGTGGGTGGAAATTATAGGGATTACTTTACAGTAGTGTGCCGTGATGACGAAAAATGTACTGCCGTTGACTTACTGTGACGTACTTTGTTTATCATCTGTGATTGTTAAGGATGGAATGCGTAGCCATTGGACTTAATATTGGCCGCCATACGGTCACACTAATTTGTACTTATAATCCTCCAGGAGATATAGACATAAATGATATAGAAAATCTGATAGGAACAAATAACAATATAATACTAGCTGGCGATTTAAATGCCAAGCATACTGATTGGGGCTGCAGAACAAGTAATAGGGCCGGCAACAAACTCAGGGGATTTTATTACGACTCCAATAGGAGCTTTCAAATCCTGGCACCAGATAAGCCCACTCACTACCCTAATAACATACATTTTCGACCAGATATTCTTGATATCGCTTTAATGAAAAATATTAACATTCCCTGTGATATCACGGTAGAAAATAACCTCCAATCAGACCACCTCCCAGTGCGCCTCACACTAAGAGGTAGACCAAGCAGAGTTCAAACAAGACAAATCCCGAATTACAAATTAGCAAACTGGACCCAATTAAAAATAGATATTGAAAATTCATTACAAGATCGACCATTAAACACGCCTAATGATATTGACACGGGAGTAGACAGCCTAACAAATATCATAAATACGGCTATTAACACTAATATTCCAAAACAATCTATTAGAACCAACCAGCCGTATCTCCCATATCATATCCTACACCTAATTAGGCAAAGGAACGATGCAAAAACAAAATGGCAAAGGCATCACAATAACTTGCAATATAGACAAGACGTGAATGACCTGCAACAAAGAATCAAGGTTGCTATAAAAATATTCGTGTCAGACACCAGGGAAAATGTAATCGTTAGTCTAGATACTAAAAACATGCCGAGAACATGGAACGTGGTTAAAAAAATAACACACAAAGCGGATGCATACCCCCCTCTCATCTTGCCTAACGGGAGAGTCGTCACAGCCCAGGTAAAAACGGAAGAGTTTGCAAATCATCTGGAGCGAACCTTTGTACCACATGGCCCTCCGAATAACCCGCAATTTACAAGGGAAACGGAAACAAAGATCCAAGAACTTCTAAATAGAATACCCAGTAAACAAATCAGGAAAACAAACGTCTCCGAAGTCAAATGGCCAATAAACCACCTTTCCGATAGAAAAGCACCTGGCCCTGATGACATACAAAACATAGTGCTGAAACAATTACCAAACATCGGATCGGATATGCATTTTTAGCAAAAATAATAAATGCCATGTTCGAGATGAAGAATTTCCCAAAAACATGGAAAACTGTGCGTATAATATTATTCCCCAAATTTGGAAAATACCCTAGAGAACCAGGAAATTATCGCCCGATAACATTATTCAACACAATGAGTAAGGTATCTGAAAACATTATATGTAAGCGCCTTAATCAGAATCTAAAACAATTAAATGTAATTCGGGATGAACAGAACGGATTCCGTCCAAAACATAGCACAGTAACGCAGCTAATGAGACTCGTTGAACATATCACTAGAGGGTTCAACGAACATTGTTTCACGATTGGATTATACTTAGATATAAAACAAGCATTCGACAGAATGTGGCATCACAGCCTACTATGGAAAATGATCGAAAACAGGATTAGATGACGGAATATGTAATTCATTTAATAGCTAAATATATAAACAATAGGCAATTCGAAGTTGCTTTTCACAAATCAAAATCCGTCCATGCGGCCCCGTCTATAGTGGAGTTCCGCAAGGCAGTATTCTAGGACCTACACTTTTTAACATATACATAAATGATATTCCACATGGCAATAGACATAACAACATTATTTATATATATATATATATATATATATGCAGATGATACTCTTAATTACTAGTCAATCCTCCCGAACAATACACGCGTCTAAACAGATTCAAAATAACCTTAATATTCTCGAACCATGGTTGGAAAAATGGAGAATAAAAATAAACGTAGATAAATGCCAAGCAGTTCTTTATACAAAAAGGTATTCTCAATATCGATACATGCCCCCACAATTAAGTCTATACGGACACAACATCGAGTGGAAAAACGAAGCCATTTATTTAGGCGCAACACTCGACAAAAGACTACTGTTTAAACAAAATATCCAAAAACACCTTAGGCAAAGCGTATGGGACACTGTAGCTGCTATACCATATTTTAAATAACCATAACAAAATTCGAATAAACACAGGGCTAACAATCTACAAGGCACTATTAAGGCCAGTACTCACATACGAAAACCCCATATGGGGACATGCCGCTAGAATTCACATAAAGAAAATGCAAGTTTTTCAAAACAAATTATTATATATGATTACAAAACTATCGCGTGTAACACCGGTTGACATATTACACGATCAAACAGGTGTAGAAACAATCGAGGAGTAAATTAAACGCATGGCTCTTAAATTTTATAATACATGTGAAGGTCATGATAATTCACTCGTGGCATTGCTGGGAACCTATGAAACAGTCAATAACAAACACAAGCGTCCAAAATGGATCCTGGACAACACTTGAGCGGTGAAAGCTGATAGGGCGCGCGCACGCGCACACGCACGCACACACACACACACACACAGAAACACATTACACAATTATTCAATTATAATTACAACATTGGCATATAATGTGCATTAATAAAATATATTAATACAACAAATTAAAAACTAATAACTAATCTTACTGCTACAGGTTCATCCCACCAGTTCCAAAGAACTTGACATCACCTGACAACTACAAATAAAACAACAACAACTGAAAAGTAAAAAAAAATAAATAATAAAAAATACACGTTACCATAATTGTATGAATAATTGTAATAATCTGAAATGTACGCACATTATATTTAAATAAAGAGAAGCCTGGATGCCATCCCAATATAGAGTTATCCGAAAGCCAAACTTGGCAAGATACCGCGTGATCCACTATTTCGATTGAGGTTTATGCGGTTTCCCTCAAATCCAAAGAACAAAAGCTGGAATAGGACCACAAAAGGTCCGCTTCCGACTTCACTCTGCTTATTATCTTCAAATTTGAATTCAACATTTAAACCGGGGCTAATGTATTTTACAGGAACCCGGGGTTCTACTTATTAAGGAGGACCAAAATGGATCGCTCACCACCAAAACTTATGTGGTGGCCGCAGAGTTTTCCATCTATCTATCTAAAGAAAGAGTACTCGTTCCTTCTCTTCTGATCCCCTCCTACTCCTTTTCCTTACGTCATCGGCGCGGTTTGGTGTGCGCCCATGCTTACGTCCGAGACGCGGAGACTTGTATCGTTAACAGTCGGAGTTAAGCTTTGGTTCATGGAAGGTCGTCGGGGATCAAGGGATAATATCCCCTGGCTGAGGACTTTTCTGTTTTCTTTTGTCAAAAAGCTGTTGAAGAAAACGAATTTTGTTTATATGAAAAAAGAACTCCAAGCACTGTAGTGAAGAAAATGTAAGGAATTATGTTGTATATTTTGTTATGTTCAATTAAGGACTGTTCATTATATTTCTCTATTTATTATGTTATTATTCAAGTGTTAGACAACTAATTGTATTGTTTGATTGTTTCATACAATCTTTAATTACATTCGTTTTTAGTTAAGAATCTTGATGTCTGATTATTACGAATCGTTTAGCTGTCTTGTAATTAGCTTGAACCTGAGATTCGCATGCTGTAGAGCACGTTCCCAGCCCCCCCCCCCATGATCAGTCGATCATAATATTAGAAGAGAGGTTAGCTATAGTTTAAAAGCATTGATGTTTATAGTTATCCTATGAGTGGTATACTCAAAGAAAGATGAAATTTTCTGTAAACCACGGCCCAGCAACAGACTCTGCAAATTAGGAGCTTGTATGAGACAAACTAGGTTTGTATTATATAAAAGTCTGGTTTCACGCTATAATAGAGAGATAATAGTCCACTACGGATATTTCAGTAGTGTTACAATCTCAGAATTTTGTGTAGAAAAGCCTTCATTCAATAAAATTTTACTTTGGGGCGGTTCTATTCAGACAGTTGTTCTTGTTTTAACTAGCGAAATGTTTAATAAGAGCATGGAAGGAAAATAGAATAAAAAATGTACGAATAGGCCTACATGTTTGTTATGAAGTCACTATACTAAACTGACAAGACGAAAGTAATATTAACGTGCGGATTATATATTTAAACTCCGTCTGGGGAATTATAGTGAAAAAATGTGATCTTTGTGTCACAAATTTACTGTTTTCTCAGAAAAAAAAGTTTACACAAATTTATTAGAGTGAACCGAAAGTGCGATTTTCGGTACGCTACTGCAGTGCCGTTATCCTCCTTGAATAGAAAGATTCGTGAACTATGCCAATATCCCTTCTCTATGCATCTACCCCCACTCTCCTTTTTACCTCTCCTGTTGCGCTGTTTGTGCTGCGCATCTCCCCTTCTACCTCGGAACGCTCAAATACGCTATGCACATGCTGAACATTATCATTCGATCGGAACTTTGAGTTGAGACAACGTCGTCTGGAGCACGCAAGTGGCGTGGTTTGACCGGGGAAAGCCACCCCGGCTTGGACTGTTGTATGAATGTTGTGTGAGGTATGATATAGTTTTTTGATGTTAATGATTATTATTTATTATTTTTTTGTTTAAAATCAAGAATGATCAGTATTTATATTTGTTATACTTTTCTTATACTTCAGACGTCTTGTTTGTATTAAACATCACTTTTATATACATCCTGGTTAATGTTCAAATTATTTATGTGCATACTGCTGTTTGATATTCCCGTACTGAAACTTACTTATTTAGGAGATCATACTAGCTTCCTTTTTTCCGTCTAGCTTTCATGGTTAATAACAATAATGATACATCCAGTTTAACTATAATAATCATAAATTACTCTAGTGTTTTGAGATCTATTGTTGATTTATTTTTAAGTGTTTAGGAAAGAAAGATGAATCAATCTTTGCCTCTTATGGGCCCGGGCAAAGGCTTTTGATTAATAACCTTGTGAACTCTACGCTAGTATATACAACGGAAACAAAAGACGATACACGGCGACGCAGAGCGTGGGTATCGCCCGCACAAAATGGTAGCAGTCAGCGTGGTTCTCGCCCGCACAAGAGTATTAATTTTAATGGTGACACGAAATGGTATGATTTTCACACAGTACAAAGGGAACATGAAATGTAATTTTTATTTAGTACTAGCTAATGCCCGGCGTGCGCTGCTACGCCTAAATAAATGTTAATGTGTTTTTACTACCAGCCGTGAACTGTTACACTCTACTTTTTGTATAGTTTCTTTTAGATGTTGAATTCTATGTACATGAATTTGTGTATTTGTTATGGTTTAGGCAGCGTAAACCATTTATGCATCAAAAGAGGGACTTTGTTTCGCATTTTTCACAACAAAAGGTGATTTTTATGGGTATAGCCTATGTTCACTCCCGGAATTTCCTGAACATTTTTCAAAAAGCCCCATCTCTATCAGATGAACTGTATGGCAAAGCACGCTTGTCCGGGAATCTACTTATCCCGATATTCTTGGTACCAAAAAAAAAAGAACCTCAAAGCGCGAAAGGCCTAGAAGGCTTTTGGCTGACCAGCCGGCTGTTGGCCTCACATCCACATGTGTTAATCACAGAGGTAGACGATCATCTAGCCTGTGTAGGGTGACATGTAGTCAGCATGTCGGATACTTCAGCCGTTATAGCTGGTATTCTCAACCTCGTGTCGCTACTTATTGTAGCTAACCAAATGCCTCACGATGCTGGGTGGGCACCGCACAGTGGGCCAGATAGGAAATCTAGCTGGAAAAAATGTATTTTACTAACTCTCGCCAATTCATCTTTCTTCACTCTAAAATTACCAGATGTCTGGTCTTCACTTACCTGTAAAGGAGGATATAATTCTAAAATGTATGTAGACAATATAAACATCGGAAGTTGCCGATAGTTAAGAACTCATCTGGTCCGCATCCGAGTTGTGTACCGAGCTGTAGAAATAAATACGTTTTGCATTAAAGTTCAATGAGTTATTCTTCTTATTCTATATGAATACTTTACCTCAAGGTTTGTACTGTTCATTGATATATTTAACATGTTTCTATACAACCAGAAATTGTGTTAAATACACGTGGAATCATACCTTCGAAACACTAAAAAATTTACACAATCGTTTTACTTTAAATTGAGCTACGAAAAGAAGAGTTCGAAACAGTAGTATAAATTGTAGTTAGAATATAGAGTGATTTATGGACTTCAATTCCCGCACTATAACTTGTGTGCAAATTATTGGTTTTTTGTAATTAGCTTTTTTTGTTAGAGGAGGCGGCCGGCAGCTTAGGCCTATCTTCGCGAGCAGAGAATTGTTTGATTTAATATATGAAGAAAAGTGATCGATAGAGGCAATAAGTGATCCTCTATTAATAAATTGCAGTTAGGAGATGTTCGGAGAATCTTTTAAAAAAAATATAAACTTTTTTTAAAGCGATTTTCTAAAACATAGGAAGTTGTGCGAGAGAAAGAAAATTAGATTTCTACTGAAATATTCTGACTGGCTAAAAGGAAATGTAAAATTTTCCGTTATTAAGAATTTAGAACACTGATAGTCATTGGAAAATCCTGTTCCAACAGCATATGGAATTGTAAATCCCAAAATATATTTCGAAGAGGCTGGAATAAAAAAAAAGTCGTATTTCTGCTGAAATGTCTGTCTTGGAATTGGTATCATAACAAATTTACTTCGCTATAAGCATTGTAGGGTGGATGAAATATCACAACCTCTCTTTTTGACACCGTCTCATGTTAATATATCGACATATTGATATTTTATTGTCAAAAAAGACTATGCTTTGTCCGACATAGTAGATAGGGGAGTTGAGCGTGGTGATTTGTAATGTTTATTATTATTTTCAAGCTATTCCTTGTGTTTTTGTTTGAGTAATGTCTTTAAAACATCAGCAGTATCCCGTTTACCATATGACCAATGTGATATTTCTGTTGCAAGAGCAAGTTCATCGCGAGAGAATTCCTCCTTAAGTGAACATTTCTTTTATTCCAGCCTCTTCGAAAGTTATTTTGGGTCTTGCATTTCCATAAACAGACGGAACAGAATTTTCCAACGACTGTCAGTGTTCTAAATTAATTCTTAATAACGGGAAGGAAGAAGAAGAAGAAGAATACCGGGAAAGTTAACATCCACTCCCAGCCAATCAGAATATTTCAATATATTTTCTTTTTCTCGCGCACAACTTTGTACGTTTGAGAAAATCGCTTTTCAAACAATATTGACTTTTTAATATCATTTAAAACATTCTGCTAACATCCCCCTACCCCTAATTTGTTTACTAAATGATAACTTATTGCCTCTATCTAACATTTTTTTCCATATTAAATCAAACAATTATTCTCTACGCCAACGGTAGGCCTCAGTTGCTGGCCTCAGTTGCTGGCTACCTACTGTAATGAGAAAGCTAATTAAAAGAACGACATAATTTGCACACGCGTTATTGTGCGGGAAGTAAAGTCAATAAATCACTCTATATTATAACTAAAATTTGTACTACTGTTCAGAACCGTTTTCTTTGTAGCTCAATTTAAAATAAGATGATTATGTACATTTTTTTAGTGCATGGAAGGTATGATTCCACATGTATTTAACATAATATCTGGTTATATAGAAAAACATTATATATGTCAATAAAAGTACGAACCTTGAGGTGAAGTATCCATATAGAATAAGAAGAAAAGCTCACTGAACTTGAACACACAACGCTAATAACACAACTGGGATATAGACCAGATGAGTACTTAACCATCGGCAGCTTCCGATGTTTATATTGTCTTTATAAACATTAGAATCGTACCCTCCTTTGCAGATTAGTTAAGAACCGTCATTTGACAATTATATTGGAGTGAAAAAAGGTAAATTGGTGAGGGTGAGCGAAAATAGTTTTTTCCGGCTAGATTTCATTTCTGGTCCACTGTGCACAGGTCCCATACTGGCCGAAATTCCATGAGAAAAATTTATTCCCCCATGGAGACTCCAACCAGCTTAGGTACCGTAGTTCTGCGCCAAAACTTCTTGCCTTAACCTCGGCTACGGCGCGGGACTCTTGGTTTGAATGAAAGATAAAAATGGTTATTGTGAATTATCCGTAAGGAGAAATATGCTGTCGCGGACTTTTTTGTAGAGCTTTTTGAGATAATTAATTCTGTGTACATTCATTTTGTGTATTTCTTATGGTTTATGCAGCGTAAGCCATTTAAGCGTCCAAAGATATACTTTTTTCACATTAGAATTGTACCCTCCTTTGCAGATAAGTTAAGATCCGTCATATTACAATTGTATTAGAGTGAAAAAAAGATAAATTGATGAGGGTGAGTGAAAATAATATTTTTCCAGCTAGATTTCATTTCTGGCCCACTGTGCACCGATGCAATACTGGCCGAAATTCCATGAGGAAAAATGTTTCCCCCGGGGAGACTAGAACCAGTAGTTCTGCGCCACGACTTCTTGCCTTAACCACTCGGCTACGGCGCGGGACTCTTGGTATCAATAATAAAGATGAAAGGTTCACCCGAATGGGTATTATTCTCTTGGTATCAATGAAAGACAAAAATAGTTAGTGTGAGTTACCCGTAAGAGATAAACATATGCTGTCCGGGACTTTTTTGTAGAGCTTTTTGAGATATATATTCCTGTGTACATTAATTTTATGCAGTTCCTATGGTTTAGGCAGCGTAAGACATTAAAAAGCCCAAAGAGCTACTTTTTTCACGTTTTCCACTATAAAGGGCAATTTTTAAAGGTGTAGGAGTTGAGTATCACAACTTGCTTATAGCCTATGTTCATCCCGGGAATCTCCTGAACATTTTGCAAAAAAAATCCATCACAATCGGACCAATGGTATGGCCGCGCATAAAGTACGAAGAAACAAACATTAATTTTTATATATAAGAAGATTTTATCAATGAAATATATAATAGGCTCCTTCGAATATTACGAATTCTCCTTGTCTAATATTACATTTTTTTAAATTTAACTCTGTTAATTTAATTTGCACTAATACAATACCACGGAATCAAAAAGAAACCAACGGATTTTTTTTTTAATTTCACGTCTCATACGTGTAAGAATTGTATTAATTGCGTATGTACATTGTCAAAATTGCTAAATTAATACTTGTGATCATTATATAATAATGTACCAACGACTTTCTGTATTATTTTTATTCTGAGGAGATGATGAAATTTGTGATCCAAAATGTGGAGTAAATTCGGGTAAACACGTGATATTTTCTTACACACGCCAAACATATGTGTTTCGCGTTAAGTTACGTTCAGCATAGGACTTGACAAGATACAGGGTACACATCCAGACACAAGATGATCTGCGGTGGCCCTGTCATTCTGCTAACCAAAAATCTAGGGAAGTATTACTAAATTACCTATTTTATTACTTTACATGAATTTATACTATACGTTATTTATATTATTTATAGAAATATACTTAAAATATGCCTATTTATATTACTTCCACTCTGTAAAATAATAAATTTGCCTATAAATATAAATATATATATATATATATATATATATATATATATATAGAATATAGACTATTAACTCTAGCTGTACTTCTATAACGAAAAGTTCACTGTTCCTCATATTTCCTTGTTTCGGTTACCGTCTATGCAATTCTCTCCCCTCTTACGTCAAAAACAGTTAAAAACAGGCTCACTGAATTTTTTCTTGCAAAATATATCTAACCAAGTTGTGGATTTATTTTTGTGTTTTGCATTTAATTTATACCGGCATTTAATTAAATTATAGGTTAAAATTATTATTATTATCAATATTATTTTTATTATTATTATTATTATTATTATGATTATTTTAATATAATATGCACTTTCCTTTTCATCTGTATATTGTGTAGGTCTATTGTGTGTTATACAAGTTTTTCCATTAATTCAATTTAATCTCTCACCTAATAGGTACTTTCACGTGCAACATGCTATCCGGGACTTAGAGCGTCCCCGAATGAGTGATGAGCTGAATGCCAGGGCCTCCTCTGAGACTACACAACATTAAGAAGATATACATCATTGACACACACAGAATAATACTAAATATGACTAATATGATAACGATGATTATGCTGGTCATATGGTGTTCATGGACCGTTTGGTACTTACAGATTCCTGACATTTGTCTTAAAATTGAGGAAAAATCCCGGAAAAAGAATCACCCAGACTGGGGATCGAATCCGGGCACGCTGCGTTACGAGGCAGTTACGTTACTCGAGACCACAGTGGTGGACATCATTACTACTATAATAATAATAATAATAATAATAATAATAATAATAATAATAATAATAATAATAATAATAATAATAATAATAATAATAATAATAATAATTATTATTATTATTATTATTATTATTATTATTATTATTATTATTATTATTATTATTATTGATAGAGGATGATAGGATGGATAGAGACGAGTGGAGAAGAAAAATAAAACTTTAGGCACAGAAAAATGTGTAAACATTAAAAATCTGTATATAAATAAAATTATCATTATTATTATTCTTCTTCTTCCTTCCAAGTATTAGGCCAAGGCCTGTTACGATCCTATAGAAAATTTTCCCTCCAGCGTTTCATAGGACGGCCCAGTGATCTTCGTCCTCTTGGTATATAATTATAAACAGATTTGGGGATCCGATTTGAACTCATTCTTTCAAGATGGTGTTTCCAATTTAGTTGGTACTGTTTAATATATTCCAAAATTGGCGTAGTCTTCAATTCTTTTAAGATATCGGTGTTCCTTTTCCGATCCCATCTGGTGTAACCCGCTGTTCTGCGCATGAATCTCATTTCACAAGCCGTTATTCTGCTTTCATATTGTTTTCTTAGTGTCCATGCTTCACTACCATAGGTCAACACTGGTCTAGCCAAAGTGTTATATAAACGTAATCTGGTGTTTTTTTGTACAAGGGATGGTTTCATAACTTGATTAATAATTCCTAAACTTTTATTATAACTAGTAACTTTTTGAGGGATATCCTTTTCATCCCAGATAGAGAGATAATATCCAAGATATTTAAATTGATTAGATCTCTCTAAAATTTTATTCTGGAGACAGATTTTACTTTGTATAGGGTCCTTCCCATGAAATGCCATAATTTTAGTTTTGTTAATTGATATTTCCATATTAAATTTGGCACCTATTTTTTGTAAATTATAAATTTATCGTTGCAAATCATTTTAGGAAAGTGCCAGAAGAGCTAAATCGTCTGCAAAAAGAATAGCATCGAGTTTGAGGTTCCTATTGATGGGTATATATCCTCGTTGTGTTTTCCTCCATTCATTTATTAATTTATTCATGTATATAATGAAAAGCACCGGTGAAAGTCCACAACCCTGTCTTACTCCAGTGTTGATCTTTTCCCAAGAAGATAATTTGCCATCTTGTTTAACAGAGATTTCATTATCTTTATAGATGTTGAAGATATTAGTAATATATTGTTGTGGAACGTTATCATCAGCTAAAATTTGTAGTAATATATTTCTGTCTACTTTGTCAAAAGCCTTTATGAAGTCAACGAAGACGATATGAGTTTCTATATTGAATTCCTTGTGCTTTTGTAATAGTAGTTTTAGAGTAAAGAATCCATCTGTACAAGATCTACCCTTTCTGAATCCATTCTGCTCTACTCCAATTATATTTTCATAAATTTTCCTCAATTTATTCTTAACTATATTAGCATAAATTTTATATCCAGAGTTCAACAAGCTAATTCCACGATAGTTATCTTTGATTTGGCGACTTCCTTTTTTGAAGATTGGTATTACAATGGATTTGTTCCAGCTTTGTGGTGGTTCTTGTCCTTCCCTTATCATATTAAGGAGAATAAGAAATCTGTCTAAAAAATTTTTAGTTGAAAATTTAAATAATTCTTGATTAATGTGGTCTTCTCCGGGAGCTTTGTTACTTTTTAATGATTTAACAACATCATTATTATTACTATTATCATTATTATTACTATTATTATTATTATTGTTATTGTTATTATTATTATTATTATTATTATTATTCTTATTATTATTATTATTATTTTAATATATTCTGAACTTTCCTTATCATCTGTATATTGTGTAGTCCTGTTGTGTGTTATTATTTTAACTGTCAATAATATTATGGTTTTTAATATCTGTTAATTTAACCCTGGTGAAGTTGAATCACGTAAAATAAACCATTATTATTATTGTTATTATTGTTTATTTAATGCCCCAAGTTGTCCTTTTGGACATTTCTGGTGTTCTTTCCTGGCATTGGCGTAATTGTAAACAATTTTTGAGGTTGGGGCGCCTTGAAGTCGGGATTACGTTGCCCCGATGATATGATGGGTGATGATGATAGTGATGCACCAGAAGAGCCCTTAATTCTACGCTTAATTTAAGATGAATACGAATGATTATGATTGCGATGACCATATGATGTTCGAGGACCGTTTGGGCCTTAAAGTTTCCTAACATTTGTCTTAAGGGTGAGGAAAAATCCCGAAAAAGTCCTCATCCAGGAAAACTGTCCTAACCGGGTATCGAACCCGGGCCCGCTGCGTGACAAGGCAGCACGCTACCTCGAGACTACAGCGGTAAAATATTATTATTATTATTATCATCATTATCATCATTATAATCATTACTATTATTATTATTATTATATATTATTATTATTATTATTATTATTATTATTATTATTATTATTATTATTATTATTATTATGACGTTAATTGCGTGCGAAGAAAACGTATCCTCTAAAGCAACTCACTTCACTAACAAATTGTATTAGTAATTTTGTAGATTAGATTTTAATAATTTGTTATAACCTGAAACAGGAGGAGCCTAACATGCTTCGAGAAGATTAGTCACCTCGCATGAAATTGTATCACATACATCTTTTATAGAATAACCACATGACGTCACTATAAAACCGGTAAGAGAAAATCATTATTGTTTAATTATGTTCACAATTAAAATTCCAAAGGTAATCATATGGAGATTACCAGAATTTTTAATAAAAATGAAATCAGAAGTAGTAAGCTTAGATAACAAAATTATATTTTTTAACTTATCTACAACATGCCGTTGTGTTGTCTCGGAGGATACCCTGATATTGAGCTGATCACTCGTTCGATGAGATTCACCATGTCCTTGTATGTGATCCACAGTTTAAATCCGTCTCCCGGCAGGTCGTGTAATTGTATAAGGTCTGGGTGGGATATGCCATGAAAAAGGTAATAAAGTGAGAGGTTAAAGTGAGATAAAGAAAGAAAGAAACGACTACATTATTGCACAGCTATCAAACATTAATTCATTTTGAGAATTTTCCTCATCATTGAGGGTTTTCTCCAACCAGTCTTAGTTATTAACATGAATTAAAAATAAATAAATAAATATAAATGACTACGGACTTACAGACTATCAGTTTGCAACAAACATTCACGGATTTCCCTTAATTAAAGTTATCTATCGTTCTCTATCTTCTGTGACTTCATCTGTTACACCCAATTTCATCATTGAATTTTGAATGTTGTTCTTCCAGGTTGTTCTTGGTCTTCCTTTTCTGTTCCTTCTTTCAATTTTCCATGCATAGACGACATTTGGTAGTATTCCATCCTGCAATCTTCTTACGTGTCCATGCCATTTTAGCCTTCTATGTTAAATCTCATCCATTATATTTCTTTCTGCATTCATCCATTTCCTAATTTCTGTATTTCTAATTTTTATTGTGGAAATTTTCTGGCAGATTTTCTTCAAAAATCCATTTCAACTGAAGTTATTCTGTTGATATGTTGTTGTGTCATTGTCCAAACTCCCGATCCATATAAAATTATACTTTCTAGTATGGATTGATAAGTGGGCACGTCGTATCGTAGTGGTTAAGGCACTGAGCTACAAGTCGGAGGATCGAGGGTTCAAGTCCCGTTGGGGCCAGGATTTTTAAACTGGCCCAAATCCTCGGACGGCACTATGGCCCCGGGGTCGACTCAGCCTCTAACGGAAATGAGTACTAAACGCTTGTTCTGGGGGTAAAGGCAACCGTCACGCAGGGCTGACAACCCGGCTGACATCAAGTGCCCATTGTCCAGAAAAAGGGGGAGCCTTAACCTCCCACTACCCAAGGGCCTCTTGAGGCCTGTTGTGGGATCACGTTAATTTACTTTGGATTTATCAATTAGTTATTTTGTTCTGTTAATTATGTTTTTACTCCATAGTATAGAATTTAACATCCCTATGGGTTTTCTTCCATTACTGATCAATTTTGCTATTTCTTTATTTGATGTTCCATCTTTCTCTATAATTGATCCCAAATAACAGAAACTATCGCTCTTCTTTATCTTTACCCCATCAATATATAATTCATCTGGGTCATTTGTTAAATACTGTTTCGTTTTTGTTGATTTTCAAACCCCATTTCTGATATGTTGTTGACAACTGATTACACAGTCATATAGTTTGCATCCTCTCCATCCTGGGTTATAGTGATGTAGATATCTTCTTTCTGTTATTCTAGTCCCAATTTTGTACACTTACGTGAACATTCTACTAAACAAATGTCTATATATTTTTTTAAACAGTGTGGGTACATCGGGCATCCTTGTAACAATCCTTTACTAGTTCCAAAAGGTTCTGATAACTGAGACTCCATTTTAATTTGACATTTATTGTTCTTATATATTTCTTGTATTGCTTGAATTAGGGATTAATCAATGTTTGCTGTACGTAATGCTTCCCATAATTATGATCTAGGTACACTGTCATATGCTTCTTCTAAATCTATAAAAAATCAATCCAATACCTTTTGATTTATTTTCACATTTATTAATCTTTATTCATAAACACTTTTACAATTTCAGATACAACGTGTCTAAAATATTTCATAAACGTATTGACTGCAAATAAAGTTTTTTTCTTTTTTTTTTCTTCGTGCTTATAAACAACTAAAATTTTGAAGGGAACGATATTTATTCTTCACATTTATAGAAATCAATTTTAAACATAAAAGGCTAACGAAAATAATTAACCCCAACATTATTTTTCTTCTTTTTATCTAGGTTAGGTTTATATTATTAGTTACATCACATTCCTGTTAGGTTTTTGCTCCTTATTCTATAATTTATCACATCCGTATTTATAGACACTTTATCCAGGCGCGTCTAGAATCTTTAGTTGTATCCAATTTATTTGTTTCTGCTATTCTAGCGCTACTAATACCCTATGATTCTTGGAATGAACTTAGTAATATATGCTACACAATATGGAAAAATATAGGTTAGTCTCAGTCATTTTGGTTAGCCAAGTTTGATTCCTGATCGGCACAAATTTCGTGGTTAATTTGTTTTTCGGATATTTCCATAATCTGTAAAATACATGTCATGAAAAGTTACAGCTCAAAAGGTCGCCGAACAACTGGCTACCATAATCACCGTTATCATATTCACATATTTAGTATGGTTATTTGAGTTAATGTCTTAATGTTGTGTTTTTTTCGGATGAGGCCCTGTATTGACCTGATGACTCAATCAAGGAGGCCCTCCATGTAATTTTCTAGAATAAAACGTATCTGTATGATCCAAAGTTTAAAATCCCTCTCCCGTCAGATTGAGATTGCCAGAGACTGCGTCTGGCATCCTCAAGGGTTGTCTTAAGACTGGCAATTCTGTCCACTGTCTGTCATATTTATATGTTCACCGCGATGTGTTCGTAAGTTATATCTGCCTTCTGATTGATCAGCGTATAAATACGACAGACAGTGGACAGAATTACCAGTCCCAAGACAACCCTTGAGAATGCCAGACACAGTCCCTGGAGAAAAATCGGGGAACTATCAGCGTCACGACCACGGCCTACAGCCCGAAAATCTTCTTCAAGATCATCATAGCAACTCCGGCCGTGAAAGTCTACGCGAATACAAAATATGTTATTATTTTACTATTATTTATTATTTTCAAAACACCATCGTGCAAAATATAACGTATAACACACGTTTGTAAAGTGTTTTACAGGATCTCGGAAATTAAAAATCTCGGTTTCGCTCGGTTTTTAATAATTTCCACTCTTCTGTAATAACCATTTCCCAGTCTCGCATTGTAATATACCGTACCTGGTTAGTTGGTGCGTGATCCGTACTTTTTTATGTTTTATTATTATAAAAGGCTAATGCTTATTATAAACGAAAAATAATAAATCCAATAATTTCGGAGGTCATATTTTAGTCCTGGCTTCTGCTTTGTTTTAATGTACTGGACCAACCTGTCACTGATAAACTTACAGCCATTAGGAATTAGATTCGGGTTTGTGTAAAGCCTGCAAGCGGCCTCTCCGGTTGCTTCCTGGAAAAGTAATTTTGCTGATGCTTAGATTAAAAAATAATCTGATTCTCGAGCTTTGAGTTCGAGAAATGTCTGGACTGGCGTACATATTATTTTTATCCTCACATATATAAGGAAGTGCAAGGGTCTTATCGACCATAAATCCTCTGTTCCAGCATATCATAGACTTTGTGTTTTCTCAAATAACAAGAGATAAAAAAACTAGTATAGGGGCCTATTATAATAAAATTCTTAGGAACATTTTTAGACTAAAGAGAGATGAATAAACAGGCAAATGGAAAAGACTACATAACAGTGAGCTACATTACCTTTATATTAGATCAGGGACAATGAATACAATTAAATCTCCTAGACTTATATATGGCATGGGGAACAAAAGAGGGGTATGGAAGCTTCTTGTAGGAAAACCAGAGGCGAAACCCTCAGTTCGTAAACTCGAATGAGGTGGGAGAATAACATTAACCATGATTTGAGGGAAGTAGATTATATACAGGGGATGATTGGAAAACATTAGCTCTGATTAAGATTGTGTGGAGAGCTCGTGTCCGCACCTGCGGGTTCGATAGTGCCAGTGAGTTAGTTAAAATAGTGCATATTTGCAGTAAATTTCTGCACTTAGTTTATATTCAGTTGGTCACTTACGACATTTAGAGGAAGTTCGTTTAATATGGACCCTTCGGTTTGAGTGGACCCTGTTAATGTCTTGTTCAATTATTGCTGCTCTCGAACAGAAAATATTTTAACTTTTTCCCCTAATCAACTTTGGCATTTCTTTTATTCTTTGCGACATTTATGAAAACGACCAGTTTAAAAGCTTATCAAGCTAAGTATTAATTATTAATATCTGCTATTGAATGTTATAAATGTTTAAAAAATCCTAAATATATTGTATACTGTAGATTCTATTTTAATATACTGACGGGTTTGTTTTCATATTATATGACATGACGGCTGTATAAAATAATTAAATATAAAGTAATTCGGTTAATGTTGACCCTCCACGAGGCGGTTAAAGCGGACCTGGGAGCACTTTACACGAATGCGTATATTTTTCAATGTGGATGCTATCTGTAAAAACCATGCACTTAATTAATTTTATTTAGTATATTTATGATTTTACTAAACCCATGGCGCTATCTGAAAATGAATGATCTGTGAATGTTTTAATCAACAATAATTTTTCAAAACATGAATTAGATATCAAAACTTTTTAATTACGATCAGCCATTAATATTTTCAGATTAATTTGTGCCTGTCAATGTAAATTAATAGAGTAAATAAATTAAAAATAGTTTAAAAGCTGGGGTGAACTCTTGGGTCCACTTTACCCGAATACGGAAGTTAAAGTGGACATTTCTTGTAATGTATAAAAGTTTATAAATTATGAAGATGTTTCCATATTTGAATAAAATAGAAATGTGTTTTGATAGTTATAAAACTAATGATAATCACCGTAATTAAACAAAATTCAAATCCCAATTAAGAGAAGAAAAACAACAAATTCAAAATAGGGGTCCACATTACCCGAAGTTCCTCTACTATTTGATTATGTCTATGTATGTATTCTCGATGTGAGAGATTGCAGACAGAAAGAAGGAAGAAGGCAGAAGGTATTGTATAAATTTTGATTTCTTACTGCATTGTCTCAAAATATGTCTTGTTAGCGTCTGTCTATACCCTTACATCCCTACGTTGAGGGAAAGCTGTTTAACCAAGCTAATTTAGTTATGCTTATTTCTCTACAGATTTAAGGGATTGATAAATCGTTAGCACACAGCCTCAAATAGAGACCTAAGGTATTACTTGCATGGGAAAGGCCTATTAAATGTTGCTCAGAGGCTCTTATTTGGACTTAAGGTTGTTTTGCGAGCCCGAAAATATTCAGACTCGGTACCCGTTGGTTAAACTCCCTCCCGGAACATTTGTCCTTTGGACTTTTGCATCCTAAATTTACCATCGATCGGCCGGGTTATAATCAGCGAATCTCGGGACCAGAGATAAATAACTGTTGTTGGTGTATTGTATTTTACTATCTGTGTTCACAAGAAATAAGTTAACTATAAAATTGCTACTGTACCGAAATCAAGTTTTCGATACATGGATTACGTCATACTGCGCAACCAATACGTCATGGCGTCTCCATTTCTTCTGTGATCTTAGTGAACAGTGCCAAATTCTCTCCTACGTACCCCCCTCCTTTCCTTTACGCGCCGTGTGCTATCACGCATACACTCCTCTCTTAGTGAACTCTCAAATGAAGTTGTGCTTACTAACATCGGATCATCATCTGTTTGTCAACCGAGGAGTCAAGTCGATATAGCTCAGAGGAGCTTGTTTTGTTTATTAGTCTCTTAGGCCAGGGTGGGGCCACAAGTATCGTGTACCCTAGCCCTTGGCGGGACTAGTGTGAATGTAATAGTGTACGTACGTTTTATTATTATTGTTTTGTTAGATGATCAATGATATTATTGTTTTCTTTTGTCAAGTTATTTTCAATGTCAAGTTAACTATCATTTATTTATTTCAATGTTATATCTGGCTGTTTTTTTTTACTCTCATTAAACTTTAGTTATCTGATTTTACGTAACTTCTGCCTATTGATTTAGTAGTCAGTCAATGTCAGATATGAGTGTAAACTTCAAAAGCTTTCTCAAGCGTATATGATTTCCTCTTTCCTAAGAACTTCCACGATTATAATTTGTATAGCTTATAACATATTACATGTTTAACAATTCATTAAGGAAAACTGAATTGATCTTTGTCTTTTATGGGCCCGGGCAAAGATATGTTAATTTGAGCAATCTATGTTTTCAACTCAAGGTATTTATCAACAACATTAGTATGATCCAGCACCAACAAGCGGTGCACTACTATTCATGTAAGTATGCTTTTATTCGAAAACATGTACTATTTTTTTCCAACTTCCAACATCACAGTTATAACTCATTGCCAACTTCTTCATACTGCATAGAAGGCATATGTGATGATCACAGTACACTGTTACATTTTTCTGTCAATTTCTTCAATTTAACATCATCATTATCTGTGCTCATTACTTAAAAGGAGTCTAAAATTGTACTTTTGTGAAAAATGGGATTAAAAATAGCTCAGTTTTTTTTTCAAATATTTTCGGCGTGACAACTCTTTATATTATGTTTTGTAATTAACATCCTTTACATAGCGAACACATATATATTTCAGGTAGTTTCATGTACTGATTAGCTGATGCTCTAAAGATAACATGAAATATTCATATTCTGGAAAGGTATAACAGATTAAATTATTATTATTACTATTATCATTATTATTATTACTATTATTATTACTATTATTGTTATTATTATTATTATTACTGTTATTACTATTGTTATAGTTATTACTATTATTATTATTATTATTATTTTATTTTTATTTATTTCTTATGGTTTTATTAATCCAAATCATTACTCCAGCTTGTCCATGGGTTTTCCTGTCGACACCGCTATATATTTGTACATAATTTTGTGTTTCTTTCGTTCCTTTAAGTTTCTTCTTAGTCTCTGTAGTTACTGCAATATCAATGTTTATATTTTTAAATATACTGTCTAGTTCCTCTTCTTTTTCATGGATGCTTCGGACATTCCAGGTTGCATATCTTACAATATTGAAGGATATACAGAGACTTAGATCTGCTGAAATGAGATATCTTCGGAGGACTGCAGGATACACACTACTAGATCACAAAAAAAATGAAGACATCTTAGAAGAATTACACATGGAATCTTTAGAAAACAAAATTTCTGATTATAAGTCAAGATGGATACAACATGTTCATCGAATGGAAGATCACAGAATACCCAAACTAATGTTAAGATATCAACCTGCAGGAAGAAGAAGACCAGGACGTCCACTCAAAAGACTTATGGATGGTGTTTCTCTTGAGGCCGAAACAGGTCAACAAATGGCCTAAATTCGTGAATGTACTATGATGATGATGATGATTATTTTTATTGGACAGCTAATGACAAATGAGGGAAATTTTGAGGAAGTGGCTGAATTCAAATACCTAGGAACAGTAATCACAAATAGGAATGAGATGCGCAAAGAAATTAAACATAGGCTCAATTCTGGAAATGCGTGCTATTATGCATTGCAGAGACTCTTGATGTACCAACTCCTTTCAAAAAACGTTAAACTGAAAATATATAAAACTATTATTCTACCAGTTATATTATATGGATGCGAAACATGGACTCTGACTTTAAGGGAGGAAAGGAGATTAAAAGTATTTGAGAATAAAGTACTTAGGAAAATTTTTGGACCAAAGAGAGAAAAACAGACAGGTGAATGGAGAAGACTACATAAGAATGAGCTACATGGTCTTTAAAGGAAGCCAGATATAATAAGAACAGTTAAGTCTCGTAGACTGCGATGGGCAGGACATGTTGCACGTATGGGGAATGAAAGACTTGCATGGAAGCCAGAGGGAAAACGCCCAGTAGGTAGACCAAGAACGAGGTGGGATAATAACATTAACTATGATTTTGAGGGAAGTATATTATACAGGGAATGATTGGAAAGCATTAGCTCAGGATAGGGATGTATGGAGAGCTTATGTCCGTGCGGCCATGAACCTACGGGTTCGATCGTGCCAGTCAGTAAGTATTATTATTAATTATTATTATTATTATTATTATTATTATTATTATTATTATTATTATTATTATTATTATTATTATTATTATTATTATTATTGGTAATTCCGTCCGATATTCTTCTCTTTAGGTTTTTTAGCATTGTATATTTTTTATAGTAGAATGAGGAGCTGCCTCATTGTTACAACCCCCAACCTAGAGGATCAGTTAATTTGTAATTAAGGTTGTCTTCCTCTAAACTTTAGTGAATCAACACGGAACTACAAGGCAGTAACTGTTAGTTTTGGCTCGCTTCGGTTATTTTATTTCCCCAATACCACCGACATCTGGGAAGCATTCCCCTATCCACCATCTGAGAAGGCGCCCGATGGGGTACCAACAACCCCACACGAGTTATGGGAATTCAAATAGAAGATAATTATTACCTCCCCCATTTACAATTCGCAGATGATCAGGGGAAAGATTTTTCTCACGATCCAGATAATACATCTTTCATATTAAGATAATTAGAGATAGTATACAAAAAATGAGGATTACAGATAAATTATAATAAACAGAATATCTTTCATTGTGTACAACAGATGAGCTAAAATGCAATTCAGGAAGAATATGCAATGTTATAAATTTGAAATATTTAGGATTTATTTTAGATAAAAATGAGAATTCAACTACAGAAATTCAAAGACGAATAACTGATGGAAGAATAACTGATGGAAGAAGAATCATTGGTATTTTGAACTCAGTGCTTTGGAATAGAAACATAATATACAGAACGAAGAAAACTATATTTCAACTTCTATTGTAAAGCAATTTATTATATGGGTCCGAAACCTGGACAGTAAGTAGAAAAGAAGCCAACAAGCTGTTAGCAGTAGGAATTGATTTTTGGAAGCGATCGGCAAGAATTTCAAGAAGGGATAAGGTCAGAAACAGCACAATATGGGAAAATATGTAAGTTGAAAAAAAAATAGAAAAATAGAAGAAAAAAAAGTTTGAAATAGTATGGACACCTCATAAGAATGGAAGAAGAGAGAATATCAAAGAAAATCCTTAATTGGAAAGCTAAAGGAAGAAGTAAGCTTAGAAGAGGCAGACCTACAGAACGTTGGATAGATGGAGTGAGGAGAAGTATGGAAGCTAGAGATTTGATGAAAGTATGGATGCTAGAGATTTGATGGAAGAAGATGCTCTAGACAGGAACCTCTGGCAACAAATCAGTTTGGGTTAAAGGAGAAACACTGTATTGTGGAATATTCGTAATAAAATATTATTATTGTTATTATTATTATTATTATTATTATTATCAAAATTAATTGAAAATGTAACCAAGAAAAGACATCAAATATAGAATTCAAAATGGCAGAACGATAATAACAATGTTAAACGGAATTTTGTGGGATAAAAACATACGAATAGATACCAAATTACAAATTTTTAAATCCGTAATTAGAAGCACACTACATAGGTGCAGACACTTGGCAGTTGAATAAAATTTCGAGTTTAAAACTTATATCTACTGAAATGGATTGTTTTAGCGCTCAACTAGACAATCTAAATCGAAAAAATTAGAAATACAATCATCAGACAAAAATGAAAGTCCAAAATTTAATATTAGATTTTGCGAGATACAGACAGCGAAAATTGTAATGGTCTTGTATATAGAATGCCAGAGACAAGATTACCCCAGAAAAGCTTTGGAATGGATTCCACCTGGGAAAGAAAGGAGAGATCGACCTAGATTTAAATGGATGGGTGATGTAAGAAGAGATATGAGGGAGACAGGTATGGAAGAATTGGAATGGGAAGATGGAGAAGATTATAGAAAGATGATAAAAATTTAAAACGCTTTGGGTGTAGGAAGATGTCATTGCACTTTAAACCTGTTTATAAAATAATAAGTATTATTATTTTTATTATTATGCGCTGGACCCAATAAGAAGTAAAATTGTACTAACAATAAAGTAAGTGAACTAATAAACACGTTTAAATATCTAAGAAGCATACTTTCTTACGAAAAAGAAAAAGAAAGGAACATTAGTAATTAACTTAAACAGGTGTAATAAAATTACATTATAACTAACCTAAGTTAATATTTCAAAAATCAGAACCAAATTATACATATCATATATTTTCCTGCTTAATTATACGGTTGCACAACACACGCGCCTTAAGAATAAGAGCATCAGAAATAAGATACACGAGATAACCAGCCGGTTACACAATGTCAGACTACTAAAGTGTAAATAGCAAACGTTGAAATAGCGGATCAACTGAAAAACTCTAGTATTTACAGAAATTAAAACTTAGAGATCAAAATGTCTAGATCATAAGGAAAGAATGACAACATAAAGTTTACCAAATATTCTTAAAAAAAAGTATAAACCAATAGAGAAAAGACGACTAAGACGTCTCATGGAGAGACTACTAGACATGAAATTCAGTGAAACCAGAATAGGCCAACAGTGACTTAATTCTATTATACTTAGGGTATATTATTATTATTATTATTATTATTATTATTATTTATTTATTATTACTATTATTATCCTCATCATCATCATTTTCTAATGTAAAAAGGTAATATGATCCCACTACAAATCTTAGGAAACCCTTGGGACAATAGGAGGTTAATACTTCTACATTTCTAGACAATCGGCACAATCCGAAATTTGTGGAGCTAATCACAGTTTATGCCAACTGTGAGCCGGGTTGTCAAGCCCTATTTATCGGCCGCTTTTTACCCCAGAACATCTGGTCCTCATTATGCAAGTTATAAACTGTATGATGGCTCCATTGTAACAACAGGGATATTGAAAGTACATATTGACTGCATTGGATTATGGATAATAAGCAACATGGCTGCCAGAGGTTGATTCGAATCCAGAGCCATGGTATCGCCATAAGGTTTTAGCCAGTTTAAAATTCATGACTCGAACCCGCAATCTTCTGGCTTATAGCGTACTGCCTTAACGAAATAAACTACGAAGTGTCCCTGGTTATTAATGTTATTTAAAAAACTGTACAATTTTGCATGATGGCATATCAATTTTGGAAAGGAATACAACCATTAAAATATATGAAATACTGTCTGTATATAATTCGGAAATAATATAATCGTTTTGTGAGCACACTGCACTTTCAATTTCACTACTGAATTCCCGAGTGACAAAGCTTTGTAGTTCCTCACAAACAAACACTCCATAACAGTTCTTGTGAAATGTGGTTTGCAATACTCATTAAAATTTGTGATGAAAGGGGATTTTTTTAAACCTCAATGATAATAAAGGAATGCGAAATATAATTAATACGGAGAAATACAGCCAAATCTCTGATCCTTTATATAAAGTTTTTTTTTTCGTAAAATATAATCAATTCATATAGAAAGGCTTAGTAATATTTCAAAGTAAATATAAATATTCGAATTTCTACAATCAATTAAAACATTTTTGTTATCTACATAATAATCTGCATAAAAATCACATTTCATCTGACTTTAACGTTAATTATAGAAAACCGATAACAGTATTAGGTAGATCCAATATTCACTCCTAATATTTCAATAACTTCGTGAAACAGAATGAATTAATAAGAATGTCACAGGGTTTATTTATTGAGTATTTTGATCTCAAAGTGTTCGTTTCGAATATTTTAAGTCATTATTTAAAAATGCAGAGTTAAAAACTAGATTTATCAGGAATGGAACATTCAATTAAAACTCGAGTAAACATAGCAGAATATAGGCTAGTTCGATTGATTAAAGTTAGAATTAATACTTTTAAAAGTAATTTTTGGATGTTATAAAAAGGTTAAATTTATGGAGTTTTTATCTGAGTAGTCGTCCATAAGTTAAACTTCAATTAAAAAAAAATAAGTTTTAGGCTTTTCGGATATGTCCTATTTTTATTTGTTAACAAGGTACAATTTGTTTTCGGTAACTATTCTATACAGATGGTTAAGGTTACTGGGCGTGTTCTCATTTAATATGATTTTTGTTCTTGGCTTTATACTATCTCTTCCAGTATAATAATTATTCTACAGTTGTTATCTTTGAGTATTATCGAAAATATATTGTTTATTGTGTTGAATTTTTTTTGCATAATTTATTTTTCATTTATTGTATTTAAAATCTTTAAAATGTTCGCTGAATCCTTTATTAAAATTTCTGGTGGTTCTATCGTTATAAAATTTATCACAACTGTTGCATTTAAGTTTTTACTTATAGGCTACTACGCAAGTTTATACTTAGATTTTATTTGAAATAATGTTTTTTATTTTATTATGGGTTCTGTATGTGATCGTTATATTCTGCGTCATCGTTTTTAAAAGTTTTTTCATGTTTAACGGTTTTAATCGCCTGATATGTCAATATTAAACAATTGATTATTTTCACCAAGTTCCATATTCAATTAGTTATATTAATTATTTCGCTGGTTCGTTTTTGCTTTCTTACTAATTTATTAATCATTTATTCATCATATTCGTTCTTGATACCAAATATTTTATGTATCCCCGTTCCTCATTATATTTTTATTTGTTACAGTGCACTATAGTAAACAACACGAACGAAGGCAGGTCAGGCTGGTCTGGTGCATCACCGGGAGTAGTAAAATATTTCAATCGATGTTTTATTACTTACCAGGAATTCAAACACTTTGAACCAGCGAGTTTGTGCAATATTTTAAGCTTATTCCTACCACTTCCCATGCTTTGCTGTCTCGTACTTAGTCATTAAAAACACAAGATTAATAAAATCAATTTAGATTTACTCCCTTTTATTATTATAATCACAAAACTCGTAAAATTCCACCATGTTTAACGTACAATAGTTGAATGCAGACGATTGGATCATTGAAAGCCTTATGACATAGATGCGCAGAACTTGTATAAACACGACCGCCTTCTTTCGTGCATTTTACAATAAGTTAGTACTAGAATAAAATATATCCCGGATTAAAATACATTCCACACAGAACATCATTTTTACAATTATATACTTATTTTAATTGTTATAGGCTACGTGATTTAAATATAAAATGTACGTAAACAAATTCCAAAACTGTGCTCACTCTTTTAACATTAATATAAATATATTAAATTTTCTGTGTATTCGGTTTATTTGTTATTCAATCAGTGTACGTGGTTTAAATCGTGACATTATTAATTACGAAGTTGGAAGAACTATAATTTAAAAAATATTGATTGCATTCAGAAATGTAATTAAGTGACAAACATTAAAAAAAATTACGTAAGTCTCAATTAGAAGATTAATTGAAGTTTCTCTCTGAACTAAATTTAGCTCTCCAAAAATTCTTATTTATATGATTTTCCAATTATACAATTCAGGAGGTTAAAAGCATACAAAGTGTTGGGCAAGACACACGCACGAGATGCCAGCTGGGTTATCAGCCCACCGTGACAGCCACCTTTACCCCCAGAATATATTTTGTTACTTATTTCAGTTAGAGGGAGATTAAAAGCCCAGGACCACGATTTCGACAGAATGTTTAGTCAAGTTTAAAAATTGTAACCCTTGTCGGAAACCGAATCTGCATCCTTCCGGTTTGTAGCGAACTGCCTTAATCAATCACTAAGTTACAAAACGCCCCCAATGCAAAATTACTCTTTTAATTTTAACCTAGAGGGATAAGATATCTTATTTTTCGCATGAAAAAAATGTTGAATCTAGTATTCTATAAACGGGATTTTTTTGCGCTTTCGCAACCAGTCTTCATGTTAAACTTAATTACAAAATAAATTAAAGCATACAAAAAATGTTGTCGATTATCGGTTGATCAGAGTTTCAGATCTCTTAATATTCTTTACGTTGCGCGCGTAGGTGTCACCAGTTATTGCAGACTATACATGGCTTGGTTACTAAAAATAAATTCAGAATGGAGCACCTTTTTGTAAGGAGGGAAATTTTTAGATGAAATCGTGAGCAACATATCAATGTTGTGAAACTCTCACATGCTGGATAAACCGGGGAGTTTTATTTATCAATTTTAAAGTGTATACTTCAAAATATTTTTATTTATTTTATTTTATTTTTTTCCAAATGTCCCAGGTTTGTCTTCCGACATTCCTGGTTTCTCTCCTGTCATGGCGTACTTGTAACCGACTTCTGAGGTTGGGGCGCCTGGAAGGCGGGGTTACGTTGCCCCGATGATATGATGGGTGATGATGATGATAATGGTGCGCCAGGAGAGTCCCTAATCCTAAGATGAATATGAATGATGATGATTGCGATGTCCATATGATTTCGGGGACCGTTTGGGCCTTAAAGTTTTCCTGACATTTGTCTTACAGGTGAGGAAAAACCCCGATAAAAACCTCACCCAGAAAAACTGTCCCGACCGGGGATCGAACCCGGGCCCGCTGCGTGACAAGGCAGCACGCTACCCCGAGACCACAGCGGTGGACATACTTCAAAATATTATTATTATTATTATTATTATTATTATTATTATTATATTATTATCATTATTATTATTATTATTATTATTATTATTATTATTATTATTATTATTATTATTATTATTATTATTATTATTATTATTGTTGTTGTTATTATTGTGGTGTGTGTTGCAATGCCATTTACTGCACTTTTTTGTGCTTCGGATTCACGATAGGCGGATAGATAGCATTAATGTGGCTCATTCTCAATTTACGCACCATTCCAGCGGAAAACGTTACGTGGGCGATTGTGTACTTATTTCATGTATAAAGAGGAGTGTAGGGTGAGTGAATGTTTAAGCGTTTAGTTGTATAAAGGATAATGTAGAAGAGAAGGGTGAAGCTAAAACTAGTCATGTAGGAAAACACCATGGGGAACGTCAGTTTAATATCAAGAGTATCATATTCCTTCTCAATGTCATTATTATTACTATTAATTATTATTTCTATTATTTGGATAGCATGGGTACATATAAATATATATGTTTATTTTTCGATTATATGACACAATATGTGTAGACTATATAATTAATTCAATGTTTTTTTTAAATAGAGTGTAAAGTGCAAAAGGTAATGTCAGAGAATATTTTAAATCTATTAAATTAATAAATTGTTGTTGTTGTCGTCCCATGATATTGGGAATTATTTGACGTGCATCACTTTTTCTCCTGGCTTCGCAATATAGTGCTGTTAGACTATTCCTGCCAGTCCTTTGTATTCCTCTAGATGATTTATGTTCATCATGTTGTCATCACATAAGCTCCACATGAGTGTAGTAAGCATTTTATTTTATATATATATATATACATAGATTTGTGAAGAGATCAATGATTTCATAGGCTCTGCTGCTGATATTGTTTTCTATTTTACTAGTCCTTGCTAAAATTAAATAAATGATACTCGTACAAGCATATGTCGAAGCCCTTGGGGAAACTAGCAGAACAACATGAAATTTTTAGGATAAGATGCACTATTAATTTACTCACTGGTACTATCGAACCCATAGACAGATGACGGTGCAGACATAAACTCTCCATACATCCCTATCCTGAGCTAATGTTTTCAGATCATTACCTTGTATAATCTCCGATTGAGGGTCTTTCCACTTTTCAGCGGTTGCCCTTTTACCAGCCGGCTGCTGGCCCTTCACATCCACATTGTCAATCACAGAGGTACATGATCGACAGCCAGTGTAGGGGTTACATGTGGTTAGCATATCGAGTCCCCCAGCCGTTATAGCTGGTTCCTCAAACCTGGAGCCGCTACTTATTGTAGCTACCCAATTGCCTCACGATGCTGGGTGGGCACCGGTCCCATACTGGCCGAAATACCATAAGAAAATGTCTTCCCCCATGGAGACTCGAACCAGCGCAAGTCCCATAGCTCTGCGCCAAGGCTTCCTACCTTAACCGCTCGGCTACGGCGCGGGACACCTTGTATAATCTACTTCCCTTAAATCATGGTTAATATTATTCTCCCATCTCATGTTTGGTCTACCAACTGGGCGTTTTCCATCTGGTCTTCGTGCAAGAAGCTTCGATGCCCCTCTTTCATTCTCCATTCGTGCCACAGGTCCTGCACATCGCAGTCTACGAGACTTAACGATTCTTATTATATCTGATTTCCTATAAAGATCATATAACTCACTAACGTGTACTGTTCTCCATTAAACTGTCTGTACATTTCTCTTTGGTCCAAATATTTTCCTATGGATTTTATTCTCAAATACTCGTAATCTCATTTCCTCCCCTTAAAGTAAGAGTCCATGATTCGCATCCATATAACATAACTGAGAAAATAACTGTTTTATATGTTTTCAGTATAACGTTTTTTTAAAGCAGTTGGGACGACAGGAGTCCTTGTAAAACATAATAGCATGCATATTCACATATATATATATATATTCATTTTAAACTATATACATAAGTCGTATCTGGTAGTCATATGGTGTCCGAGGGACATTTTGATTTTAAACATCCTTACATTTTTTTCTTATAGGTGAGTAAAAACCACAGATAAAACTCGCCCAGGAGAATTACCCCGTCTGGGAATCGAAACCGGGCCAGCTGCATCATTGACCAGGACATTACATCAAGACTATAGCGTCGGATCCGTACTCTTTCGAAAAAATAAATACAAACGGAATTCGTTACAATTTGGAACAAAGTATGTTTTAAATGACACTTAGAACATTCGGAAATTTCTCTCCATATTTCAATTATGATCTCTCTGAAAGAGTTCAGTATTTACGAGTAAAACTTGGATAACGTTGTTAGGTTAAGAAGTTAAATGGTTTTGTGTCACGTAAACTTGACAAATGGTAATTGCTTAATGAAGTGCGTATCCAGTAGTGCTAATTTGAGCGAGAGCTTCTCGCAAGCTTGTAATTAATTTTACTGTTTAGATAACACCTAACTTATAACGAACTAGACCATGTTTCCAAAAGATTTACTTAATTAGTGCTTGTTCGAGTGAGACGGAATGAATGGGTTCTACTACCTTAAAAAAGCCTTTAAAATCTGATCTCGTTTCATTTTCAGTCTCTATTGATTTCCTAGTAATAATGTTTGCTATAGGTATTCAATTAAACATAGGCTCAATTCTGGAAATGCGTGCTATAATACATTACAAGGACTGTTGTCCCAACTCCTTTCAAAAAAACGTTAAACTGAAAATATAAAACTGTTATTCTACCAGTTATATTATATGGATGTGAAACATGGACTCTCACTTTAGGGGAGGAAAGGAGATTATGAGTATTTGAGAATAAAGTTCTTAGGATTTTTTTTTTAATCAAAGAGAGACGAACAGATAGGTGATTGGAGATGACTTCATAACAGTGAACTACATGGTCTTCATAGGAAGCCAGATATAATGAGAACAGTTAAGTTTCGTAGACTGCGATGAGCAGGACATGTGGCACGAATTGGGAATGAAATACGTGTATGGAGGCTTTTTGTAGGAAACCCAGAGGGAAAATGCCAGTTGGTAGACTAAGAATGAGGTGGGAGAATAACAATAACCATGATTTTAGGGAAGTAGATTATACAGGGAATGATTGGAAAACATTAACTTAGAATAGGGATATATGGAAAGCTTATGAATCTACGGGTTCGATAGTGCAAGTGAGTTAGTTAGTTATAGGTATTCAAATTCTAGATGAATGGTATAGGTAGAAAAACAAGTTAAGTCAGTTTCCCTTGAAACCGAGAAAAAGCACTTTAAAATGTAACCCACAACATACATACTGCCATCTGTATGCCAAACTTTGAATGTAAATAAACCCACGACTAATCTGATTATTTTAATATTTCGAACTTTTGAAACATAGTCCACCGCTGTGATCCTGAGGTAATATGCTGCCTTGTCACGCACCGGGCCCGAGTTGGACCCTCGGTCAGGACAAGTTTGCTGGTGAGGTTTTTTTCGGGGTTTTCCCCTCATCTGTAAGACTAATGGTGCCCGAATACCCTGTAGCCATCATTATCATGATCGCCCCTTATTTTATGTTTAGATTAAGGCCTCTCCTGGCGCATCAATATCAACATCACTTTTCAGATCATTAAATTTCATTTCAGTATAACCCAGCCTTCCAACTCACTCAAACCTAGACGTGGGTTACAAGTACGACATGCTAGGAGAAAATACCAGAAATGCCGTAATGACAATCTGGTGGCATTGATTAAAAAAAATTGACAATAGTCCTTTCCATGGAGAATTTAATGATATCTCAAATTCATTTTTGACAAAACGGACTTGCAGGCTCTTTCCCGGACATATGCATGGTAGATATTCAACACCTTTTTTTCTACTGTCTGAAGCACCAGATGACATTAATATCTTTCAAGTATGCCACATAACCATACTTTATGTCACATAATAATGGAAATGATAATAATAATAATAATAATAATAATAATAATAAAAGGTAAATTGGTCCCACTTCTGGGCTTAGGAGGTCCTTGTGTAGTAGGAGGTTAAGGTTCCCACTTTCCTAGACTATCGGCAAGCGACGTTGGCCGAGTTGTTAAATTTGGACAATGCAACGGTCGTCCTTACACGTAGATCATAGTCTGGTAATGTCTGAGTCGACCCAAAGCCACGTTGCCTCCAGAAATTTTCGGGCAGTTTAAATAATAATAATAATAATAATAATAATAATAATAATAATAATAATAATAATAATATAATAATAATAATAATAACGTACGACGAATGCAAGAAGAAAGATTACCCAGGAAAACATTGGAATGGTGTCCACCAGGAAGCTGGAGGAGAGGAAGACCTCAAAACTCATGGATGCAGGAAATAAGAACTGGAATGAGAGCAAGAGGACAGGAGGACATAGATTGGATGGAGAGAGACGAGTGGAGAAAAAAAATAAATCTTTAGGCGCAGAAAGGTGTGTAAACATTAAAATTCTGTATATAAATAAAAAATAATAATAATAATAATAATAACGTACGACGAATGCAAGAAGAAAGATTACCCAGGAAAACATTGGAATGGTGTCCACCAGGAAGCAGGAGGAGAGGAAGACCTCAAAACTCATGGATGCAGGAAATAAGAACTGGAATGAGAGCAAGAGGACTGGAGGACATGGATTGGATGGAGAGAGACGAGTGGAGAAAAAAAATAAAACTTTAGGCACAGAAAGATGTGTAAACATTAAAATTCTGTATATAAATAAAAAAATAATAACGAAATTAATAATAATAATGAAATTGATAATAATAATAATAATAATAATAATAATAATAATAATAATAATAATAATAATACTAATAATAATAATAATAATAATAATACTTGTGACCGGCGTAATACCATGTCGAGGGATAAGACGATATGAAATCTCTATTATTCAAGATCTGTGACATAGGCCTACATGAGTTACAGCTAAGTAGGGTTGTCAAACCTTGGGTGGAATGATGTTTTCGGCAGATGAATGCGAAAGTATCCCGATAGAAACATGTCCTGGATCCGATTCGTCCATTTAGAATCTCAAATAGAGCGACCGTTAGGGGACCCCTACACTGGTTGGATAATCGTCTACCTATGTGATTAGCAAATAAGGATGTGAGGCCAGCAGCCGGATGGTAGGCTAAGGACCTTCTAGGCCTGTCGCCCAATGAAGTTAGTTTTATTATTATTATTATTATTATTATTATTAGTATTATTATTATTATCTCCATGTAACGCGTATGTGTCAAGATGCTAAGATTAAGAATATTATATTACACTCAAGCCACGAATTTTTGGAGAGAGGAAAGTTTATGGATGAGACTTCTTAAAAAGGGAAAGTTAAAAGTTGTCCTCTGTAAAGAACCACGTTAAAGTGTTTTACAACATGAAAAGAATATTCCTGGTAAAATATGAGTTCATCTCCAAACATCGCGATTAGCTTTGTACAATATTATAAAAGATATTACCCCATTAACTTAACATTAAATATTATTATTAACATTATCGTTATTATTAATCTTTTGTCTTCATTATTATCTTCATTATATTTATTATAGTCACTACCATTATTATCGGGCACGCCGTAGCGTAGTGGTTAAGGCACTGAGCTAAAAGCCGAAAGGTCGAGGGTTCAAGTCCCGGTGGGATCAGGATTTTTAAACTGACCCAAACCTTCTGGCGGCACTTGGCCCTGGGGTCGACTCAGCCTCCAACGGAAATGAGTACCAGACGCTTGTTCTGGGATAAAGGCGGCCGTCACACAGGGCTGACAACCCGGCTGACATCAAGTGCCGATTGTTAAGAAATAGTGGGAGCCTTAACCTCCCACTACCCCAAGGGCCTCCTGAGGCCTGTAGTGGGAATTAAAAAAAGCATTATTATCATGTCAACCGCTGTGGTCTCGAGGTAGCGTGCTGCCTTGTGACGCAGCGGGCCCGCATTCGATTCCTGGTCGGGACTGGCTCCTGGGTGCGGTTTTTTCAGGGTTTTTCCTCACCTGTAAGACAAATATCAGGAAGCTTAGTGCCCAATGGTCCTCGAAAATCATCCGGCCATCATCCTTATCATTAGAATCATCATCCTTCACCGGTACGGAAAACAACGGGAAACTGCAACATCCCTATAATTCCCTAGTAAAACTGCAAAGCATAGAATCAAAATGCTAAGATTGCAGTGAAAGACCTGCCCTCGGGCAGAATTACTATGGATGGATGGATCAATATCATTATTATTGTATGTCAAGTCTCATGGCCTTGTAGTTAAAGTTTGATTACAGTTAATTAGGTCCCGGATTCCATTCCCGCTCAGACAACAGGACTTTTTCCTAAGAGCGAATTATTCCTGTGGTCGCCTATGGTCCTGAATTTACTTTCAGGTTTAAGGACTCTCCTGGTACTTCGTTATCTTTTATCATCCGCTGTACAGTCGCTCCAATTTCATAAGTGCATTACAGTTCATCTAATGGTAAAAATGTCGTATAACAATCTAATGGCTTTGGGTGAAGGATTGTTATATCCATCCATCCATCCATCCATTGTAATTCTGCCCGAAGGCAGGTCCTTCACTGCAATCATAGCATTTGCATCATGATGATGGTGATAATGATAATGATAAGGATGATTATGACGATGATAGCCATATGATTTCGGGGATCGTTTGGGCCTTAAAGGTTTCCTGACATTTGTCTTACAGGTGAGGAAAAACCCCAATAAAAACCTCACCTAGAAAAACAGTCCCGACCGGGGATCGAACCCGGATTGTTATATATTTATAAATATATCAAATGTCATCATGTTTCACAATATACCCCGGCTCCCAATAATCTACTCTAATTCTCCTCCAAAATATGTGGCATTGCAATTTCCGTCAGTCAATCATTTTTCCTAATGCTGCTTAAAACACCATCAATCCATATTATATTTGGCTCTCTTCTTCTTCTATCAAGTGGTACCTATTATTTTTTTGAATCCATTTTTCGTCATTCCTTTTCGTCATTTACATGATAATATATATTTTTAAACACAATCTACAATTGAAATAATATTTTTCTGCGCGATAGTGCGTTTTGTCTTACTTACAGCAATGGCGACCATGATTAAAAGTTCAACTTCCTACATTTCGGGGATGCCAACCTAAATAACTATACTGTAATAAAATAACTATATTGTAATACTACATATTACAAACATACGTGTGGGAAGTCAAAGCACAGCCCTCTAGGACTTTATTAGACAAAAAGTAAGATATTTACAATATTATTTACAAATATGGGTCGCACGGGCAGTAAGCCGTACGTGCTGTTGACAGTCCGTTACAATAAAGTAATAATTGGTACTAGTGTAAAGAAAAATAAACAACAAAAACAGCAATAACATTACAATTACATAAAGAAAACACAATAATAATATTACAATTAAATAATAACACAATAGCATTATACACTAAAAACATTAACATTACAATTACATAAAGAAAACACAATAATATTACAATTAAGTAATAACACAATAGCATTATACACTAAAAAAACATTAACATTACAATTACATAAAGAAAACACATTAATATTACAATTAAATAATAACACAACAGCATTATACACTAATTAATTTATATATAATTGTTAATAATTAATGGTATTGCATTTTGATAACATATATTTATTCATGAATGAGTGTTGTCCTTATTTTTCGCGTTTTGTCCAGAAATTTACCGAGGTTTATCCAATTTTCTGGATTTACCAATCATTCGTAGCATGCCAATCTTTCCCGATTTGAATTTAGAAATCTTTCCGGTAATAACTGACGTCTCCAATATTCTAAATCATTACATTTTCCTAATATATGTATCTCATCTTCAAAGTTCCCGCACATTGGACATATTCGCATATCGTGATCGTCGCTAATTTTCACACAGCCCTCTATGTGTATTACATACAATGTAGGTCCTATATACAAAAAATATTCAAAAGGTAGTGTTATACGTAACACATCACTGCATTTTTAATGAACTGAACTTTATTTGAAACAATATGAGACAATAAATACGTACTTGCCGCCATTTTATAACTATTTCGTGCCACGGCCTCGTGCAATTTCAACTAATAAACATTGTCCTCACTGTTAACGTTAGTCAGTTGTTTATAATGAACGCAAATATTTCCAACAAATATGCTATTTTTTACTATTAATTATTATTTTGGTCGTTTCATTTCCCGAATTAGCTAATTCGATCAAGAAACGAAATAAAAACATTAAAATCGCCTTTAATACCAATAATAAACTCAATAACATAATTCCAAACAATACAGAAACAACAAATAAGTATGAAAATAAAGGCTTCTATAAACTAAAATGCAATAGTTGTGAAAAATTCTACATAGGCAAAACAATAAAAAACTTTAACACACGATATTCGGAGCATTTCAAAAATTTTATTAATAATGATGATAAATCAAATTTTGCAAAACATATACTAGAAACAGTTAATCGATTTGAAACAATCGATAACTCTGTCAATACTACACAATACAACAACAGGATCAGCATCCTTGAAGACATAGAGATTCTAAAAGAAGCAAGGAATAAAGACCTACTCAACGAGAACATAACCGCAGACATAAATCCGTTATACAACCTATATAACGCCATCAGTTCCAGTTAAAACGCAGAAGATGAATCATTGTTTTCGAAAGGCCTCCTTATTAGAATAACTCGAAGAAGTTTAATAATTTAGTTAGGGCGACTGACTTACCAGGTAAAAATCAGATAATTATCATCTTATTACATAGAGGGCAGTGGTTTTACTTCCCGCACGTGGCTGTAAATGTATTATTACGGTATAATTGTTTAGGTTGGGAACCCCGAAATGTAGGAAGCTGAACTTTCAATAATGGTCGCCATTGTTGATAAGGACGATAAAACGCACTATCAAGCAAAAAAGAGTATTTTCGTAGCACAATACTATGTAATTGTTTAGTCGTTTAAGTTCAATTTATAAACTTGAATTCATTGTTTTACAGTATATAAGAATATTGGAAGGTAATAAATGGAAACAAAGGTAAACACGGGAAACTCCATACACAAACATACGCTTTGTAAGTTATCTACTCTTTCTGACGTAAATAAAGCAAAATGTAATAAAGAAACTTTCTTTCTCTGCAGTTACAATAATAAGCAGCTCCTTTTCATTCCGCTTGCATCTTCATCTGATTTTGACGGTGTAAGCAGTAAAATGAAAGCGTTTTGCATGAGTAATGGAAATGCTCCAAAGGACATTTCCTTAGTGTAGTTAGTTCTCGAAGGAAATCAGAATCTTTCATGTATAAGTGAAGCTGACATTGTGAAGCGAATGTCATCATTAGATACTGTTTTATACCGAGTGATGTGAACTGCGGAAGACATTGTTCACAATGAAGAATGGTTTTGTTCTCTACTATAAAAAAGAACTCCTTTCTTTTGTAGAAAGGTCATTTCCTTAAAAACGACAAGGTGAAAACAATGGTCCTAGGAAGATATAAAAAAGAGTAGCTAAACCATGACATCAAAAATAGTTAATTTTGAGGTTGAGGTTTACTTAATGTTTTTTTGTCCATTACCACCAGATTGTCTTTTATGACATTCTGGCTTTCTCTCCTGGCATTGGCGGGATTGTAATCAATTTCTAGTTTGTGGAATCTCCGGGAAGGCGGAGTTACGTTATCCCGATGATATGATTGGTGATAAATTATAAAGAAGCGCCAGGAGAGTCTTTAACCTAAACGTAACCTAATTTCCAGACTAGGGCAACCACAGGAATACTTTCATTGAAGAAAAATTTATATGGTTTGACGGGGAATCGAACACGTAACCTCACGAACTGTAGTCAGAAACGCTGATCACTAATACAGGAGGATTTAAATAATTTTGCCGCACAAAGAGTTGTATTGTGTTTGCGTTGATATGTTGAAATCAAAAGAAAGAAAAGACATAGAAAAAGTTGTGAAACGAGATTTTTCCTAAACAGGTCAAACATTTATTCACGCATATGTTAGATATGTCATTTGTGCATTACATCATTAACTGATATCAATGAGAAGTTTAAAATTTACTGGTGTGAATAAGGCTATGGGCCTACTGTATGCGAGCGCTCGCTAATTTCTGACGAACAATATTTTGCCTATGGAGATTTCCCATTTTGTTCTTTCCTTGTCTCAAGGTGAATACTGTCGGCCACAGTAGTCAAGTTGTTATTTTACTTGTCTATAGTTCTGAGAGTCGCGGATCAAACCCGGCCATGGTCGATTTATTTTTAGGATGGAAAAATCCAAGGGACGGGTTCTCCGAGAGGGACTTCAAACCGTGGGTCCCAAGTCTGAAGATTTGTTGTCTCATAAAATAATTGCAAGCCTCTGAGCAAAATTTAACAGACCTTCCCCATCATAATTCCTATATTGCCTACTAAATGTCTGAATAAGGCAATGTGCTGATCGCATGTCACTCACTGACAACTATAGGGAAATTGCGTAACTGTACTAAGTTAGGTCAAGACATCCCTCTAGGAGAGCACCCATGTTTCCATGAGGGATGCATGGGGTATATACATAAGGCGTATACTCTAAATGTGCTGTAAGTTATTGCAAATGATATAAGTGTTATTAGTGCCAGAAATAAAAATTAATAGGATTCCTTATAAAGGGCTGACCTTTGCCTGATAGCCATGACAATATATACTATAAGTAAAATCAGGGGGAGAAAAATTGATGGACAAGATACGCTGGTTGCTTAGTATGATTTGGGAAAAAGAAGCTCTTCCAGATGAATGGAAGGAATCAATTATCTTACCAATTTATAAGAAGGGAGATAAAACTGATTGCAACAACTACAGGGGCATATCATTACTTTCAACTTCGTACAAAATTCTAACAAATATATTAGTAAGCAGACTTACTCCCTATATTGATAACATTCTAGGAGATCATCAATGTGCATTTAGAAGAAACAGGTCTACAACAGATCAGATTTTCAGTATAAGACAGATTTTAGAAAAGAAATGGGAATATAATGGTACTGTACATCAACTATATGTAGACTTCAAAAAAGCATATGATTCAATTAAGAGGGAGAAGTTATATAGTATCCTGCTGGAGTTCGGAATTCCTAAAAAGTTAGTTAGACTTATACGAATGTGTCTAAATGGCTCAAAGAGTAGGGTGCGTGTAGGCAAACAGTTTTCAGACACTTTTGAAATCCAGAATGGCTTGAAGCAAGGATATGCACTATCTCCTCTACTATTTAATTTTGTATTAGAGCGTGCCATTAAATCTTTAGAGAATGAGGAAGGCTTACAACTGAATGGTATTAATAAGCTGTTAGTTTATGCTGATGATGTAGTACTACTGGCTGATAGCGAGGAGATACTAAAGGCCAACACGCACACACTATTGAGTAACACTAAGAAATTAAGACTGGAAGTAAATATCAGTAAAACTAAATATATGGCCACATGTAGAAATTCAGTATATAATGGAAATGGACAGCTAATGACAAATGAGGGAAATTTTGAGGAAGTGGCTGAATTCAAATACCTAGGAACAATAATCACAAATATGAATGAGATGCACAAAGAAATTAAACATAGACTCAATTCTGGAAATGCATGCTATTATGCATTGCAGAGACTTTTGATGTACCAACTCCTTTCAAAAAACGTTAAGCTGAAAATATATAAAACTATTATTCTACCAGTTACATTATATGGGTGCGAAACATGGACTCTTACTTTAAGGGAGGAAAGGAGATTACGAGTATTTGAGAATAAAGTTCTTAGGAAAATTTTTGGACCAAAGAGAGATGAAGAGACAGGTGAATGGAGAAGACTACATAACAATGAACTACTTGGTCTTTATAGGTAGCCAGATATAATAAGAACAGTTAAGTCTCGTAGACTGCGATGGGCAGGACATGTTGCGCGTATGGGGAATGAAAGATGTGCATGGAAGCTTCTTGTAGGAAAGCCAGAGGGAAAACGCCCAGTAGGTAGACCAAGAATGAGGTGGGAGGACAACATTAACTATGATTTGAGGGAAGTAGATTATACAGGGAATGATTGGAAAGCATTAGCTCTGGATAGGGATGTATGGAGAGCTTATGTCCGTGCGGCCATGAACCTACGGGTTCGATAGTGCCAGTGAGTAAGTAAGTAAGTAAGACTGAGGGAAAATGGTACGGAAATAGTTTGTTTATATCCTTACAGTTATGTGCGACTTAACTGAAGACTGAAACAGAGAGGGGGGGAGAGAGTACGGTATTTAAATCACGACCATGATATCTATAGTTAACATAGCCAATGTGACTATTCATTTCAGTGCTGAACAATAGGTGGATTATTACGGTTTTGAATTTGTAAGTTGTAGTATCTACCAGTTGTCAGAGTAAAATGACTATACCATTTGCCACTCGCTAACACTTCGTAAACAAACAAAGTTCATTTGCTCGTAACTTCACATATCGGTACTATTTCCCCGCAGTCTGACTACAAGTTACAATTGAAAAAATTATAATTAAATGTTGTCATGAACCGCACTTATATTATTTTTAAACCACGTACGTCTGATATATAATCAAGAGCATGCATTTGAGAATTTGGTGCCGTGTTTCTTATTGAAAATAAAAAAAAAAATCTGCAATCTGTCTATCCATCCATCCATAGTAATTCTGCCCGAAGGCAGGTCCTTCACTGCAATCATAGCATTTTCATGCTATGCTTGCAGCTTTACTAGGGAATTGTGTAGGTGTGGTAGCTTCCCGTTGCTTTCCACACCGGTGAAGGATGATAATGATAATGGTAAGGATGATAATGATACGGATGATGGACATATGTCTATAACGTTCTGAATTACGTTTACAGAAAAATGCATTTAATTTGCAATCACTGGACTCTACTAGTTCCTTTCGGTGATACAGTTAGTCTGAGAGTAAACGAGTTAAGCGGATGTTTCACCGACCTTCATAATACTCCAATTTAATTTCCCTGTTGATAAGACAATTTAATTTTTACACTTTTTACAATTTTAATTTTTAACACAGTAATAATAGTAGCCTACAAGCCGGAAGATCGAATGTTCAAGTCCCGGTGGGGTCAGGATTTTTAAACTGACCCAAACCATCTGGTGGCACTATGGCCCCTGGGGTCGACTCAGCCTCTAACGGAAATGAGTACCAGACTCTTGTTCTGGGGGTAAAGGCGGCCGCCATGCAGGGCTGACACCCGGCTGACATCAAGTGCTGATTGTCCAAAAAAATTGGGAGCCTTAACCTCCTACTACCCAAAGGCCTCCCAGTGGGATCACTTCACTTCACAATGGTAGTAGCCGAAGTAGTAATATTACTTTATTAGAGCAAAACATATTGTATAAAACAGAATTATTTAAAAATGAATAGCACTGGCAGAAAACCGTACGTGTTTTTGACAGTCTATATTAATACATCAAAATAACATTACAATTATATTGAAATTTAACAATTAAGGTAATAGTAAAATTATGTAATATTAACTAATATTAGCAGAACATATGCGCACGAATGGGAAATGAAAGAAGGGCATGGAAGCTTCTTGGAAGTAAACAGGGGGGATGCGCTCAGTAAGAGGTCAAAATGAAGTGGGAGAGTAATATCAAACAGAAATTGAGCGAGTGAATTAGACAGGGTAAGCATTAACTCAGGATAGGGATGTACGGAGAGCACATATCTGCGCGGCCATTATCTGAAAGTGCGAGAGTGTCAGTGAGTTAGTCATATGTAATGCCACGAGGAATTTCCAAAATATCGATAAATTCACGACTCACGAAGTGAGGAGTGAATTTTTCTAGAGAATATGGAAATCAAGAGTGGCATTTGTTAGGACTATTTAACGAATAAAATTAAGCTGTTTACTTACAAATCATTATTTAAATATAGTTATTTTAAAATATTTATATATTTAATATAAACGGCGATGTTTGAAAACAAATGAGAACGTTGTGATTAATTTGTCCATCACTGCAACCAGATCATATTTATTGCCAAATAGAATCGCAATATTGTAAGAATGCATCCTAGTGGAGAAAAAATTAAACACATCATTACAGCTTATTAATTAATTTCTGATGTCCTATGATGTAAATATGTTAATGATATATTCTGCAATGTTAATTCCTGGGAAATAATACGTTTAAGAAAGTGCAAACAGTGATTTATTTTCTTTTATGGTGTATCAATTGCTAAGAATGTTTTCTATTATATCTCGCAAGCAGAATCTGGTTACATTCGTGCACTGTATGTACAATCTGGGAGACATTGATAAAATGAAAGCGATACAATGAAAGTAACAAAATCGAGATGAAAAGCGATTGTGATTGGTTGTAAATCAAAATTCGTTGAAATGTGATTGGTCATTGACTGTCATTTGGGGCATGAGTTAAATAGTCATAAGTAATGTCACGAGTGATTTCCAATTTATCTGGAGAATTTGGAAATCAAGAGTGGCATTTGTTAGGACTATTTAACAAATAAAATTAAGCTGTTTATTCAGAAATCATTATTAAATATAGTTATTTTTTATATGAAGGTATGTATTTAATGTAAACGGCGATGTTTAAAAACAAATGAGAAACATTTGTTATGCTTCACTTGTTCATCATTGCTACCAGATCATATTATTTATTGCCAAAGGATCGCAATATTGTAAGAATGCACCCTAGTGGAGAAAAAATGAAATACGTCAAATTGTTTATAACCAACATTATAGATTATTAATTAATTTCTGATGTCCTATGACGAATTATATTTTTCTGCAACGTAAATTCCTGGGAAATAATACGTTTAAGAAAGTGAAAAGAGAGGTTTATTTTATTTTGTGGTATAATCAATTGCTACAAATGTTTTATATTATATCCCGCAAGCACTATCTGGTTACATTCGTGCACTATATATACGATCAGGTAGCCACATGCATTTAGAATTCTTATATCTTAATATAAATTGTTATTTTCAACGCATTTGTTACAGAATCAGTCACTGCAAAATAATGGTCTGACTTATTCAGAATGTTAAAAGGATGAGCTTGATTTTTAAAGTGATAAAATTAAATTGATAAAATTGAGGTGAAAAACGATTGTGATTGGCTGTAAATCAAAATTCGTTGAAATGTGATTGGATATTGGCTCCCATTTGGGGCATGTATTAAACAGTCATAATAATTACAATTAGATTTTACATTTATTCACGAATGAATGTGAATTGGAATCTATACTTTTGATTTAATTGATTGTCTTCTAATTATGATTTTCCTAAAAGAGCACAGAAAACTTAACACATAATATCCCTCAGCAGTCTATGTTTCTTTATTCTGTATCCTTTGAAATTAGGTTTCCGGATAGTAACACTCTTCAAATATATGCTAATAATTTTCTAGGTCTCTCTCTCTCTCTCTCTCTCTCTCTATCTCTCTCTCTCTCTATCTCTCTCTCCCTCTCTCTCTCTCTCTCTCTCTCTCTACCTCAGTTTAACCTTTTTTGTTTTGTTTTATAAATACTTTTACATAATCAAAGCTATCCAGGCCTTATGGGGACACGACGTGTCAGGAGAGGATTTGTAATTGGATCACGCGTATATATTTTTGCAACACAAGTATATGGTGGATGAGTGATCAGCTTAACACCTTCGAGACAATATAAACATTTAAGACGAGACACGCTCATTCATTCATTCATTCATTCATTGTAAGCAAGGCGCATATGATATGGTTGATAATAATGATCAGATATGATGTTCGGGGACCATTAAGCTTTTAGGTCTCGCGATATTTACCTTACAGATAAGGAAAATCCCCGGAAAAAAACCTCACTCTGGAAACTTGTCCCGACAATGGATCGAAATCAGTGCCGCTGCGTACGAGGTAAATATCAGTGCCTTAGACATGAATGTTTATGTAATATTAATAATCTCTAGTTCATCCTATTTTCATTACTGTTTATCTTATATATTCTACAAATATGCAATGGCCATTATCCTGTAAAAGATTGTATATCTTGATTAATAATTATATATTATTTCAATTATTTAAATGTAAACTATTTGTTTTATATCCTAGACGTATAAACGCTATTTACCAACGTACATTAGGGTAATATTTTGTCAAATTTGTGTCGTTATATAATGTTTGTATCTAAAATTAAAGTTTTTTTATGCATTTTATTTATAAAAACAACAAAAAGTCTGTAGTTCTTTTCTGTCATAAGCACTTCTGTATTGGGTGGTTTACTTAAATAGGCGATATTACTTAGAATACATGTAAAGTAAAGTAATTCCACTACAGGCCTCAGGAGGCCCTTGGGGCAGTAGGAGGTTAAGGCTCCCACTATTTCTGGACAATCGGCACTTGACGTCAGCCGGGTTGTCAGCCCTGCGTGACGGCCGCCTTTACCCCCAGAACAAGCGTCTGGTACTCATTTCCGTTAGAGGCTGAGTCGACCCCAGGACCATAGTGCCGCCAGAAGGTTTGGGTCAGTTTAAAAATCCTGACCCCACCGGGACTTGATCCCTCGACCTTCCGGCTTGTAGCTCAGTGCCTTAACCACTGCGCTACGGCGTGCCCCTAGACTACATGTAAATTCGAATTTTTCGTTCCAGAACCAAGGACAATCAAGTATAATATGTTCTACACTTTGGTTGCTAATACCACAATTACAGCTTGCATTTTCTATGATGTTGAATCTGGAGGTATTGGCCAAATGTTCGGTGCCCAGTGAGGAATTGTGTTAGTACATAATTTGGAACTATGTGTTTCCATTTTATTCTGTCATAAATACTTGGAAAGAACAGTTGTCGTCTTAATGTACCTGTGGTACCATTGAGCCACACATTGTTCCGTCTTGCTATTGCATGTTCCTTTATTTGTGACTTCGGGAAATAAATATGACACTGTAAAGTGGAATCTGCTGCAGACTTGTCCAATACATCCGCGCATTCATTTCCTAATATCTCGTTATGCCCATGTACCCAAGATAGACAAATATGTTTTGAAAATGTTAAATATCAACAGTGAGCTACGTGATCTATATGGGGAATCTGATGTAATGATAAACAGTATCTTAGACAGCAACGGGCAGGACATGTGGCACGAATAGCAAATGAAAGAGGGACAGGGAAACTGAGAGCTATGCCGGCGGTAGCATTGCTGCCGATAGGGTTACCCATGCCGGACTGGTCGAAGGTGATAAGCCAGACGAAATAAGTACCTTGGTCGAAAGAGTGACGATCTTTCACCGTAAAAATACAACCGTCAAGAAATGCGGACATGGGTTCTACTGGGGTAAAATTTTCCGGAGGTCAAATAGTCCCCCATTCGGTTCTCCGGGCGGGGACTACTTCAGGGAACCCATGCCAAAGGCTCAAACTCATCAATGTGCATTTAGAAGAAACAGGTCTACAACAGATCAGATTTTTAGTATAAGACAGATTTTAGAAAAGAAATGGGAATATAATGGTACTGTACATCAACTATATGTAGACTTCAAAAAAGCATATGATTCAATTAAGAGGGAGAAGTTATATAGTATCCTGCTGGAGTTCGGAATTCCCAAAAAGTTAGTTAGACTTATACGAATGTGTCTAAATGGCTCAAAGAGTAGGGTGCGTGTAGGCAAACAGTTTCCAGACACTTTTGAAATCCAGAATGGGTTGAAGCAAGGAGATGCACTATCTCCTCTACTATTTAATTTTGTACTAGAGCATGCCATTAAATCTTTAGAGAATAAGGAAGGCTTACAACTGAATGGTATTAATAAGCTGTTAGTTTATGCTGATGATGTGGTACTACTGGCCGATAGCGAGGAGATACTAAAGGCCAACACGCACACACTATTGAGTAACACTAAGAAATTAGGACTGGAAGTAAATATCAGTAAAACTAAGTATATGGTCACACGTAGAAATTCATTATATAATGGAAATGGACAGCTAATGACAAATGAGGGAAATTTTGAGGAATTGGCTGAATTCAAATACCTAGGAACAATAATCACAAATAGGAATGAGATGCGCAAAGAAATTAAACATAGGCTCAATTCTGGAAATGCATGCTATTATGCATTGCAGAGACTTTTGATGTCCCAACTCCTTTCAAAAAACTTTAAGCTGAAAATATATAAAACTGTTATTCTACCAGTTATATTATATGGGTGCGAAACATGGACTCTTACTTTAAGGGAGGAAAGGAGATTACGAGTATTTGAGAATAAAGTTCTTAGGAAAATTTTTGGACCAAAGAGAGATGAACAGACAGGTGAATGGAGAAGACTACATAACAATGAACTACATGGTCTTTATAGGAAGCCAGATATAATAAGAACAGTTAAGTCCCGTAGACTGCGATGGGCAGGACATGTTACGCGTATGGGGAATGAAAGACGTGCATGGAAACTTCTTGTAGGAAAGCCAGAAGGAAAACGCCCTGTTGGTAGACCAAGAATGAGGTGGGAGAACAACATTAACTATGATTTGAGGGAAGTAGATTATACAGGAAATGATTGGAAAGCATTAGCTCAGGATAGGGATGTATGGAGAGCTTATGTCCGCGCGGCCATGAACCTACGGGTTCGATAGTGCCAGTGAGTAAGTAAGTAAGTAAGTAAGACAGGGAAACAATTTATACGAAAACCAAGAGGATAAAGAATAAATAAAGCTAACCATGATTTGTAGGAGGTTAATTATCCAGGGAATTGATAGGGAGATATTAGCTAAGTATAGGGATATAAGAAGGACATAAGTAAACACGGCTATGAACCTCCGGGTTCGATAGTGCCAATGAGTTTTTATTTAACTGGTTAAGTTGGAGAAGAGGCCATATTTCCTTATGCCTATTATCATTATTATCACTATCATTATTATAATTCCTATTAGGCAAATCATTATTATTATCATTATTATTATTACAATTTTCATCATTATCACTGTTATCATCACCATCTTCATTGTTATCATCATCATTATCATTATCACCGTTATTATCATTAACATTATTAGGGGTGGTTCCGTGGCGCAAGTGGACAGAAAACTCGTCCTCCACTTCTAGGCCCAAAATTTGTCCCGGCCAATCCATGTGGGGTGCATAGTGGACGAATCGGAGCCAGAGCAGGTTTTTTATTCCCGTTTTCTTTATCCTTACCAAAAGTTACATTCCACCGCTTATCCATGCTCATGTAATCAATTTTGTTCCATTTCAATTCATCATCTCCTGTTATAGCACGAGAAGCATGATCAACCGATATGCTTAACTCATCAGAGAACTTATTAATTATAGGGGCATGAGTAGAGGGTTTATAATAATAATAATAATAATTAATAATAATAATAATAATAATAATAATAATAATACAGTAAAACTTGTTTAATCCAGAACGTGAATAATGCGGAAATCTGTCCAATGTGAACAAATGTATTGGTCCCGGCAAAATAAGAGTAATTTTACGTGTACTTAACGGAATCTGTCCAACGCGGAAACGGAAGAATATTTCTACACAATTAATGAAAGAAAATGTTTATAAGGCGAAAAGATAGAGAGAGAAATAAATTACTTTCCACTTCATTGCATTCCCGTTAGGCGAATTAATAAGTGATGATTCCTGCCGCCGGGTGAAATAGAGTTTCTACCTGTATCTGGAATTTTCTTTCGGCCTCACTTCAAAACCGTTTTGCGAAATACAGGTTCGTTTAATAAATATTTGGCATGTGACATCTGTCTTAAAAATAACCAGTGCACTGTAAAATCTTAAATTACTTTAAGATTTGAGACCAACTGCGTATGTGTCATTCACAGGTTGCGTTCTGAATTTAAGGAATAAAGATGGCTCAATCGTATGTATCATTGTCATTAAACGAAAAAGCGAAAGTAATTAAACATAAAGAAAAACAAATTCTCAGTATGTGAAATAAACTTAAATGTGAAAAAACCCAAGTTTATGGGATTTTAAACACAAAGAAAAATAATGAATTAATGGATGCAAGGAAATGGTCAAATGAAGAGAAAAAAATCAACGAGGTGTGGGAGTATTTTACAAGTCCACGATCAAAAAATCTCCAAGTTTCCGGGCCTATGCTCGAAAGTCAACCTCTAGCTGTTGCTATATCCCTAGGGAATAACGATTTCAATGCTGCATCTTCAGGTTGGTTGTGGACAGTTTTAAAAGACGACACAATGTAGTGTGGAATGAAATTTGCTGACAATCAAAGGATATGGGCGAAAATATAGTTAGTGAGTGGAAACTAAAACTGCATACTTTAATTTCAGGGTATGAGCCTAATAGGCATTTTTTACTCTGATGAAACGGGACTGTCTTTTCGCGCGTTACCGTCGAAGTCGCTCGTACATACTATACTACACTTTCCAACGACAGCGGAACTACAATTAATCAGAGGTACATAAAAATACATATACGGTGCTCTATAATCTAAGATTGGTTAATATTTTCTTGTTTTTTTTATAATGCGGAATGTTATCTAATATGGAAAAAATATTGGTCCCATGCGAATCCGCTTTAAACAAGTTTTACTGTAATAATAATAATAATAATAATAATAATAATAATAATAATTTCAGAAGTGTTAACGAAAACAGTAGCGGTAACAGTTATAATAATAATATTTTTATAGTCTCCTGATATTTCCTATAGAGTGTACTACACAGTGTGACATTATCCTCGTTGAAGAAGTATATTTCTAAACTCAATGCCGGCAAAGATGTTTATCCTATGTGATATATCGAATAAATCTGGTTATAAAGATAAAATTGCGAATTCACAGATAGGTTTACGATCGAGTTTCTGTTCCTATCAGGATTTAAAAATAACCCTTACATCGATTTTACTGTTTTAGATGTTCATCTGGAATAAAAATCATTGCAAATTATAGTTGAACATAATCTTCTACGAAGAAATATTTTAAAAAATGAATGTTAGAATAGCCGTATTCCTTAAAGCAATCAAAATAAAATCGTTTAGTGAGTAGTGCTTCGAAATGCATGGCCATGCATCAAAATGACAGTAATATATAAAAACCATACTTTATCTAAAATGAGAGGCATTTTATAACTCCATCAAAAAAACGTAGTACTTAATTTTATATCATTCATATAATTTATTGATACAATAAATAACATAAAACTACCTTTTCAAATAACATATAAGTAAAATAAAACATGGAAAATTGCAAGTAGGACACTGAAAATGCGCTCTGTTATATACCTAAATTATGCAAAACAGGTTCTTCCTCAAATTGAATGGTGTTTCAATTCACAATGGAAAGTATACGTGCATTACATGTCAAACATATACACGGCGCTTGGTATCACGCATGACTCTGTCAATAATTCAGTATCACGTACAGAACAAACCTGGATTGTAAATTATGAAGGCTTTGGGAGTATACTTATAGACCAGAAGGGAAATGTTCTAATGGAACGGGTATAAGCCACACACTCTCCTTAGTAATTATATACACTGTCTTGTGTTCAAACTAACCTACATTACCCTAAACCTTATATATTAAACATATAGCATTGATTTGCTATGAATATTTATTATTCATCATTTAATTACCATATGATCGTACTCTCATCATCATCGTTATCATATATGGCATAACAGCGCATTTTGGGCCCTAGCCTTCCTCAGAATGTCCTCCCAGGCTTCTCTTTTTGCTGCTAAATTCTTCCAATTTCTAATTTTACTAATTCTAATATCCCGCAAGACATCATCCTCCCATTTTAATTCTGGTCTTCCAACTTTTCTGGTTTATAATGTTTGTGCCATATAGATCTTTTTTAACAGTTTTATCAGTGTCCATACGTATCGAATGTTCTGCCCAGGTCAATCTATTAATGTTATATACTTCACTAAATCGGATTCCTTCTATAATTCATACAATTCACAATTTATCCTTTTTCTCCAAATATCACCCTCTTTCACAACCCCAAAAATAGCTCTTAATATCTTTCTTCCATAAGTAGGTTGAGATTTCTCATCTGACTTTAAAAGAATCCAAGTTTCTGATGCAAATCGACGGTGTGCAATGAAAACCTCGTAACTGCATTTTGGTAAATTTTATAGGAGAAATAATTGTGAAAATTAATAAGCAATAGTTCCCACATATTGTATTACAGAATACAAGTCAAGTTATTAGTAAGTTTGAAGTCCGTGTTCTCATCAGGTTATGCATCACATGGTCCTGTGTTGGCTACAGGTGGAGTTACGAAGTTTTAATTGCCTACCATCGATATGTAATTACTGGTCTTATAAGAGTTTTATAAAGCAGTAACTTGTTAGTTTTCTTTGTTATTAAGTGTGATCAGTTATTTTCTAAGTCAAAAGAAACTTCTGTTTGTAGCTATTATGCATTTTTTAATTTGTATGCGATTGTCATTGTTGCAAGTAATTTCTAAGCCCAAATATTTAAACGAACGGATAGTTTGAAATATGTGTGAATCTATTACAATATGCAATGGAAGATGAATAATAGGGTATCTAATCCTAGTTTATTAATTAGATTTCATAGCCTCATCAAAAATAATTAGAAATAAATTAAAATTTAAATTTCACCTAAAAACCTACCTTTTAAATCTCCAGCTAAAAGATTAACTACTAACTAAAAATATTTACTTATATTCCATGGAAGAAATACCCCTTCATAAATCTCCAAAATTTATATTTTTAAATAAACTACCCCTTGAAATAATTAAACTAATTATTTTACTTTCTAGCCTGATAATCCACGTTAAACCTTACTTAAGTTATAGTTTGTATACCGCCGTATATGAAAATCTTTTTAGAGTTGATTTTCTAGAAATTTTATAGATAGTATTTCAGGTCAAGGTGCAATTTATATTTAAGTGGTGATGGATTACAATATGAAATTAGTCGTACTGTATATTTTATTACCTTATAAAACCAGTGGTAGATGATATTATATAGCAGTGAGTTATATGATCTTCATAGGAAACCAGATGTAGGTCTCGCAGGCTGCGTTGGTCAGGTTATTGAGAACGAATAGGAACGGCAAGAGGGAAATGGAAATCTCTTATAGGAAATCCAGAAAGAAAATATCTGTATGTAGGTGAAATATGGGATTGGAGAGATACGTTCTTAAGATTTGGGGATGGTGAGTTATACAGGGAATGATTTGAAGAAATTAGGAAAGGATAGGGATGTATAGAGAGCTAAAATACGCGCTACCATAAATCTCCCGGGTGGTTATTTTCAGTGAGTCTTTCGGTTGGTTAGTTGTTTCCAAATAAATTGCGGGTTCCTAGGATTCTGTGAAGTTGTTCAAATAGCAAGGAAATATAATTACAAACAAGATTGATGTGCAGCAAAAAAATAAACATTCGTATAGGTCTATTACTGGAGTTATTATCCCAACTTCTCTCAGAAAATGTTAAACACATTTAAAAACAGTTATTCTTTAATTATATTACATGAATGCAAAACACGGTCTCTAAGGGAGAAGAAAATATTAAACTATTTGCGACGAATAAAGTTATTAGGAATATTTTAGGACTACACAGCAATGAGCTAGGTAATGTTTATGGGGAAAAAGATGTTATAAGAACAGTTAAGCCTCGTAGGTTGCGATGGGAGGACATATGGCTCGAATGGGGAATCAAAGAGGGACATGGAAACTTATTGTATAAAGACTAGAGGGAAAGAGCCCAGAAGGTGGGTCAAGGATTGATGGGAGAATAGTATTTACCATGATTTCAAAGAGATGAACTATACAGGAAATGATTTAAAAATAATAGCTCATGATAGGGATATATAGCGTATGATCGCACGGCCATGAAGCTCTTAGTTCGATAGTGCCAGTGAGTTACTTTGTTAGTTAACTAGTTATGAATATATCAGATTATTTATATACATTTTTTTAAAGGAAAACGAGATTGAAGTTATTGAGGAAGTTCTCAAGAAAATATTTCTAAAATAAAATAGATCTTCGCCGATATTATCTAGTAGACACCGAAAATGACCAGACACACACTCAAATATATATGTGTGTGTGTATGTATGTGTGTGTGTGTGTGTGTGTGTGTGTGTATGTATGTATGCTAAAGCTCAGGCAGCCATATTTTATTTTATCAGAATTAAACTTGGCATGGGACTATAACATCTATAAAAAAACTAAGTGGAGTTCGTTAATTAGTAAAATCAAACTACAAGGAGTATAAGATCACCTAAAACGAAAAAAATAAAAATTGCTCTAGCGGACGTAATTTTCGATGCTTCACATCGAACTTCAATAGGTCGCTATATGATATTGAAATAAAACAAGTAAGGCTTCTCCAAAAATAAACGACATCAGACAATACGTAGATGCGGGGGTTTACTTGAAACCCGAAATGAAAAAAATTGATCTAGTCATTGGCATGTTTGCTTCATCACAATATGGCCCTATATAAACACAAGTTAATTAATCCTTAAACTGGTAATCAACCCTATAACATATAGTGAGTAAATGCATTCTATATATACTACAATATGCAATAGGTAATTACTTAGGGTTATGCTCGATTTATTGTCACTGCAGTCTGACACGATTAAATAAGTTGGAATAAGATATTGAGTTTATCCAATTTTATGATTTACGTTAGAAAGTTTTATTTTATTCGACTAAAATCATTTTCCTTACTACACTAATTGGTGGTCTCCTTATTACAATCTCGTAAAATTGTTGGCTTGGGGCATGGATAGGGTTAGAAATTAATTTGTTCTCATTTATTCCCCTAATAACAAACCATAAAAAATGTCTTTACAAACGGAAGCCTCCTTAAAATATTTCTTAATTCAAGCACTGGCCTCATTAATTATTTTAACCAGTATTACCTAGAAAGGTCAATAATAAATGTCCTGCAATCATATTGGCTGCAAATCGGACTGCTGAAGTTCCTGGTCGAATTATATTTATGTAAATCACTTAAATCAAATCATAACTTCGATTCGCTGAGGAATTCGTATAATTTACGCAGTTCTTTTATGAGGAAAGTTTTTAAATGTTTATTTTACATACTTTATATTAGCTTGACCTGTATCTATCTATGTAACTGAATTTTTCAACGCGTTTTTCATCCACTTAAAATAATTGGATGGACTTGAAATTTTGTATACTTGTAAAGGACCCGTGACAATACAATAATTTCATATTTATTTTCTAAAATCCTGGCCAGAATCATCAGAAAATCAAAAAAAGTGTCTTTTTATTTATGTAACGGAATCTTTGAACACGATTTTCACCCACTTAGAAACATAGGATAGACTTGAAACTTTGTATACTTGTAATGGACCCGTGACAATACAATAATTTCATATTCATTTTCTAAAATACTGGCCAGAATCATCAGAAAATAAAAAAAAAATCTTTATATTTATGTAACGGAATTTTAACACGATTTTCACCTACTTAGAGACATTGGATCGACTTGAAACGTTGTATACTTGTAAAGAACCCGTGACCATACAATAATTTCATATTTATTTTCTCCAATCCTGGCCAGAATCATCAGAAAATAAAAAAAAGTGTCTTTGTATTTATGTAACGGAATCTTCGAACACGATTTTCACCCACTTAGAAACATTGGATCGACTTGAAACTTTGTATACTTGTAAAGGAGCCGTGACACTACAATAATTTCATATTTTATTTCTAAATTCCTGGCCAGAATCATCAGAAAATAAAAAAAAATTTAACTGGTAAATAGGTTACGGACTTGTCGACTTTGTAGTCAATGGTTGTAGGAGCTCAGTTGGTAAAGCGGTGAACTAGTAGTATATAATTTTAGTAATCCATAGGTCGCTGGTTCGAATCCGGCTGGGGAGGATTTTTTTTTTGAAGAAGTAATACTTTTAGCTCATACAACAATAGTATGGAATTTAAAGATAGTTACATTCTTATCTTATTCTGTAAAATATTAAAACTAAAAAATAAATAATAGTTTTAAAAAATCTAACACAGCACGCTTTATTAGAAAACCGAACTCAAAAGTGAAAAATAATTTTAATTTCCAACACGCTTTGGATAAATTTAAAGTGGTCAACAAAAAATCATTTCCAACACATATAGAATAAAACCAGAATTATCAACGAAAAGAAAATAATTTTACCATCAAAAGCGTGGGGTGCTTTTTATGATTTTACATGCTCTTCTTATAGACTTTAGTTTACCAATATCTGTTTATTATCAAATATATTAATTGATATAGAGTACCACACGCTTTTGATGGTAAAATTATTTTCTTTTCGTTGATAATTCTAGTTTTATTCTATATGTGTTGGAGATGATTTTTTGTTGACCACTTTAAATTTATCCCAAGCGTGTTGGAAATTAAAATTACTTTTCATTTTTGAGTTCGATTTTGTAATAAAGCGTGCTGTTTTAGTTTTTTAAAACTATTATATATTTTTTATTTAATATAAATACGACACATGGAAACAAGCCTAAAATGATATTTATTTAAAAGTACATTTACTTGTATTTAAGTCATTCATATACTCGTAGTTCAAATATAAACTGTTCTAATAATTTCGATAATTCATGTCTATATATTTATAAAACTTCAACCCAGACGAGTTACATAAATAAACTTTAAACATATACTAATTTTACAGTTGACTGACGATTCTACAAGACACTTGAGAATACAGGGTATCCGGAAATTCATATTACAAACCTCTAGGACTAGTAGAGGGGACTGAGTAGACTATTTTGAATAGGAACACTTGCCCGCAAACGTACCGTTTCCGCGCTACAGCCATTACAATATGTGGGATTTACCGGTGTTGTTTTGCAACCGGATATGCAGTACATGATGTCAGAAGATCGTCTGATTGCATGTGACGTTTACCCTTTCATTGAATGTCCGTCAGGACTGTGGTTTCAGTATGATGGCGCACAGCCGCGCCATATACGTGACGTTCGGAGACATTTTAACCGAAGATTCGTGTAAAGTGTAAAGATTGATAGGCCTTGGTGTCCTATTGCATGCCCATTGGACTATTTGTTGTCGGGTCGTATGACGAATGTCGTGTACGAGACTCTTGTAGAGACCGAGGAAGAACTGCTGGCACTAGTTATGGTCGCTACACAAGAGATTAACGGGACACCTAGTGTGATGGAACGAGCGTACCGGAACATGATTCATCGGTACAATGTGTGCAACGACATTGGTGGTCGTCACATCGAGCCTCTGTTGTGGAGAGCAATTTTGTATAGGACACATCCATGCAGAAGACAGAAACTATTTTTTCCACTGCTGACACAAGTGTTATTGTGTTGAATTGAAGTTTTTTTCTGTTACTGAGTATCGATAATAAATAAATTAGACTTTCTTCTGTAATGAGTTAAACGTCATTTAATTCTATACCTTATGTCACACCTCTTTTCACACTGTGTTCTTCTGACGTCATGTACTACCTACCTGGATGTTAAACAACACAGGCAAATCAGACACATTACATTTTAATGGCTGTAGCACGGAAATGGTACGTTTCCGGACGTGGGTTCCTATTTAAAATATAGTCTACTCGATTCCCTCTACTATCCCTAGAAGTTTGTAATATGAATTTCCGAACATTCTGTATAAAAACATCTCTAACTTAATTAACGATGGTAAGAATTATCCTATCCCAACATATGGGCAAGAGTTACACGACAAAGTTGAATATCATTATTTCACAATTGTACAACAAGATGCATATACGGATATTATATGCATAACCAGACCCTCTGCTCTCTGGATGTCTGATAGAATCATCTTGCGTTATATGAGAGAGACAGAACGTTCCGAGAAAACATGAGGGGTATTCTTCGCGCACTATTATCAAACGGTTAGGAGCCGTTACTTATTTATTGTCTTACAGCGTAATGACTAGGCCCACAACTCACTCTACATTCCAACCCTTAGTATAGACCTGAAAGAAATGCTCTCGCTGTTGTTTGTATCACTATTCAGATATTTCCTGTCGTGATACACACGATGCAGACAGTTATAAGTTTAGTTTAACTTGGAATCATTTTGAAGTACAATTTCACATGTGAAGTCTATCTTTAATATTAATAGATTAATACATATTTTTAGTCTGTAAGTAGTACCAATGCACCTCTTATTTACCAAAGTACAACAACGACGTCAAGGACGAACCTGTTTAGAGATCGCGAGTAATAAGTAACTGGAAGAGTTACAGTTACAGACGTATACAAATTGAGGAACTAATTAAACCAGACAATTATAAATGCAAAATTAATATATACTAGCTGGCCCGGGGAACGTCGTATCGCCTTTAAATATTTTTACGTTAATTTTTCCGATGTTTTAATAGTTATCTGCTATTCGGGGCGGAAACAAATCCAACAAATCAAAGATAATAAAAATCGGTTCAGCCGTTCTTTAGTTATAAATAGTGTAACTAATCCGACTTTTATATAATATATATATATATATATATATATATATATATATATATACAGAAGTCCCGGACACGCGTTGCTGTGGCTAAGGTGTACGTTAAATTATGTTGTAGTAAACTAAGTGAGACATCTAAATCAGAAAGTTTTTGTTTTACACATTTTTTTTATTTCTGGTACGTTAACTACACCCGGTATAGATATGGGTGGTGGTTTATGTGGAAGTGGTTTTGTTGATTGAGATGAATTTATGTTGTCTGCATTCTCAGTATCATCCATAAGTGTATCATAAGCATTATATACAATTATTGATGGAATATTTTGAGGAGGCTTGCTGATTTCATTATACTTTCGTTTTTTTTCTACGAACTTGTTGGCAGTTTGGATTATCATCATCATCAAGAAGTCTCTATATAGTAATATCAACTTGTGATATATTATAGTCATCTTGTTTTTCATTTAATTGAGGCATGGAGATTGTTTCTGTAATATTAGGCATATTATTATAACTAACAGACTTACTTACAGTTCTGTTATTCCATTCCTTAGGACCTTCATAAGTTTTTAAATTGACATTCTTCTTAATTGTAAGATTTATGTCACATAGGCCTATACCAATTTGCGGAAATTCACTTGATATCTTATCATTCATGGTCTCTAGAACTGATTCGCCATATTGTTCAATGTCCCTTCTCGGTACAGTTAAATTTAACTAAGTTTCTGTATTTCAGCCAGATTACTTAAAACTAACACTTACACACGAAATTAATATTATTATCAATATTTTGAAAATAAAATAAACACAAACACACTTAAATTATGAAATAACGAATATTTGTAATTCAATTGAAATTCGCGGTTGCAACAAAAAGCACAGTCACCTGGTTAAATAATAAACCAATTACCTTATACGGTCATCTGTTAGAATCGTATGGAACTCACAGATAATTATAACTCTTTGTTAAATAATAAACAAATAATTTGCAATAAAAATTGAACCGAAAGTGCATTTTTCGGCTCAGTATGGTAACTTCGTTCTCCTCCCTACACTGGTATATTTATGAACTATGTCAATATCCTGTTCTCCTAGTAGCTACCCCTTCCCTCTTCACCCTTCCTGCCGCGCAATGTCTACGGCGCATCTCCCCCCTACCTCGGAACCTTCATATACGTGGTGCACTAACAGAACAGTATCATTCGATCATCCTAGAGTCATCGTTTTGTTGTTTAAACGGATTCAAGATTGGAATTCGATTCCAGGTCGCGATGCGACTGGAATTCTAAATAGACAAGCTGATCTGAGGCCAAGAAGGGGCCTGTTTGAGTTAGTCCGGCAGTCCAGGGAAGAGGTGGTCCCTGAAACTCGGACGCAAGTATGAATGTTGCGTGATGTATGGTATGTTGTTCATTTATTTATTTGTATGGCTATTTTGATCGTATGATCAGTATTATTATTTTTGTTAATTTATTTTTTACTCAGCCAACTTGTTTATATTAAATGTTATCTTTTTAAACAACGCCCCTGTTTATCATCATTCAAGTATACGTAGTTGTTTACTATCCTGTACGGAAAATCACTCAAGTAGGAAACTATTCCGAGCTCCTTAACTATTATGCTGTTTAGCGTTCCTGAAACACAATTATTATCTTGTTCACTCACTGTATGTATTTAAAAATCAGTATTCTTCTATGTTAATATATATATATATATATATATTATATATATATATATATATATATATATCAGAGAAAGAAAGATGAATCAACGGCTGCCTTCTATGGGCCCAAGGCAACCCGCTTCCTGATAGATGACTTCTTTGGAAATCAGATCCACATTAATAGAAACAGCAATTACAAAACCCGATCCCGGATTAAAGGTAACAGTTGCGTGGTAACTTGCCCGCACAAAATGGTAGTCAGACCGTGGTTTGGGTATTCATCCCCCACAAATGGTAACAGAGCGTCTGGTTTTGTTTCTTTCGGTTTGGAAAGATATGCTGTATTCTATTGACAGTGGTCCAAGTGGGTATCGATTTAAAATTTTCAACTTAAGTTTTGGAGTTTTGGATTCAAGTGCCAGAACAAGGATATATACTCTGTATGGTCGTAAATGAATTTTGGAATTAGAAAGCATTTGGAAGTCGACATTTTTAGAGATATTACCCCGCGGATAACTATTTGTTTTCGATACTTAGTATCTATGTAAAAGTTATTGAAAAGTACTTATTTACGCGTTTGAACTGTTTCACGTAAATTATATTGATTCATCTCTCTTTGTATGTAAACAGAGAGTGACTTATGCATACTGAACTACGTTCTCTTATAGTTGTTTACATCTTTTGTTCATTGTATTTTGTACACATGCCTAGTTGGATAGATGTAATATCTAAGGACAATTTGGTCCGAGAATTTAGTTTACTAGGTATTGATGTTGAAGGCGATGTAAATATATTACATCAGCGACTTAAGATTCATATGAACTCTCTCCCCCCAGCTGAACAAACAGTAGTGAAACGTAAGTTTATTGTAGACAGCGCAGTTCCGGAAGATTATTCTGTAGAACAGAACAAGAATATCATTGATCGTAGACTTAGTTCCATCAAGGATTTTTCTAGTGGAACGGCTTCCAACCTTTCTTCTCATATGGAGGAAAATAATCAGCGAATTTTTCGAGAGTTAATTAGAAAAGTCGATCCCTGCGATGGTAATGATAAGGAATTGCTAGTTTTCTTCCTCATTAAACTCAACTCGATCTTCGAATTGAAATTGGTTCCAGATGAGTATTTTGTTAATTCGATTTTGAGTTGCATTGGAGGAATACTATTGAAGGTTTGGAGTGAGGTTGTTAAATTGAGATTTACTTAGATTGAGAGCTTGGAATATGTAAATGTTCGTTGTTGCCTTCCAGATTGTTAGAGGATTATTGGATTAAATTTGTGTCACGACGATTCCAACTTTCTAAAGAATCTTTGCTGGAGTTTATTTCCGAAATCCAGGGAGCATCATTTGTATTGAACCCTCAATTTTCGGAAGAAAAGTTGATTGACATTATTCTTCAAAATATGTCTTCTGCCACCAGACAGCATTTGGTCTTTGCTACAAAACCTCAAAATGTAGCCGAAATGTGTGTCTTGGCTAGGAAAGTGGCTGATTTCGAGATAGCTGAAAGACAAAAGAACTTCAGCGAAAAAGTATGCCTGATAATTTAAGTAAACCTAATACTTCTGCGAATCGTTCTTCTCGCAATAATTCTGGGCAGCCAAAAAGTAATTTACAATGTTGGAAGTGTCAGCGTTTGGACATCTTGCTAGAGAGTGTCGATCTTAGTTTTTTTCAACGTAGTTCGCTTGTATACTTGTTTTAGATATTAGGAAAGCTAATTTTTGGACATCGGTATATGAGCTGATTGAGCCATTTTTTGTTTGTGGGAGCTTCTTGAGTGAGTTTCCGTATATGTGGTCCAAGTTTTGTTAATAAGACGCAGGCTAAGTTCTAAAACAAGGGTAACTAGAAATTAGTAAGCGTCGATGGCCACGTTACAATACAACACGTTAGTGAGAATATGTTCTGTAATGGATTAAATCCAAGTATGTTGCGAAGACATTTGTACTATGTCATATGTTAAACTAGAACGTTTGAGGTTCCGTTTTCCTGTCTTTGCCTGTTTTTTGTTTCAGTTTACCCTTCCTTAATATTGGCATAGCAGCGCAGCCTGGAATGTTCGGCAGTCGAGCGCTTGGTGGATCCGGCCGACCCCGAGTGCCCAGCTGACCGACATGGTGGTTCTGTAACTACAGATTCCTGGATAGCGGTTGAGCGCGATTGCGATCCGGCAATCCAGTTATGGTATCGTCACCCTGTTCTTCACCTGGAACACCGCAGAGTTGTACTATGGCGACTGAGTCAAGATGGAATTTATTTTCAGCGCCTGTATAGTCGACATAGAAGCGAGTGTGGTGATTGTGATTTTGGGGACGATGGAAAATTGTGATGAAGTTTACCGCTCGGAATCTGATAGTGTCAATGTGCCACTCCCAACGTGGGACTTTTTCTACCTGGCATTGTTTTGAAGTTTATGGACTGTTTTCTTTTACCCGGAGGGCGCAGGAGGAGATATTGAACCGAAAGTCCATTTTTCGGCTCAGTATGGTAACTTCGTTCTCCTCCCTACACTGGTATATTTATGAACTATGTCAATATCCTGTTCTCCTAGTAGTTACCCCTTCCCTCTTCACCCTTCCTGCCGCGCAATGTTTACGGCGCATCTCCCCTCTACCTCGGAACCTTCATATACGTGGTGCACTAACAGAACAGTATCATTCGATCATCCTAGCAGTCATCGTTTTGTTGTTTAAAGAGATTCAAGATTGGAATCCGATTCCAGGTCGCGATGCGACTGGAATTCTAAATAGACAAGCTGATCTGAGGCCAAGAAGGGGCCTGTTTGAGTTAGTCCGGCAGTCCAGGGAAGAGGTGATCCCTGAAACTCGGACGCAAGTATGAGTGTTGCGTGATGTATGGTATGTTGTTCATTTATTTATTTGTATGGCTATTTTGATCGTATGATCAGTATTATTATTATTTTTGTTAATTTATTTTTACTCAGCCAACTTGTTTATATTAAATGTTATCTTTTAAACAACGCCCCTGTTTCATCATTCAAGTATACGTAGTTGTTTACTATCCTGTACGAAAAATCACTCAAGTAGGAAACTATTCCGAGCTCCTTAACTATTATGCTGTTTAGCGTTCCTGAAACACAATTATTATATTGTTCACTCACTGTATGTATTTAAAAATCAGTATTCTTCTATGTTAATATATATATATATATATATATATATATATCAGAGAAAGAAAGATGAATCAACGGCTGCCTTCTATGGGCCCAAGGCAAGCCACTTCCTGATAGATGAATTCTTTGGAAATCAGATCCACAATAATAGAAACAGCAATTACAAAACCCGATCCCGGATTAAAGGTAGCAGTTGCGTGGTAACTTGCCCGCACAAAATGGTAGTCAGACCGTGGTTTGGGTATTCTTCCCCCACAAAATAATGCGACTATAAATTTAGTTATTAACTTCTCTAAGTCTCAAGTTGGATCAAACTGCACACAGTGTGCAACATTTTATTAAAATCGGTTCAGTAGTTTGGGATTCCATCGCGGACAAACAACGTGACACGTAATTTTTATATATTTAGATATATATAATAGTTTAGAGACTCGGGTTCAAATTCCGACTCAAGCATTCATTTTTCTTTTCATATCATATTTGCCTTCATTGCTAAATGTCAAAAATATAATTATAACATTTATATATATGATTATAGACAACAAAAAATGTAGCCTACACTTGCTATATAACAAAATATCCTGGTATCGATCAAATCAAAAATATTGAAGCATCTCAAAATAAAATTAAAATAAAAAATTCATATTTACAAATTTAAAATAACAACTGAACGTAATATTTTACATAAATTTAAATTTTACGTGTTAATGCAATAATTATATTATTACTATTATTATTATTATTATTTTATTATTATTATTATTATTATTATTATTATTATTATTATTTATTATTATTATTATTATTATTAGAAGCTATTTTTAAGGTTATATTTCATTTTTGTATTGAATTTATTTTATAAAGTCTATTTACGAAATGTAAATTAAAGAATTTTGGCAAATTATTTTTTGGAGAAATATATCTCTTTACACAATAATAATAATATATTTACTTATAAAAACTAGTTACAGTGTAGAAAATTGTGAATACTGACAGAATTTTAAACTTGTAATTCACTTAAGCTCTGTTCGTTACGTAATTAAATCTACGTTACAGGACTAAGGGCTTCCGAAGAAAGTAATATAAATTTTCGTTCCCAAAAAATTTAACGGCCGACGCATGGTTTGAACTCTCGAGTATGGTAACCAATAAAACACTAACATCGACACAATTTCGAGTCATAGAGAATTCGACCTGGGACACACTGCATAAAAGGCAAAGATGAGAATCACGAAACTGCCAAACAAATTTAATATTGTTTGAAATTACTCAGATTTCCCACAATACTTTTTGTGAGTGTAATGTTATTCATAATGGTAATATGTATATTTAATTAAATTTTATTTTAACAAAATTACTTTAATCAGGTTTACCTGGTACAGTCGTAAGACCTTTCCACTCTTTACAGAGATAAGCACAACAGCAAATAACAGAAGCAAGGCCTCTTTTCACAATTTCACCCTTAAGCAGCAGACTCATGATCTTGACTTCAAACCAAGTATAGCAGCAGCATGTAGAGCGGTTCAAAATCTAATATATAAATAATAATATTTGTTTGTTTGTTTGTTTGTTTGTTTGTTCGTACTTTATGCGCGGCCATACCGTTGATCTGATTGTGATGGGGATTTTGTAAAATGTTCAGGAAATCCCCTCCATGGTATCTTTACCTTGTCGTGGAGGAGTGGCTTGTGTGCTTAAATGATCCTGAGAGCTATGCCGGCGGTAGCATTGCTGCCGATAGGGTTACCCATGCCGGACTGGTCGAAGGTGATAGCCAGACGAAATAAGTACCTTGGTCGAAAGAGTGACGATCTTTCACCGTAAAAATACAACCGTCAAGAAATGCGGACATGGGTTCTACTGGGGTAAAATTTTCCGGAGGTCAAATAGTCCCCCATTCGGTTCTCCGGGCGGGGACTACTTCAGGGAACCCATGCCAAAGGCTCAAACACAGGAACATGTTCCTAGGAACATGGAATGTTAGGACTTTATACAATAGCGGGGCACTAGAGATATTAACGCGGGAATTGGATAAATCGCCCTTGGATATAGTCGCTTTACAGGAAGTTAGGTGGCCAGGAGAAGGTAGTCAGGAATCAGGAAGCTTTGCATTATACTATGGGGGTGCAGAAAGACCTGCATTTGGAACAGGTTTTTTAGTCAGAAGGAGGATCCTATCCGCTATCCGAGATATTAAGTTTGTTAGTGATAGGATATCATACATAATTCTAAAGGGTAAACGACATGATTTTATAATTGTAAATGTACATGCTCCCACAGAAGATAAATATGACAAGATCAAGGATGAGTTCTATGAAGAATTAGAATGCTTATTTGATAGCCTTTCACGATATCATATGAAAATTGTCTTAGGAGATTTTAATGCAAAAGTAGGGCGGGAAGATATATTCAAACCAACAATAGGCAAATTCAGTCTTCATGAAGATAGTAACGACAACGGGGTGTAGATTTAGTCACATTTGCCACATCAAAGAATCTCATTGTTAAGAGCACAACATTTCAGCATAAGGATATTCATAAATACACCTGGACGTCCCCAGATGGAAAAACTCGGAACCAGATAGATCATGTATTAGTGGATAAACGCTGGCACAGTAGCATCATTGATATTAGATCAGTTAGAGGGACAGACTGCAATTCAGATCATCATCTGGTCATGGTGAAAATCAGACAACGGCTATCGCTTATGAGAGGAACAAACGCTAAAGATGATTCTGTAAAATATGAATTAAAAAACTTGAAAAATGATGAAATGCGGCAAGAATACCAAATCAAAATTGCTAATAGATTTGAAGTACTGGAATCTTCAGATGACAATGTGGCAAACGAAGAAGAAGAAACTGATATAAATAAAGAATGGGAGGCTATAAGAGATACTATTAAATTGTCAGCATCAGAAAGCATTGGTTGTTTAAAAAAGAGGCAAAACAAGAAATGGTTTGATGAGGAATGTGCCGACATTGTAAAGAAAAAGAAAGCTAGCAAAAATGAAATGGTTACACGAGCCAAATGAGGTAAATTTAGAGCAATTGGGTAGTGTTAGACGGAAAACCACCAAGTTACTAAAGAGTAAGAAGAGGGAATATTTGAGAGAGAAGATTAATGATCTTGAAATGAATGCAAAAAATAGGAACCTTAGAGAATTCTATCAGGGAATTAGTATAGAGAAGAAAAGAAGGGGTCAGGCTAGAACAAACATAATTCGGAAAAGGGAAAAATGGGGGGGATATGATTGCAGATTCCAAGAGTAAAGAGTATATTAATAGATGGAAAAGTTATTTTAATCAGCTATTAAATGTACATACAGAAACAGGACAATGAGGAGGATAAGTAGTTACACAGACAGCAGAAAATGCTCAGTTCGCAGAGCCAAGTGCATTAGAGGTTGAACTGGCAATTGAAAAATGGAAGATTGTAATAAAGCATCAGGTTCAGATGCGATCCCAGCAGAAAGGAAGATAAATCAGGGGGGAGAAAAAATTTGATGGCCAAGATAACGCTGGTTGCTTAGTATGATTTGGGACAAAGAAGCTCTCCAAGTATGAAGGGAAGGAATCAATTATCGTACCAATTTATAAGAAAGGAGATAAAAATGATTTTTGCAACAACTATAGGGGCATCTCAGTACTTTCAAATTCGTACAAAATTCTAACAAATATATTAGTAAGCAGGACTTACTCCCTACTATTGATGGAGATTCTAGGAGGATCATCAATGTGCATTAGAAGAAAAAGAAAAAAGTCTACAACAGATCAGATTTTTAGTATAGGACAGATTTTAGAAAAGACAAGGTGAATTATAATGGTACTGTACATCAACTATATGTAGACGTCAAAAAAGCATATGATTCAATTAGAGGAGAAGAGAAAGTTATATAGTATCCTGCTGGAGTTCGGAATTCCTAAAAAGTTAGTTAGATTATACGAATGTGTCTAAATGGCTCAAAGAGTAGGGTGCGTGTAGGCAAACAGTTTTCAGACACTTTTGAAATCCAGAATGGGTTGAAGCAAGGAGATGCACTATCTCCTCTACTATTTAATTTTGTACTAGAGCATGCCATTAAATCTTTAGAGAATGAGGAAGGCCTACAACTGAATGGTATTAATAAGCTGTTAGTTTATGCTGATGATGTAGTACTACTGGCCGATAGCGAGGAGATACTAAATGCCAACACGCACACACTATTGAGTAACACTAAGAAATTAGAGGACTGGAAGTAAATATCAGTAAAACTAAATATATGGTCACACGTAGAAATACATTATATAATGGAAATGGACAGCTAATGACAATGAGGGAAATTTTGAGGAATTGGCTGAATTCAAATACCTAGGAACAATAATCACAAATAGGAATGAGATGCACAAAGAAATTAAACATAGGCTCAATTCTGGAAATGCATGCTATTATGCATTGCAGAGACGTTTGATGTCCCAACTCCTTTCAAAAAACGTTAAGCTGAAAATATATAAAACTATTATTCTACCAGTTATATTATATGGGTGCGAAACATGGACTCTTACTTTAAGGGAGGAAAGGAGATTACGAGTATTTGAGAATAAAGTTCTTAGGAAAATTTTTGGACCAAAGAGAGATGAACAGACAGGTGAATGGAGAAGACTACATAACAATGAACTACATGGTCTTTATAGGTAGCCAGATATAATAAGAACAGTTAAGTCCCATAGACTGCGATGGGCAGGACATGTTGCGCGTATGGGGAATGAAAGACGTGCATGGAAACTTCTTGTAGGAAAGCCAGAAGGAAAACGCCCAGTTGGTAGACCAAGAATGAGGTGGGAGAACAACATTAAATATGATTTGAGGGAAGTAGATTATACAGGGAATGATTGGAAAGCATTTGCTCAGGATAGGGATGTATGGAGAGCTTATGTCCGTGCGGCCATGAACCTACGGGTTCGATAGTGCCAGTGAGTAAGTAAGTAAGTAAGTTCAGGAAATCCTCGGGAAAACATAGGCTATAGGAGAGTTGTGATACTCAACTCCTACACCCTTAAAAATCACCCTTTATAGTGGAAAACGTGAAAAAAAGTAACTCGTAGGACGCTTAAATGGTTTCCGCTGCCTAAACCATAACAAATACACAAAAATTAATGTACACAGAATTGAATATCTCAAAACGTTCTACAAAAACGTCCGCGACAGCATATGTTTATCTCTTGCGGATAACTCACAGTAACCATTTTTGTCTTTAATTGATGTCAAGAAGATCGAAACAAGTACGTAGATTCCTGTGCAAGCAGAGCAGCACATGGCGGGCATTCTTTTACGGATAACTCACAGTAACGAATTTTGTATTTTAGCTCATTTATGCCAAGAAGATGGAGATAAGTAGATTCCCGGGCAACACCGGGTAGTCAGCACGGGAATCTTAAAATAATTACGATATACATTTATAATTATTTTCTATTTTCCTTATTTAACTAATCATAAGAAGTACATTAATTTTCGTCTTTCAGCACATTTATGCCAAAAAGATCCAGATGGGTAGATTCCCGGATAACGCCGGGTAAACAGGATGGGGCATCTAAAAATAATTACGATATAATTTTTTTCCTTTTACTTATTTAACTAAACATAAAATATTTTAATTTTCGTATTTTAACTTATGTATGTCAAGAAGATCGGGCTAAATAAATTCCCGGGTAATCAGCACGGGATATCTAAAAATATATATTTATAATTATTTTTCCATTTACTTATTCAACCCAATCATAAAATAATATTAATTTTCATTTTATTTAGGCGTAGCAGCGCACGCCGAATATTAGCTAGTAAATTATAAATACGAACTTGGCAGTAAGACTACCAACAGTTTGAATAGTCTAGGTGGCCGCTAGTAGTGGAAGACGTGTGTAGCGTGTGCTCTCTAATTAGTGTGCATAATTAGTGGTTTAAGCTTAGTGTACACAGATAAGTTGTAGCATAAGTTAGAGATTAAGTTTTACTGATCATTTTAACATAATTATATTTTCTCTAGGTTAAGTAGCAGTTTAGTTATTAAGAAAGCGTCATTTGTGACTGTTGCTTTGTCCAGCGCAGACATCTTGTCCCCTCCAACTCGCTGTCCCCCACCATCTTGCCCGGCAGCCATGTTGTTCTCACCGCTTCCTGGATACTACTCCTGAGTGCGCGGTCATTTTGAATCCGCAACTGAGCGCGGAATTTAAATCTTTTTAAGTAGTAAATAAGAAACACAGATATATAGCACATTCTAACTCACTCGGCTATAATTATATAATACCGCGTGTGAAATTTAAATAACAGGACAAAACGATAGCCACCTAGATTAAGTTTTATTAAATAGGTATGCCCACCCCGGGCCTAATGGCCCCAAAGCCCGTCGTTCGTGGGCCAAGAGGTCCAACGATGTCCGGTAACTAACAAATTTCGGCCAATGAGCCAATTGATAAGTGATAATAGTGAAAACTCTAAATTAAGGGAGTATTATAATTAATCAAGACAATTTAGTATTAAAATAAATAAGCAAAATAGGTATGTAAATAAATTAGCACTTAAGAAATCCCTTCTCCACAGATTTATAGCCTGTGGTAGAGGGGACATCATATATACATAAATATTCATATCAGTGTTATACACTCTAAGTATCTAAAAATGGCACTCACTCGGACGAGAAGCTACCCTTCTCTTAATAAAACAGCAAGACAAAAAAAAAACAAACTAAATCTCAAAACAAATCAGAAACATCAAAAAGATCACCTCCAGGCATCAGTCGTCAACTACAATTCACTGATAAGCCTGAAGTACATCAAGCCACACGTATGCCGGTCAGAGAGAGACCATCCTGAGGTTTGGGTGAGAGATCTCCTGGTACGAGCATGCCTACTGTCTCAACAGACATGGACTCTGTATGCTCAGAGCCCATAAACGAAACACACAGAACAAACAGTACACAGGATTCCTTAAGATAATACCGCACACTAGCAGAGCTTGCTCAAAGCCAGGAGAGCCAAAATATACTGAACTCTGAGGCGGGTCCCTCAAACACTGGCAATGCGTGTAAAGTAACTCACAGTGAACCTGGCTCACCCCAGACAACTAAAACTCCACAAAATGTGGAAGTCAGGGACACATACAGCACAACAGACGACACAGATTACCAACAAGTGGGCAGGAATGGCAAAACAATAAAACAAAACACTCAGCCACCTGCAGCAAACACAACGCCAAATTCACAAGCAAGCAGGGAAAGAAGAAACACAAACTCTTCTACTGTTCTTCTGTTTCCTCCGCAAACTCATTTATGACAAGACCAACACAACAAATGCCTCCTGTCATAATTCACAAAACCTACCAAGGGGACATGGGAAGACTAAACGACACATTCACAACAAGGTATTCTCCCCTAGCCCTACACTGTGTACTGACTAATCAGGGTACACAGGTTAAAACTTCAACTAGAAGGGATTATGTGAACCTACTTAAATACTTAAAAGAATCTCAGGTTCCCTTTCACATAATCGAAACGAGACGCAAGGTCCTAAGCGTCGTAATCCGTGGCGTACCAAGTAACACCCACCCAGAGACAATTGAGGAAGCACTTCGAGTAAAAGGCTTCCAAATCACAGAATGTAAAAATATGAAATCCCCAACTGGAGCTCCTTATCCCTTATTTTCAGTGGAGCTTCCGGATAACGCTGCAAATAAGCAAATATATAGCCTAAGAAGTCTGTGCTATTACTCAGTCCTGGTAGAGTCATACAGGAATAGGGACCCTGTAGTGCAATGTAAATTTGCCTAAAATTCCAACATTACAGGGAATCATGTATGGCCTCGCCACGCTGCAGGATCTGTGCTGATTCACACCCAGACACAGACTGCAGACTGCCTCCGAATTGCGCACCACGCTGTGCAAACTGTAAAGGGCCGCACACAGCAACCTCAAATCAGTGCCCAATCACGAAGGCAGTGATGAATTCCATTAGAAACAGGGGCAGAAACAACACTACACAAAACAACATTGCACACACGCCACAAAGAGCACGAGGAACGCCAATACAAAACAGACGAATTAACAGACCCAATAATACACCACAACACGTTCCTCAAGCACAAAGAGAACAGGCGTTGCAAGCAATGAGAACGGGCGAGAGAGTCATGAGGGAGGCGGACAACCGTGAGTATTCTCTGGCGGTCCAAAGAGATCCCAGAACTCAGGCTCAGCCGCAGCCCACAAGGCTCCAAGAGCCTCGGGATCGTGCTCCAGCACCTGAAGCTCGAACCAATAATAATACCCAAGAACACCAGCAGCAACAATACCAGCCCACACAATCGGAGGACCCACAAATGCTGGAAATCCGACGATTTCAGCATCAACTGCAGCAACAACAGGAACTGCTTTCTAGGCAAACTCAGCAACTTAGAGCCGAGTGCCAAAAGTTGCGAGAGGAGCAGAAGAGATTCCTGGAGCAGCGGAAGATGTGGGAAGCCAGGATACAGTATAGTAAAGGTCCTACTGAACCAATCAATAACCAACATAGTGATAGTCCACTCCCAGATCGTCGGGACGCTAACAAGGTACCAGACGACAGGAGTGAGAGTCACTCAATACACGAGGATGGTCTCATCTCGGCGGTCTTTGATGCACTAGACGAAGCATATGACACGCTGAGGAGAGAGCCCACCCTTAGGGTATTGCCAAACGTAGCTGCACGCTTTGTCAGCACCCTATTGAGCTTCTACTGATCATGGGTAGTAGGGGAACTGGGATCCTATTCTGGAATGCTCAAGGCATCCGTAATAAAAAAGCAGAACTACTACACTATTTAAACAAAAATAAAATTCCCATAGCACTAATAACGGAAACTCACCTCACGGATAGAGAAAAATTCAACAACAGAAACTATTCAACATACAGGTTGGATAGAAACAATAGACAAGGCGGTGGTATGGCCATCTTGGTACATAAAACCGTCAACCATAACCTAGTCGACTTACCCATCACAAATAGGACGGAATGCGTAGCCATTGGACTTAAAATTGGCCGCCATACGGTAACACTAATTTGTACTTATAATCCTCCAGGAGATATAGACATAAATGATATAGAAAATCTCATAGGAACAAATAACAATATAATACTAGCTGGCGATTTAAATGCCAAGCATACTGATTGGGGCTGCAGAACATATAATAGGGCCGGCAACAAACTCAGGGAATTTTATTACGACTCCAATAGGAGCTTTCAAATCCTGGCACCAGATAAGCCCACTCACTACCCTAATAACATACATTTTCGACCAGATATTCTTGATATCGCTTTAATGAAAAATATTAACATTCCCTGTGATATCACGGTAGAAAATAACCTCCAATCAGACCACCTCCCAGTGCGCCTCACACTAAGAGGTAGACCAAGCAGAGTTCAAACAAGACAAATCCCGAATTACAAATTAGCAAACTGGACCCAATTAAAAATAGATATTGAAAATTCATTACAAGATCGACCATAAAACACGCCTAATGATATTGACACGGGAGTAGACAGCCTAACAAATAGCATAAATACGGCTATTAACACTAATATTCCAAAAAATCTATTAGAACCAACCAGCCGTATCTCCCAGATCATATCCTACGCCTAATTAGGCAAAGGAACGATGCAAGAAGAAAATGGCAAAGGCATCACAATAACTTGCAATACAGGCAAGAAATGAATGATCTGCAACAAAGAATCAAGGTTGCTATACAAACATTCGTGTCAGACACCTGGGAAAATGTAATCGGCAGTCTAGATACTAAGGACATGCCGAGAACATGGAACATGGTCAAAAAAAGTAACACACAAAGCGGATACATATCCCCCTCTCATCTTGCCTAACGGGAAAGCCGTCACAGATCAGGAAAAAGCGGAAGCATTTGCAAATCATCTGGAGCGAACCTTTGTACCACATGACCCTCCGAATAACCCGCAATTTACAAGGGAAACGGAAACAATGGTCCAAGAATTTCTAAATAGAATACCCAATAAACAAATCAGAAAAACAAACGTCTCAGAAGTCAAATGGCTAATAAATCACCTTCCCGATAGAAAAGCACCTGGCCCTGATGGCATACAAAACATAGTGCTGAAACAATTACCCAACATCGCATATGCATTTTAAGCAAAAATAATAAATGCTATGTTCGAAATGAAGTATTTCCCAAAAACATGGAAAACTGGGCGTATAATATTATTGCCCAAACCTGGAAAAAATCCTAGAGAACCAGGAAATTATCGCCCGATAACATTATTAAACACAATGAGTAAGGTATCTGAAAAAATTATATGTAAGCGCCTTAATCACAATCTAAAATAATTAAATGTAATTCGGGATGAACAGAACGGATTCCGTCCAAAACATAGCACAGTAACCCAGCTAATGAGACTTGTTGAACATATCACTAGAGGGTTCAACGAAAATCGTGTCACGATTGGATTATACTTAGATATAAAACAAGCCTTCGACAGAGTGTGGCATCACGGCCTACTACGGAAAATGGTCGAAACAGGATTAGATGACGGAATAATTCATTTAATAGCTAAATATATAAACAATAGACAATTCGAAGTTGCTTTCCATAACTCAAAATCCGCCCTGCAGCCCGTCTATAGTGGAGTGCCACAAGGCAGTATTCTAGGGCCTACACTTTACAATATATACATAAATGATATTCCACATGACAATAGACATAACAACACTCATCTATATATGTATGCAGATGACACTCTAATCACTAGTCAATCCTCCCGAACAATACACGCGTCTAGACAGATTCAAAATAATCTTAATATTCTCGAACCATGGTTGGAAAAATGGAGAATAAAAATAAACGTAGATAAATGCCAAGCAGTTCTTTATACAAAAAGGTATTCTCAATATCGATACATGTCCCCACAATTAAGTCTTTATGGACACAATATCGAGTGGAAAAACGAAGCCATTTATTTAGGTGTAACACTCGACAAAAAACTACTGTTTAAACAATATATCCAAATTACCTTAGGCAAAGCGTATGGGACATTGAAGCTGCTATACCCTATTTTAAATAACCATAACAAAATTCGAATAAACACAGGGCTAACAATCTACAAGGCACTATTAAGGCCAGTACTCACGTACGCAACCCCATATGGGGACACGCCGCTAGAACTCACATAAAGAAACTGCAATTTTTCAAAACAAATTATTATATATGATTACAAAACTACCGCGTGTAACACCCGTTGACATATTACACGATCAAACGGATGTAGAAACAATCGAGGAGTATATTAAACGCATGGCTCTTAAATTTTATAATACATGTGAAGGCCATGATAATCCACTCGTGGCATCGCTGGGAACCTATGAAACAGCCAACAACAAACACAAGCGTCCAAAATGGATCCTGGACAACACTCGACCGGTGAAAGCTGATAGGGCACACACACACACACACACACACACACACACACACACACACAGAGAAACACATTACACAATTATTCAATTACAACATTATCATATAATGTACATTAATAAAATATATTAACACAACAAATTAAAAACTAATAACTAATCTTACTGCTACAGGTTCATCCCACCAGTTCCAGAGAAACTGACATCACCTGACAACTACAGATAGAACAGCAACAACTGAAGAATACAGAAAAAAATAAAAAATGCACGTTACCATAATTGTATGATTAATTGTAATAATCTGAAATGTACGCACATTATATTTAAATAAAGGGAAGCCTGGATGCCCTCCCAATATAGAGTCATCCGAAAGCCAAACTTGGCAAGATCCCGCGTGATCGACTATTCCGATTGTGGTTTTAAGCGGTTTCCCTCAATCCAAAGAGCAAATGCTGGAATAGAACCCCAAAAGGTCCGCTTCCGACTTCACTCTGCTAATTAACTTCAAAATTAAATTCAAAATTTAAACCGGGGCTAATGTATTTTACAGGAACCCGGGGTTCTACCTATTAAGGAGGATCGCTCACCGCCAACACTTAAGTGATGGCCGCAGAGCTTTCCATCTATCTATCTAATACGTGTGTACATTTTGAGAACTATTAGAGATGTATTAGTAGGACCTTATTATACTAAAAGTAAGATACATTCAATGTTATTTTCAAATATGAATCGCACGTGCTGTTGACAGTCCGTATCAATAAAATAATGTTGGGTAAAAAAACAATAATACTACAATTACATAACAATACAGTTACATCATATATTAATTAGGTCACGTAGAATTATTAAGTATTAATGGTATTACATTTTGCTAACATACTTATTTAATCACGAGTGAGTGTTGTTCTTATTTTCCGCGTTTTGTCCAGATATTTACCCAAGTTTGTTTAATTCTCTGGGTTTACCATTAACTAGTAGCTTGCGAATCTTTCACGATTTGAAACATAAAATATGACAGCTGATGGATTAGGCAATCTTCTTTTCTCACATGTCATTAAACGTTGCGCCCTTCTACATCTATGTAACGTTACAAAATAAACAGTAGCGAAATCAACAGTAAATACATTCAAGTTTAGTGGTTTCACACTAAACAATCTTTTAAACAATTTTTAAAAGAATGAAAACTAGGAGAGAATTTATAGACTATGCTACACTGGATAATGGAAAGGGTGAGTTAATGGAACCTATAACTGAAGAGGAGGTAGGAAACGTATTGAGAACAGAAAAAAATGGAAAAGCGGCAAGTCCAGGAGGAATAACCATGGAACTAATTAAATATAGTGGTTCAGGAATTATAAGAATTTTAATTAGACTTTTTAACCAAGTGGTAGAAGGATATCCTATTCCGGATGAGTGGAAGTTATCGTATATTAGTGCAATGTACAAAAATAAAGGGAATAAAAGAGATCCAGCAAATTATAGATGATCAGTGTTATGGCAGCAATTAGTAGAATTTTAAGTACGATTATTAAAATTAGATTGGAGGAACTAATATAAAATAAAATATCAGAAGAACAAACAGGTTTTACGGCAGGTAAATCGTGCCTTGATAATATATTTATGATTAGGCAGAATACAGAAAAGATGTTGGCTGAAGCAAAATAAGTTCATATGGCATTTATAGATCTGGAAAAGGCATATGACTCTGTACCCATCAACAAGCTTTGAGTGGCAATGGAGAAGTTTGGAATACCTAAATCCCTTATACATTTTTTTAAAAAGAATGTATGATTGTAAAGCAAGTATTAAGGTTGGAAATAGAATATCCTCAGAATTTGATACAACAAACGGATTAAGACAAGGATGCGGGATGTCAACAACATTGTTCAAGATATACATAGAAGATGTATTAATGAAATGGAATACGTTTTGTAGGGGAATGGAAATCAACATCAATGACAGTTTACTGCACAATTTATTATTCGCTGATGACCAGATTATAATAGGACAAGATAAAGCAGATATAGAATATATGATTAGAAAGTTCGTATATGCATTTGAGGTAGGTGGACTGAAGATAAATTATATCAAACAGAATATATGGCAATCGGAGGAAATTCAGAAGACCTACAAATAAATAATATGATAATTAAACGTGTTGAAGAATTTAAATATCTTGGATCTGTAATAGATAAATCTGGTACTTGTGGAAAATATATTATTAACAGAGTAAATTGTGCAACGAAGGCGATTAGAACCCTGAATGGAATTTTATGGAATAGAAATTTGACCCGAAAAACAAAAAAAGAGATTATACAGACAATAATAGAAAGTATGCTTACATATGGATCAGAAAGCTTGACAATAAATGACAGGATGCAGAAAAGAATCTTGGCGACAGAAATGGATGGATTACGGAGAAGTATGAGAATATCCAGACTACAACATATTCGAAATACATATATCAGACATGAAATAGATGCACAAAAAACTGTTATCGAAAGGATAACAAAGAGAGATTTACAGTGGTATGGACATGTACAACGGATGTCGGAGGACCAGTGGCCTAAATATGTGTTAGATTGGATGGTACCAGGCAGAAGGAAGAGGGGGAGAAGTAGAAGAACATGATATGAGGGAATATATGATGCCATGATGAAGAGGGGTATGGAAGAAGGACAATGGGAAAATAGGAATCTCTGGAAAGCAGGAATCAAGGGCAAACTACTGTAAAGTGGAAAACATGTATTAAGTAAGTCTTCTTCTTCTTCTTCTTCTTCTTCTTAAACTTAATTTGTAGGATTTTCATCCTGTTTATTTCCAAAATCACTCCTCGGAGGAAGACGTACTGGATGTACATTCACTGTCTATCCATCTCTTGGCAGGTCTTCCTCTTGTTCTTCTCCCGTCCATTGGTCTATCTTCTTTAGCTCTTTTTGCAAGCTGGTTTTCTTCCATTCTTTCTATATGACCCTTACAATATTTTCGTCTATCTATAATAAATTTGGTTATGTCTTGAATATGGCAGTTGTCCCTAATTTCTGTGTTCTGTATTTTATCAAATAATGTTTTCCCCTGAATAGTTCTTAAGATTTTCATTTCGCATGTGCTTATTATTTGTTTAGTTTTTGTTGTATCAGCTCTAGTTTCTGCTCCATATACGATAACTGGTCGAACTATCATTTTGTATATGAGGGTTTTGCTTTCTATTGACATATGTTTGTTGTGCCAAATTAAATCTTTCATATATCCTGATATGTGTGCTGCTTTATCAGCTTGTTTCTTTACTTATTTTATTAAATTTTTAGTGTTTGTTATTAATACACCTAAATAATTAAATTCTGACACTTGTTCTATGATTTTTCTTTCCACTTCTAATTTGCATCTTACTGGTTATTTTGATATTGTTAAGCATTTTGTCTTATTCGTGTTAATTTCCATATTGTATTTTCTGGCATTTATATTAAATTGATGTAAAGATCTTTGTAAATTATCTTCAGATTCTGAAAGGAGAACGACATCATCGGCGTAACATATTAAGTGAAATCTAGTGTTTCCCATTTTATAACCCAAACATGGTGGTATGTTTTCAATAATTTTATCCATTATAATATTAAATAAGAATGTACTTAAAGAGTCACCTTGCCTGATGCCCTTTGTGAGCGTTATTTCTTCAGTTTGCTGTTCTTTTACTTTGATTACTGTTTTGCAGTGTGTATTAATTGATATTATTGTTCTAATCAGTTCATTAGGAATTTCATTCTCTCTCAAGATATGTACAACATCTTCAAGCTGTACTCTATCAAAAGCTTTCTTCATATCTATGAAACATAAGAATACTGGTTTATTGAATTCCCATGATTTTTCCAGAATTTGTCTATGTAAATTGCATCTAATGTTGATCTATTTTTTCGAAATCCTTGTTGTTGTTCTTTAATATGGATTAATGCGTTTAATTTATTGTTTAATATTTTTGTGAATGCTTTTAGTGAACTATTAAGCAACGATAATTTTCTGGTTTAGTTTTATCACCCTTTTTAAATATTGGGATAGTTATACTCGATTTCCATTCTAGTGGGGTGGTACCGCTTATTATGATATTTTGGAATAGCTTCTGTAGTTCATTTATCAGTTGTATTCCTCCATATTTCAACATTTCATTTGTTATTGTATCAGGACCTGCAGCCTTTCGATTTTTAAGTAAGTAAGTAAGTAAGTAAGTAAGTAAGTAAGTAAGTAAGTAAGTAAGTAAGTAAAAATAATGAGATAGAAAAAAACACTTTTTCGTTCCATACATCAAAATTCTTAGTTAATACATTAGAGCAGTCATGTCATAGTTCAGAGCTCCAAGTTCTATGCGGAGCGCGGTACTAACTCTGGAGTATGCATTTGTATCCAATTTCTACTTCTCCGGCGGGACCTATACGAAAGCCTACCATTGTCACGAACGCTTGTAACACATGGAATCGAAATATAAAACAACGCACAAACAGGAGTAAACCATTTATTAATGAATATCATTATCTGGTTTACAGTGTTAAATAAAACCCCTCAAAAGGCTTTAATCTGCAATATGTAATATTTTTTGAACAAAACATTCAGAACCAACAGGCCTATACGTACAAACAAAACAAGAGATAAGAATACGTTTAAAATGTTCATGTATTTCTATACCACTTTAACAAACTTGATTTAATACTTCTTGGTACAGAAAAAAAAAGTGGTATATTTATTGCTCCTACTGTAGGAAAATAAATCACATCTTTTTGCGGTGCTACTTCCCGGGTACTCTTACTTGACCCTTGACATTTTTTTATTTTACTAATTTAATATTAAAAATTAAAAATTAGTACCTGATAAACCAGTCATCCTCAACTAAAGTAAAGTTCTGTTTGAAAACTTCGTCAAATAGTTAAAAATATGAAGGCCTTTCAAATCCATGTTTCATCTTCTGCATTTATAGTGGTATTAATGTTGTTGTATAAGTTGTACAACGGGTTCAGATCTGCGGGCGTGTTCTTGTTGAGCAAGTCTGTATTCTCAGCTTCTTTTAATATTTCTATGTATTTTGGATGTTAATCTTGTTGTTATTATTCTCTCTGTGTAATATTGATATAGTATTATCGATTTTGTCGAACTGATAACTCGTTTCTAGTAGCCTATATGTTTGGCAAAACTTATTTTTTCTTCGTTATTAATAGATTTTTGAAAATTCTCAGTGTATCTTGTGTTAAAATGTCATGTTGTTTTGCCGATGTAAAACTTGTACTTTAGTTTATAAACGCCTTTATTTTCATATTTATTTGTTACTTCAATTTTGTTTGATGCGATGTTGTTGAGTTTGTTATTAGTTTTAAAGGCGATTTTTATGTTTTTGTCTTTTTTCTTCATCGAATTAGCTAATTTAAACGTTGTAAAAATTGGAAGAGGTATTCTTTGCCAGACAAATACGAAGCTTTGATTCTTGCAAGTCCTCCATGCTACACGTAGTCATGTTTATCAGAGCGTTTGACTAGTGAAACTGAACCAAGTCACCAGGTAGCGTTACCTGTCCAGTGGAGCACTTCGGGAGCATATCGGAGCGCACTGACTCACGGAGCTCGTGTTTTATATCCCTGCTATAGAGATGTTACCGTTCAAGGTCATGTACTTATCATCCCCACTACTATATGGAAGAGGATGCTTATTTCAGTAGCCGAGGCCACTTGTTGCCTTAGGCCAACGACACTATGTGCTTTGTCATCGTTGTTGCCTATGCGTGACAAATTCCAGATACGCCCGAACTGGTTTGACAATTGAATAAATGAAAGCTGGCAACGATATAAATATATATTTTCCTGTCTTTCATTGCATGACCTTGAACGGTAACGTAATATCAAATTAGACGCATTCAGCTGCCAATAAAGCGCTCTAGCGCTTTAGCAAAAATGGCTGCCATTTGCAGCGGAAATTTAAGGGGTCTGTTGAATGGACCGCTGCATGCAGCTATACCGCCAAATTTTAATTTGTTCATTGGCTCATTACTCATATTACTACGCGATGCTATTGAAATTAATCATAATACTAATAGGGACATACAGAATTTACGATTTATTTTAATGTATGTAATTTATGAAATTGACGAATAGATGGTTTAAAATAAAATAGAACGAGAAAATTTGTATTTTTTTAAATATTATTAATGTATCAGGCGGCTCCGTGACGCAAGCGATTAGACACTCGCCTCTCATCGCTGGTTTCTCGAGAATCTTATTTATAATATTTATTATTAGTTTAATATTATTAATTTGTGTTTTAGTAAGAGTAGCTTTTTTTATCTTGATTAGTCTCGGTCATTATACATAGATTTTGTAGTGGAGGAAACGGATCTGCGGCATATTCTTTCGGGGTTTCTCCCATTTTCCCCTACCACAATTTTATTCCACCTTTCCCCATTTTCATCTAATCTATTTTGTTCATCAGATGTAGTCAGCCTGCACCCTAGTTAATTATAGACCTATATAAATATATGGGCTTAATTTAATCTCTCGATCTGACCCTCAGTTGGTCTCAACTTGAAATTATCTTATTATATTTAAACATCACTCCTGCGAATTCCCTATGTGATGCATATATTGCTCCTTCATCATCACATAACACATATATTTAATAACCGCAGTTATAGTATTGCCAGGTGGGCTGTGGGGCAAATTTTATTTAATTGTTCAGCCATTTTATTCATATCATTTCTTACATAATATTTGACACTTTTAGGCCTATATTTAAATCTATGAGGAATAGGGGGTTACATTAGAAAACACAGGAAATATAGGCATATGTGCAAAATGAATATAAGTGGTGCAAGACATGACCTAAGTACAGCAACCAAACAATTGTATAAAGGAAGGCATCATTGTAATTTTTAAACCTCAAACATACTTCATCTCTATTTTAAATTTGTTACGGAATTGAAATGAAAACAAAGAAGAATATCAATTTATAATAATTTAAATACAGTTTTCTTAATAATTGATTAATTAATTTTTTTGCATCATCTGAAAATATTAATTATTTGTAAGAGTAACTACCATAATCTTTATGGCTAAAATAAAACCAAAACATTATATGTAATTTCCAACCTTATAAGTGAAATTCTGTCATAACAGCAGTTAATTATAGATAACCTCAAGTCACCATGCTTAAAGACATTACTTAATATAATCACTAACATTAGCAATGCCACTTTCTTACTAAAGTTAAGTGTTACACTAAATAGTATATCACTGAATCATTTATAATAATATGAAAAACATTTACCACCAAGATTAATGGTAGTATACAGTGAATAGCAATATCCCATAAGAGAGACTACATGCATTTGAATTAAAAGATATAAGACCACATTTCATTTTACGATAAATTGGGAATTAAAGTGAAAATTATTCATACCTGGTTCAAGAAATGGCTCCCAGTATCTCAATGATAGGACATAGTATATAAAAAGTTGGAGATTAAATAATAATGGATCAGCTGTGATTAAAATCCTATGCAGAGTGCAAAATTTTTTGTTAATACATTAACCAACTCTAGCTGTAATTTAATTTTATTCGTGCACATCACACAGAGTATTTGTATCTTCACTGGTCAAATTTAGATAAGAAATCTAGAATATTGTAATATTTGAATTCAAGTTATGGCCGATACTTCACAAAACTCTTTATTCAGAAAAGATTACAAACATAAGATACACAGTTCATCTCTTTGTCCATTACACAAATTTCTTATTGTGTTGCACATTTAAAGAATAGTACAAATGTTCGTTTTATCTGTAGAGAAAATTGGTTCGACAACCACTGTAGCACTTCCAGAAATGACCCCATGAACACAATCATACTATTCTAATTTATTTCATATATCTTGAAAACAAAAATTATAATTAACTTGGCACCAGGTATTAGCGAATGAATCATCTGCGGATACAATTTTCATAATAAAAACATTCACTCGTCAATAACACAATGATTTGCATGAAAAGAGGTTATAATCGTAAATTCTTGATCTTGATAATAATCTTAAAATTATCACTGTTTTTAGTTTTACTTAATATATCACTTATGTTCGTCTAAAACGGTTAGCCACCTCGAATAACTCATATATTAATGTCCAGACATAAATAACACAAAATTTGTACATCAAACATAAATTGTTTATGGACAAAGACGCCATGTTTAAACTGAATGAACCAGCCAATCACAATGGATGCAGCGGTTTTTTCTGTCTGCAGCCTACTTTTACTTCGCTGCAGTAGCTGCAAGTCCGCTAGAGCGCTTTATTGCCCTCTGAATGGTATGCTGCAGATAAAGCGCTAAAGCGCTTTTGCAGCGCTTTCGCTACTGAATGCCCCCATTGTCTATAACATAATTTACACGATGGATCGGAGTGGTGGCAAGTGGTTATACTCCTTTCCTCTGGTCTCGAGTGTCGCGGGTTCAAACCCGGCCGAGGTCGATGGATATTTTTTATGACGGAAAAATCCAAGGAACAAGTCCTCCGGGAGGAACTGTAAAGCCGTGGGTCCCGAGTCTAAAGATTTTCGGACTCGTAAAATATGATTAATTCTGAATAGAAAGGCCTCTAAAGAAACGTTGCCGACCTCAACGTCCTAGTAATGCCTTAGTTACTGCTAGATGTCTCATTTGAGTAGGTAGGTTGACCGCATGCCATTCATGACATCTATGGACAAATAATGTATCTAAATTAACTTGATCTATTATATCCTAACAAAGTAGAGGCTACGGATCAACATTGCGCTACGTCATTATATATATATATATATATATATATATATAGTATATTGAATATAAATGGGGACAATGTATTAGCTTTCGATTAATTATTGTTTCGCTTAAGATCAATTAGAGCTTAATATGAATAAAGGAGACATTTTATTGACAATATATAAATGTGAACTATGTAAAAAGTGCAGAGGTGAATCGGTTAAACTCAACTAGGTTTGTATTTTTAGACAGTGAATGTTCGTTTCAAACAAAATAAACAATATGAAAGAACTCTGGTCGATTAAAATACTTCTCTTTTGATTAACGGCAGAGAAAAACACTAACATTTGTTGTACTTGCTGTAGCTATTCTGGAATCTTGTTCGTGGTAGAGATAACCGTGGAAAACGTTGTGCCTCTGCTGAAAATCCTAGCAATGCCAGAGTTTAATCAGCTCCGGACGTTCCTGGCAGCCCGAGTCGTTACGCGGGCGTCCACTTAAAGAATCTTTAGGAAGACAACGTCCTCTTTAAAGGGGAACTTCTCTTCCGCAAAATAAATTAATTTATGCTTTCTTGTGTGGAAACGAAAAGTACTATTTTCACGTAAGATAGAAAAATGAATATGTTTTATATTGAAACGAATATTTATGTGAAATGATAGTAAAAAATGTCAATTAAAATGTAATGCTAATTAATATGGTACTATTTTGACGTAAGATAGAAACATGAATATGTCTTTTATTGAAACGAATATTTATGTAATAAAAAATTACCAATTAAAATGTAATGTTATTTTAATATGGCAACAACTAAAACAAGATACTTTTAATATTATAGTGCGCATATGAATTATCGCAGAAAATAGAAAATAACGTTTCAGATGCAAAAAAGAAATATTATTTATAATGCGAGATAATTTTTTTCACATATTAAGACACAACAAAATTAATATGTATAATATTGTGTATATATATATATGGAAAGCAACGGGAAGCTACCACACCATGAAAATGCTATAATTGCAGTGAAAGACCTGCCCTCGGGCAGAATTACTATAGATGGATACATATATGTATTTATGTATATTATTTGCCTTAAAAATGCAAGAAACTTGATAATAAAGAAAAAAAACAACGGGAAGTAGTTTTTTCATTGAAATATTTTATACTATTCAAAGCCACATTTCTCTAAACTGCTTTTACTATACTTGTTTTATTTTTTATGATCACGACTATTTTATTCACTAGGCCTATACATTTTAATATATGTAGAAATCATAAAATATGTAAAAAGTGGCATTAAGAAAATGTAATCTTTTTCTGGCATTATTTTTCTATATTTACTGAAAATAAAACTAATTTTACTTTAATAATTTTACATCATTCACAAATTAAATCAGGGAAGCTTATTTGTATGGTATTCAAGAATGGAAAGTCGCGGATTCAAATCTGGTCCGGCGTTGAGATTCATAGATTAGAAATTTAACTCCAAAGTGCACCAAATGTGTGTCACAGATCAAGTTCCTAGTTTTGATTAAATGTATTATAAGTAACTAGGATGAACTAATTTTAACTTAATATAGTGGAATAAATGTACATTATGTATTTCAAAATGTAAACTACTGGAATATTTTTTTTAAACTTACTAAACACTGCATTATTTATTTTTATTTTTAGAAAGAAAAATTACGCTCGAACTGGGGAGTCGAACCCCGGGTCTCTGACTCTGTACGTCAGTGCGATAATAAACTACATTATTTGGTTTATTTAATGTTTCGTCTAACAAAGAGAAGCTGAATTATCTCTGATGGCAGGACTTACTGTTATTTTTTTCTGTTTATAGGATTAAAAAACACGTGAAAATAGACTCTGCATGTTTTAGTGAAATCAAAAATTCAATATGTATGACGAGATATAAAATTTTCACGACCCTCTAAAGCATCTGGTTCATAAAATGAGTTCACAGATTACTGTTGTACCCCTTTTAGCATCTCCGCTTAAAAAAACCTAAAAATATAATAAGAATCGAACATATTTAAAGGGCATAGTTCCTTTTGCATTAGTAGAATACCAATGTTGCATTACATTTTACTCTATTTATATTGAAATGATGACATTAAAAAAAATATACAGATGCTACTGATATCAAGCTGCCTATCTCACTCACACTATCGAACCCAAGGGTTCATGGCACAGGGATATAACCGGCCCATACTTCCCTGTCCTGAACTAATGTTTTGTAATATTTCCCTGTAAAATATGCACCTTCTGAAATCATCGTTAATGTTATTCTCCAATCATATTTTTGGCCAACATACTGGTTGCTTTCTCTCTGGTTTTCGTACAAGAAAAATATGATACTGAATTGAAAATAATGAAACAAAGATAAATGTTCTTCCATGCCGTGCTTTAATATAGTTTATATGGTTTTAATGTAGTTTTACAAAATAAATATCCGTCCATAGTAATTCTGCTCGAAGGCAGGTCTTTCACTACAATCATTTCATTTTCATGTTATGCTTACAGCTTTACTAGGGAATTGTAGGTGTGGTAGCTTCCCGTTGCTTTCCACACCGGTGATGGATGATGATAATGATAAGGATCATGATGATGATAATGATGGCCTTATGATTTCAGGGACCGTTTGGGCCTTAACGTTCTCCTGACATTTGTCTTACAGGTGATGAAAAATCCCGATAAAAACCTCACCCAGAAAAACTACCCCGACCAGGGATAAAACCCAGGCCCACTGCGTGACAAGGCAGCACGCTACCTCGAGACCACAGCGGTGTACATAAAATAAACATATGAGCTTGAAATATAAAATAAACATAAATAAAACTATGGTGAGATCCATCCTGACTTATGCCACAGAAAACAGAGCAGAATCGATGGTAGCGAAACCATAAGTTGAATAAAATCGAAATTGCAAATACACGGTGCCCTAGAATTCCCCTTACAAATTTCTAAGACTTGTAGAGAGAACTAAGTTGATAATATTTAGAATTTGGAAACCATGTCCGCAAACGTACCATTTATTTACTGCAGCCGTTTGAAAACAAGCACTGCCTGAACCTATGCCACGTGTCTCAACAAGTAATAGTTTCGCAATTCGTCCGCCTGCAGAATTACTTGATGAGGGGCGCTTACATCGGATCACGTGATGTCAATTGACGCTTATTCTACCTCTCGGAGCTGGTTCGAGCCTCATTCACGTGTCTTTCAGTGTTAGAGGAATATGGTTGTGTACACTTTTGCTGAATACACCGACATGATCCGTCTGTATAGCGAATCTCAAGGTAATGGAAGAGCTGCTCGTCGCGTTTATCAAGATCGTTTTCCACAACGTCCGACTCCATAGCATACCTTTTCGCCATAATTATGCAACGGCTTCGAGAAAGTAGTACCTTCACCGCCAGCAGGAATGACTGTGATGCTCTAAGGAGATGCCGCACTCCCGAATTGGAAGATGCCGTACTGCATCAAGTTGAAGGGAATCCGTCAACGAGTACACGAGCAATTGCGCGTGCAATGGATGATGTTCCTAGCACCCTCTGGAATGTTATGCATGAACAACAACTACATGCATACCATCTCCAAAGGATATATTCACTACTGCCAGCCGATTTTGCTCCACTCGTTGAGTTCTGTACGTGATTTCTGCACCACTGCATCAAGGAGCCCATTTCCACGGCGCATTCTCTTCACAGATGAATGTACATTTATTAGGGATTGTGTACTCAGTTCACGAAACAGCCATGTCAGGGCAGATGAAAACCCTCATGTCGCGCATGTCCAGGGATTCCAACACAGATTTTCAATTAATGTGTTGGCAGGTATTCTGGATGGTCATGTGATTGGACCGTACATGCTTCCACCCAGGTTAACAGGTCCCATCTACTTGATTTTCGTACAACACGTATGGAGTGTGTTGTTGCATGCTCTTTCATTGAGCGTCCGCCAAGACATGTGGTTTCAGCATTACGGCGCACCCCCTCACTTTTCACTTCATGTTCGGGAACATCTGGACCGACGAATCGAATAAAGATGGATAGGCCAAGGTGGTCCAACTGCATGGCCTCCACGATCACCAGATTTGACTCCATTGGACTTTTTCCTCTGGGGTCGTATGAAGAGTTTGGTTTATGACATTCCTGTAGAGACAGAAAAATATCTGGTGGCACGAGTTGTTGTCGCTGCAGGAGAGATTGCAGATACACCAGGTGTGATAGAGCACGTTTACCAAAACATCATTCGTAGGTAAAATGTGTGCAACAAAGTTGCTGGTCGCCACATCTAACCGCACTTGTAGTGGATCCGAATGTTAAACATAATTTCAAAAGGACTAAAACAGTTTAACTGTAAACAAAAGTGTTTGTGAAAAATTATTCAGTTTTCATTTTGTTTCTTTGGTTAATAATGAGTTGAATTGTAAAACAAGTGATGTACTGTGTCTCGCATCATAATAAATTATTTGTAAAAGTGGTCACGTTAAAAACATATTTTCAAACGGCACGGAAACGGTAAGTTTCCGGACATGGTTTTTAATTCTAAATATTATCAACTCAGTCCCCTCTACGAGTCCTAGAAGTTTGTAAGGGGATTTTAGAGCAACCTGTATTAAGATCAATAGTTGATATAACTATAAGAATGATATGCCTACTACTAGAAATAACTGAAAAGTACTAGATGTAGCCAAATGAAAACAGAAACTGGAAACAAGAAATGGAGAGGTATGACAGGACGACCCAGAAGGAGACGACCAAGTGGCCATCGCCCATGAGATGGAACTAGACACAGTTCTATTCATTTTCCGACTGAGGCTTCAGAAATAGGCATTGCTCTAATCGAACTAATAATAATAATAATTATTATTATTATTATTATTATTATTATTATTATTATATTAGTAATATAATTATATTAATAAAATAATAATACCTGATATAATTGGTACACAAGGAGAAACAATAGAAAATGATAGTGGAAAAGAACTTCGACAATTTGCAATATTTAATGGATACAGAATTACTAATACCTATTTTAGAAAGAAAGAAATACATAAGTACACCTGGTCGGCTAGAGGATTAGGATCAATTATTGATTATTTCTTGGTAAACAGAAAATTGATACCCTGGGTCACAGATGTAAGAGTATATAGAGGTTTCGATGTAGGAACAGATCATTTTCTCTTGACATGTAATATAAAATTATTAGAAAGATGAAGGAAACCAACAACAAGAAAAATTTACAATGAAGAAACATATAAAGTGAATTTATTACAAGAAGAAGGTACAAGAAAGTTGTATGCAAATAGATTATCTCAATATACATTACAGCGAGAAATAAATAATAATATAGAAGAAGAATGTAGCAACATCGATTGGGCTCTAAAGAAAGCAGCATATGAAGTTCTAGGATTAAGAAGGAAAAATTTTAAGAAGAGAGGATTAAGAATATGGAATGACGAAATTAAAACAGTTATAGAGGAAAAGAAGAAAGCATATTTACAATATTTACAAAAGAAAACTGAAGAAACAAAAGAAATATATTATAACAAAAGAAAGGAAGCAAAGAAAATTGTTAGGAAATCCCACCAAGACAGTTGGGAACGATATGTATCTAATCTAGAACATGATCTACATGGACGACAATGGACTGCTTATAGAACAATTAAACATTTAAATAAATCAGAAAAAGAAGCTACATATATACCTACATCAATATCAGAAGAACATTGGATAGAATATTTCAGAGACCTGTGGTACAACGAGAATGAAAACGAAGAAGAACCAAAATGTGAGAATTTGCAAGTAGATAAAATACAAATGGAAGAACTGGAAGAATCGCTCAAATTAACAAATAATAGAAAAGTTAGCAGACCAGATGACATCAATTCAGAACTAATTAAATATGCAGATATATTTTTTTAAATTAAGATTCTTGAATTTTCTTAATATGTGTTGGGAGAATCATAATATACCAGCAACATGGAGGCAAGGTATAGTAAAACCAATTTACAAGAAAGGAGAAAGAAACCAACCATCTAATTACAGAGGCATTACCCTCCTAAATAGTGGATATAAAATCTATGCTAGAATAATAGCAAAACGAATACAACGAATTACTGAAGTAACACTAGCAGAAGACACAAAATGGGTTCCGAAAAGGAAGATCTTGTACCGATGGAGTATTTGCCCTGAATCAGATAATAAACAAAAGACAAGAAAAAAACCTAGAAAACGCATTTGTTATTTATAGACTTAGATAAGGCATTTGATCGAGTAAACAGGGAAATATTGTGGAATGTCCTAAAAGAAAAAGGCCTCCCTATTCAGATTATAGAAACTGTTAAGAGCTTGTACTATGGAACAAATATTTGTATTGACCCACAACTGACTAAAAATGACATTTTTTCAAATAAACCAAGGAGTACGACAAGGGTGTTCACTCTCACCTATATTATTTAATATTTATATGGACGATATCCTAAAAGAATGGAAGAAGGTTTTAACTAATGAAGGAATATTAATCGATAATAAAGATAAAATAAATGCTTTATTATTCGCTGACGATGTTGTACTTTTAGCAGAATCTGAAAATGAGCTCCAAATGTTAGCATATAAATTTAAATTAATAGTCAATAGATATAATTGTAAAATATCAATAAATAAGTCAAAAGTAATGGCATTTATTGGTAAATATGGAATTAGATCAAAAATTGTACTGGATAACAAAATAATAGAACAAATATCACATTTCCAATATGTAGGATGTGATATAACTTATAGAGAAAATAAAGATAGTTATAGAGAAAATAAAGATATAGAAAATAAAGTAAATAAATTCCAGGCTATTTGTGGAACCATAAAAATAACCTTAGGTCGGAAAACAAGGAAAGATACGAAACTTAAATTATATAAAACAATGGCTGTTCCTTTGTTGTTGTATGGAAGTGAAAATTGGATAATGAAAGCAAGGGATAAAAGCAGGATACAGACTGCGGAAATGCTGTTTTTACGTAATGTGAAAGGATGCACAAGAGCGGATAGAATAAGGAATGAAACTATACAAGAATAATTAAATATATATAAAATTGAAGATAAAATCAGCGAAAATAATAAGAAATGGACAGAACACTTAATGAAAATGAACAACGAAAGAATACCAAAAAGAACCTTCCTGTATAATCCCAGAGGAACAACATATGTTGGCCGACCACGTAGAAGATGGACTCCACTTTTAACTTCGCCGGAACAGGCTGCATAGCCTAAACCTTGTAGTAGAAGAAGAAGAAGAAATAATAATAATAATAATATATCGAAGTAATAATAATAATAATAATAATAATACTGCCCTTATATTTTCCCACACGTCCCTCACAACTCCTCTCACTGTCTACGTATCACTATATAGCAAACACAAGACGACACAAATATTGAAGGAATTGTAGTTTTAACGACTAATAATATATCGTTTTTTTTCACCGATTTATTTGAAAATTATAAATAAATCTGAGGAATCATTGTTTGCCAATGTTGTGTTTCCTTTACAGCCTAGCTTTACTCTTACAGATACACAAACAGTTTGGTAAACACGGATCTACATCAATAAATATTTATTTACAGTTTATAGTTTGAATTTGTTGTTTCAGTATTCGTTAATAATAAAAAGTCTTTGAAAGATGATTATTTGTGCACATTTGATGGCTTGATCTAATTTTCATGTTATGCTTGGTGCTATATCTAATGACTTTGCTGACAACGGTGTAAGACATACGGAAGTAATGGTAACGAAACAATTTTACTGCTTCAAATATTTTCTCCAAGATGTTTATCATTAAAGAAGGCACAAACAACGTTTGTTACCTACATCGTTTGGAAAATATCTGTTTGGTTCTTCAAACTCAAATAAAATATCTCTTTTGGTTCGAAGACCTCGCAATGTTATTCATATTGAGGTTTTGAAAATAAATCTATGAGAAGAAACCGTAACCAACTGTGTGCGGTGAAGCAGCCAAAGGAAATAATCATATCTGATCGCATTGGATATGCACAATTTCATCGCTACTTTTTTTCTTCCCATTATGTATTGAGTTCATATTTATATTTAATCGCGGATATGGAAGCTCTCTAGACTAAATAAAAATCCATTCTTCTCAAGTATTATACAAGTCACATAGTCTAATAATGATAATCTCGCCAATTTTTTTCAGTCCTACAATTTCTAGATTGTACTCTGGGGCGAAACATACCAACAAAGAAGCTGCTCTATAATATAAAATAATATTTAATTATGAACGTTTATACTTTAATATTAACCTAAAAAATGTTAAATGTTTTGAAGGACTTTTTATTTACTGCAAATTTTTAAATAAATAATTTCAAATATTCAATGTAACAACTGATTAAGGCCACATAAGCAGAGCTCAATTTTCATAGACGATTCAGAATAGTTGAATGAGTCATTTTGAAAAGGGATCATCTACTATCTATCTGAAATTCACTTTTTTCGTTATTCCATGTTTACATACCTACTTCCATCGTTTCCGTCTGAGAACGGAAGCCACTTTCTGACTTTATTCAGTAGCAATTTCAGATTCAATGCTTTATCCTGAACAAGTTAAATCAGTTTTTTCTCATGTAAATTTGTTTCAGCAGTAGATGATTCATTTTTTAAATGACTCATTCAGTTAATCATAAACGTTTAATTAAGTATTATTTTTCCATTTAATTATCGCGGTTTAACTTCATACCTTATAGGTACGTTTACATGCCACACACCACCCGGGCTCTACAGTGGCACAACCTGTCGGGAGAGGGATTTTAAGTACGGATCACACCCTTTCTTTTTTGACCACACAAGGAGATGGAGGGCCTCCCCGAATGGGTCATCTGCTCAATGTTAGAGCATCATCCGAGAGAAAACAGCATAAAGACGAAACACACAATTCACACACCACACACACACATACATGCATACTAAACATGGCGATTATGATAATTATGATTAAGAAGGCCCGATGATATTCGGGGACCTTCTCAAACTTAATGTTTTCTGACATTTTTCTTACAGGTGAAGAAAAAAATTATCAGGAAACTTGTCCCGAAAGGGAATCGAACCCGGGGCGCTTCGTACGAGGCAGCGACGAAAGGGCGAGGATAACATTGTTTATTTTAAAAGTTTATGTTATTTTTGTACCTTGTGTATCAGGGTTAATTAAAATATATGTATATTTGATAAAAATTTTCTCGAAGAATTTGGAGCTAGTATATTAATTAATTTATTGTTTCAAAAATATTAGTAATTGTTTGTTAGTGGTGATAAAGTTCAAAAAGTATATATATATATATACAAATTTAATGTTTAAGTATACATATTTCAGAAATATATGGGAATAGAAATCTTATTAATAACTAAATTAATTAAATGTTTTAATTGTTTAGAACATACAACCCAACTTGAGACTTACATTACAACACGAGGTGGACGGATTTCCTTTAAAATTTGAAGAGAGAAATTGTAATGTCAACATTAGAAGAAGCACAACATTTAACCATGTATTTACGGACATGACTTGCCTCTTGACAAACTTCTGTTTACAGTCCCGTCCAACATACTAACCGATGTCGGTCCTGTTGCCGTACACTCTGTACAAGTGTGCTTTTGATTATGTTTGTGTAGGTATTTCTAATTCAACTTAAATAAGGAGATACGAAGAAAACAATAGGTACATGTTATCACAGTCTTGTGTTTATCATACAGTTAATCTTTATAACTCTCCTACTGGATGTATCACACATTCTAAACTTTCGTGTTGTCCCGATAGTATTTTCTTCGTTGAACTGATCACTTATTAGGGAAGGTCGACCATATGCTTGTGTCGTCAAAAACGTTTTTTTTAAGTTTCCAGAATTTTGTTTTTTTCTGTCAGGACGTTTCCTAAAAGGACAGCTATGTCAAATCTACATTAAGCGCGAGAGCGATTGAACGTTTGGCGTGCCGGCAGCTGTGTTGAGCTGTAACATTTGCCCAATTTCTTAGTTGGAGCCAATATTCAAGAAAAAAATGCTGTAACGAAGATTGTACAGAGTGCAAGCTATGGATTCATCGAGAGAATGTGTCATAAATTTAATTCGGAATGGAAATTGTTATTTTTGTGTGGAAAAAGTGGCGGAGACACTCAATGTGAAAAGGTAGTTTTAATATTAAAATAGAAATAAATTCAATGTCAATAATATTTCAGATCAGTATAAAATCATAATCGGCCGCGGTGCACTAGTAGTTATGCTCCTTGCCTCTGGTTCCGAGGGTCGCGGGTTCAAACCCGGCCGGGGTCGATGCATTTTTTTAGGATGGAAAAATCCAAGGAGCAAGTCCTCCGGGAGGGACGTTAAGCCATGGGTCTCGAGTCTGAAGATTTTCAGTCTCGTAAAAGATCCTTAAGCCTGAATGAAAGGCATCTAACCAAAATTTACCGAATTTCCCCGTCCTAGTACTACCTTGGTTTGCTAGATGTCAGTATGAGGCGGAACGCTGACCACGGGCCACTCAAATGACATCTATACGAAAACAAGTCTAACTAAATTAGTACGGTTCAAATTCTTCCCTGTAGGGGGAGAGCACCCAAATCTCTGTTAAGGGAAACACGGGCTTACATGAAGATAAAATCATAATTTCTGTAAGATGATAAGTATCGACAGTGAGAACTGAAACTAGGCACACATAAAATTGGATGCCGAACATAGTGCGACGTAAAATATATTTGTCTTTAATTTAATAATTAAAACATTCTACAGGGCTTATTTATAAACAAATTATATGTTTTTTTAAAAGTGTAACCTAATATTATAACTACACAATTACTAATTAGTTTTCTGCAACATGTAACAGAAAGTTATGTGTTATATAATGCTGTAGTTTACAATGCATTCAGGCCCTATAAAATCCCTGAGGCGCGGGTCATGCAAAGAGTACCTACAAATGGAGAGGTTAAAAAATGAAAAGAAACAAAAAAAGGCAAATAAATCAATGCCACCAGATTGTCATTACGACATTTCAGGTATTCTCTCTTGGCATGGCGTATTTGTAAGCCACTTCTAAGCTAGCGGAGCCTGGAAGGCGGGGTTACGACTGCCCCGATGATATGAGAGGCGACGATGGTGGTAATAATGTGCCACCAAGTCCCTTAAAGTAAAGTTAATCTAATGAGGCGTAAATAATATTGACGAAAATGATGCCCAGATGGTGTTGAGGGACTGTTTAGGCCATAACATTTAATTTGTCTTATAGGCAAGGAAAATAAATCCTTACCCAGGAAATTTGTCCTGACCGAGAATCGAACTCGGGCTCGCTGAGTGACAAGTCAGGACACCTACCTCAAGACTACAGAAAGTACAGATGTGAATGAGTAACAATGAGCCTTCTCTTGTTTTATTACCAAACATACTTTAACATTCAATTCTGACAAACACGTGGAACAAAAACTCCGTATTTAAAATCTACATGTAGTAAATTTCCAAATATGCATTTTGAATACAATAATGGATATATATATATATATATATATATATATATATATATATACCGAAATCACGTTTTTGATACATGTATTACGTCATACTGCGCAACCAATATGTCATCGCGTCTACATATTTTCTGTGATCTTAATGAACGGTGCCAAATTCTCTCCTACGTACCCCCCCCCCCTTTCTTTACTTTATGCGCTGTGTGCTATCGCGCGTCCTCCCTTCTCCTAGTGAACCCTCAAATATAGCTGCGCTTACTAACATCAGAGCAGATCATCTGTTTGTCAACCAAAAGGAGTCTAGTCGATTTAGCTCGGAGGAGCTTGTTTTGTTTATTGGTCCCTTAGGCCAGGGTGGGGCCACAAGGATCGTGCACCCTAACCATTGGCGGGACTAGTGTGAATGAAAGAGAGTACGTATGTTTTATAATTATTGTTTTGTTAGATGATCGATAAGACTATTGTTTTCTTTTCTCAACTTATTTTCAATGTTAAGCTAACTATCTTGAATTTATTTGTTATATCTGGCTGTTTTTTTATGACTCATATTAAATATAAGTTATGTTTTTAATTAACCATTGCCTATTGGTTTAATAGCTAGTCATGTCAGATATGAGTATAAAGTTCCAAAGCTTTCTGAAGCGAATATGATTCCCTTTTTGCTTGAAACTTCCACGATCGTAATCTGTATAGCTTACAATATATTACATGCTAAACAATTCAGTAAGGAAAGGTGAATTAATTTGTCTTTTATGGGCCCGGGCAACGATATGTTAATTTGAGCAATCTTGTTCTCGAATCAAAGTAATCTTCAACAACATTGGTACGATCCAGCACCAACACGGTGCATATATATATATATATATATATATATATATATATAATTTTCTATGAAATGTGTAATTCACGATATTTTATTTATTTAAATAATTAATTAATATAACTAGAATGAAAAAACTGAACCTTAGCCGAAATTTGAACTCAATATATCCAGTTTTACGCCCTGGAACTCTGCCGTTTAAAGACTTAGGCCCACTTCTCCTTAAAAAGTAGAACTTTTTTCATAATAATGATAAAGAGCGATTCTATTGCTAGAGCCACTATAAAACATTTTCGAACGTGATATGAAAATTAATATTTGTAGGGAAGCCGTCTGCAGTCCATAGTTAACATAACTAGAGAGAACATTTTGCACCTGAATAGGCATTTTAACCTAAATATCCACTTCTACGCGCTAGCTCACTACCATTGAGCTACTTGGGCATACATTTAGGAACAATCATAAATTTCCTAGGGACTTTGTATTCAAATTCAAGCTCAGTGGAAATTTTCTTTCTAAACTTTGACCTAAAAAGGCTTGTTTGGAAAAAATAATGTTTACGCCTTTAAATTAATTAAAAAAACAACTCATAGAAAATATGACAAATAAACTAGGTACTGAAGTTTTCAAACAGCATGCACAACCCGTGTACAATGTCCGAGAAAGAAGATAATCAAAGAGTAAAACAGAGTTATTTATAAATGAAGACACTCGCATTGAAATGATCCATTCTAATTCGTCTTCGGCAACCTTTAATTTTTTGAAGGTGGTTTCCATAGAACTTGGAGCGCATGCCAGATTGCAATACTGTTTTACATGTATCCTGAAATTATCCTAATTGAGTTCCTGGAAAGAGGATACAGATGTAAAATAAATAATAATTTGAAAATCTAAAACAACACGCTTTATTAGAAAACCGAACTAAAAATGAAACATAATTTTAATTTCCAAAACGCATGGAATAAAATTAAAGTGGCCAACAAAAAAAATCATCTCCAACACATCTAAAATAAAACTAGAGTTATCTACAAAAAACTAATAGTACCATCAAAAGCGTGGGGTGCTCTATATCAATTAATATGTTTGATGATAAACAGAAATTGGCAAAAGTAAAGTCTCTAAGAAGAAAACGTAAAAACCATAAAAAGCATCCCACGCTTTTGATGGTAAAATTATTTTTTTGTAGATAACTCTAGTTTTATTCTAGATGTGTTGGAGATGATTTTTTTGTTGACCTCTTTAATTTTATCCCTAGCGTATTGGAAATTAAAATTATTTTTCATTTTTTAGTTCGGTTTTCTAATAAAGCGTGTTGTTTCAGTTTTTAAACTATTATTTATTTTTCAATTTTTAGTTTGGTTTTCTAATAAAGCGTGTTGTTTTAGTTTTTTTAATCTATTACTTATTTTTTTTAATTTTTAGTTTACCAGAGGGTATAATATTAATTTCTTACAAAGATGGACTAAGATGTCGATACGTCCGCAACCTATTATACCAGTGTTTATATGTTTGATGTACTGTTGAGTTGATCCTGGTCAGGAGCTTAGAACAAAATTATGAAAGTATTGTATTGTCACTGGTCCTTTACAAGTCGATCCAATATTTTTAAGTTGGTGAAAATCGCATTGAAAGATTCCGTTACATAGAAAGATACAGGCCAAGCTAATATAAAGCGTATAATAAAAGTAGAAAAATACATCAACAAGAAAATCATCCAGCAGATTCGTGTTTCTCCAATAATGAGTCATTTGTGTTTTTTATGGAATAAAACTAAACTGAACTTCTTGGCTGGACAGGCGTATATTCAATGGTTTAATGCCAGATGCATTATTTTAAATCGTAAAAGTTCGATTTCTTGCCAGTTTCCTCCTCTCTAAAAATTATGATTTAAAGTTAGCCATATTAATACAGTGAGTTTACTGTACGACTTGGCCGGTGGAAGCGCGTGCAGGCGAGGCCCATGTGACTTTCACTGCATTTCCCCTCTCATTTCTCTGTGACGCCCACATCCCACATTTGTCTTCATTCGTGCGGCAGTCTGACTTGTTCACACGTGAATAAAATTAAGAAGTGTTTAGTTTCGCTTGCAGTGTCTTCAAAATGCCTGCTTATACATTACAACAAAGAATATTCATATACGATTCGTGCGTTATTACATCATCCTGTAGGGAAGTTGTGAGACGATTTTAAGCTAATTATCCAGGCGTGCGTGTTCCGTGCGTTTGCTTGTCAATAAATTTAGGGAGACGGGATCAATTCTTGACAAAAAAAATACACGTAAAACGGCGTGTGCTTACGGAGCAGAAACTAGAGGAAATCAGAGAAAGGTTAGAAAACTCACCTCAAAAATCTCTTTGCGCCTTGCACAAGAAACCGACATTTCGGAAGCTTCAGCATGGAAAGCTACAAAAATTTCAAAGCTAAAAACATACGTTTTTTATTCTAAAAAAAATATTAATGTGACTTGAATTTGCTCGAATATACGTGATTCGCCGGGAGTAAGTGCTGACCTCACCTGCACGCGCTACTGCCGGCCAAGTCGTACAGTAAACTCACTGTAGTATGTATTCAGACTATCTATTACTAATTTATGGAAATTTATATGATACATTCTTTGTATAAGGCCTACACGCTCTCTTTCTGTATAACATGAAATATATACTTTTGTTATAAAATAAAATTATTATGGACTAAATCTCGGAAACTATAGTAGTTAAATTTCACAATTATGGTTATTATGAGTTCTTTCTCCAGAACACATCGGCAACTACCATTATTACAAAACTCAACGAGGCCGACAAGTCAAGCAATTGCTATTTTTTAACAGTCCCGCTTTATTTGACATGAAATAATAAATGGCGATTGGCCTACCAACTGTATGTTCGCTTCACATCCACGTACTGTATCGAGTTGGACAATATTCCACCCATTCTTAGGATAACAAGTGGTCAACATGTCGAATCTGCCAGCTGTAACTGATTTTCACACTCTGAATCGTTACTTTTTTTAGCAACTCAAAGTCCTCGATGATCCCAAGTGGTCACTGGTCTCAAAAACTGGCCGTAAATCTTTGATAAAATGTATTCCCCACATAGTCAAACCAGCACGCATCCCATAGCTCTGCGCCAATACATTTATAATAATAATTATTATAATAATAATAATAATAATTATAATTATAATAATAATAATTATAATAATAATAATAATTATAATAATAATAATAATAAAAATAATAATAATTATAATAATAAAAATAATAATAATTATAATAATAAAAATAATAATAATTATAATAATAAAAATAATAATAATTATAATAATAAAAATAATAATAATTATAATAATAAAAATAATAATAATTATAAGAATATAAAAATATAATAATAATAATATAATAATAATAATAATAATATAATTATAATAATAATTATAATAATAATAATAATAATAATAATAATAATAATAATAATAATGCTTTATTTTAGCTGACAGAGATAAGGCATGAGGCCTTGTTTTCCACTAAACCAGCGAATAGTAAAATTATACAAAAATTACATACTTATTGTCCCGCGCCGTAGCCGAGCGGTTAAGGTAGGAAGCCTTGGCGCAGAGCTACGGGACTTGCGCTGGTTCGAGTCTCCATGGGGGAAGAAATTTTCTCATGGTATTTCGGCCAGTATGGGACCGGTGCCCACCCAGCATCGTGAGGCAATTGGGTAGCTACAATAAGTAGCGGCTCCAGGTTGAGGAACCAGCTATAACGGCTGGGGGACTCGACATGCTAACCACATGTCACCCCTACACTGGCTGTTGATCATCTACCTCTGTGATTGACACATGTGGATGTGAAGGGCCAGCAGCCGGCTGGTAAAAGGGCAACCGCTGAAAAGTGGAAAGACCCTCAATCGGAACATACTTATTACAATTTTAAAACATTGTTAAAGTGTAGACTAAACAAAAGACAATGGGGATGTGGTCTGATATTAGCTATTTCTAACGAAACATGGAAAATAATCCAATTAAAATAATATTAAATAAAATTAAGTAAGTAAAGCTTCCTAGAAGAATATTTATATTTATATACAAAATGTAGAATATAGTTGTTATGCAGTTAATGTTTTCATTGTATCGAACTTAAGATATCAGTTAATTTGTAATTAAATAATGATAGCGATTGACAGTCCCTGACATGACTGGGAAGTGAGTTCCATGCTCTAATCATAGATATTGTGTAAGATTCAGAATATAGACATGTCTTGTGCTGTGATATCAAAAATAAAGAAGTCTTATGATTTTATTCCTAAATTTTGATGAGCCGATAAATTTTGAAAACTCGTTGATAAATAATTTTGTATATTTATGTGTGCAGAATTTCGAATAGTAAATGTGAATGTAAAATTCTTGTGTAATAATAAATGTGAATGTAAAATTCTTCTGTAATTTACACGTAGCCTTGATAAGGCCTGAAATGAAGAAGACACGTGGTCATAACGACGGAGATTGAATAAAATTCAAATGCACGCATTATGAGCACGCCACCGGTTAATTCACAAAATACATGACGTATTTTAATCAATAATTAAGAAAAAAGGTATTTCTGTCACTAATTAGCCACTGATTTATCAATTATCGCTCATACATTAGTTTGTGATGGTCAAAAAAATACCGCATATTCAAAACTGACCATAATTTATACAAGTAAAACACCACATTCAAATGTAACAGAAGCTCAAAAGGAATTCTAGGGAAGAAGTAAACTAGGCTCCTTCACATCGGAACAAGATATTTAACCAGAATATTTTAAATACAAATAAATGAAAATTAATCATAAAAAGAAATATAATAAATTGACAACAAGAAATAGTTCGCCCTACATAGAAGAATATTCGTGCTATGCTTGCAGCTTTATTAGGGAATTGTAGGTGTGGTAGCTTCCCGTTGCTTTCCACACCGGTGAAGGATGATGATGATAATGATAAGGATGATGATGGTGATGATGACATATGATTTCGGGGACTGTTTGGGCCTTAACGTTTTCTTGACATTTGTCTTATAGGTGAGGAAAAACCCCGACAATAAAACCTCACCCAGAAAAACTGCCCCGACCGGGGATCGAATCCGGGCCCACTGCGTGACAAGGCAGCACGCTACCTCAAGACCACAGCGGTGGACAGAAGAATATTGAAGATAGTAAAATATATATGAAATACGAAATGCAAATTACATACGGTGTATTAAGAATATAATTGCGCTAAGCATCTCTTAATTGACCTACATATTATGCCACTGCATTGGTGTCTCAAAATAGGACATAGTTCAAGATGACGCCTTTGTAAGAATTCAACAACACGTAGATAGATAGATGGAAAGCTCTGCGGCCATCACTTAAGTGTTGGCGGTGAGCGATCCATTTTGGTCCTCCTTAATAGGTAGAATCCCGGGTTCCTGTAAAATACATTAGCCCCGGTTTAAATTTTGAATTTAATTTTGAAGTTAATTAGCAGAGTGAAGTCGGAAGCGGACCTTTTGGGGTTCTATTCCAGCATTTGCTCTTTGGATTGAGGGAAACCGCTTAAAACCTCAATCGGAATAGTCGATCACGCGGGATCTTGCCAAGTTTGGCTTTCGGATGACTCTATATTGGGAGGGCATCCAGGCTTCTCTTTATTTAAATATAATGTGCGTACATTTCAGATTATTACAATTAATCATACAATTATGGTAACTTGCATTTTTTAATTTTTGTATTCTTCAGTTGTTGCTGTTCTATCTGTAGTTGTCAGGTGATGTCAGTTTCTCTGGAACTGGTGGGATGAACCTGTAGCAGTAAGATTAGTTATTAGTTTTTAATTTGTTGTGTTAATACATTTTATTAATGTACATTATATGCTAATGTTGTAATTGTAATTGAATAATTGTGTAATGTGTTTCTGTGTGTGTGTGTGTGTGTGTGTGCCCTATCAGCTTTCACTGGTCAAGTGTTGTCCAGGATCCATTTTGGACGCTTGTGTTTGTTGTTGGCTGTTTCATAGGTTCCCAGCGATGCCACGAGTGGATTATCATGGCCTACACATGTATTATAAAATTTAAGAGCCATGCGTTTAATATACTCCTCGATTGTTTCTACACACCCGTTTGATCGTGTAATATGTCAACTGGTGTTACACGCGGTAGTTTTGTATTCATATATAATAATTTGTTTTTTGAAAAACTTGCAGTTTCTTTATGTGAGTTCTAGCGGCGTGTCCCCATATGGGGCTTGCATACGTGAGTACTGGCCTTAATAGTGCCTTGTAGATTATTAGCCCTGTGTTTATTCGAATTTTGTTATGGTTATTTAAAATAGGGTATAGCAGCTTCAATGTCCCATACGCTTTGCCTAAGGTATTTTGGATATGTTGTTTAAACAGTAGTTTTTTGTCGAGTGTTACACCTAAATAAATGGCTTCGTTTTTCCACTCGATATTGTGTCCATAAAGACTTAATTGTGGGGGCATGTATCGATATTGAGAATACCTTTTTGTATAAAGAACTGCTTGGCATTTATCTACGTTTATTTTTATTCTCCATTTTTCCAACCATGGTTCGAGAATATTAAGATTATTTTGAATCTGTCTAGACGCGTGTATTGTTCGGGAGGATTGACTAGTGATTAGAGTGTCATCTGCATACATATATAGATGAATGTTGTTATGTCTATTGTCATGTGGAATATCATTTATGTATATATTGAAAAGTGTAGGTCCTAGAATACTACCTTGTGGCACTCCACTATAGACGGGCCGCAGGGCGGATTTTGAGTTATGGAAAGCAACTTCGAATTGCCTATTGTTTATATATTTAGCTATTAAATGAATTATTCCGTCATCTAATCCTGTTTCGACCATTTTCCGTAGTAGGCCGTGATGCCACACTCTGTCGAAGGCTTGTTTTATATCTAAGTATAATCCAATCGTGACACGATTTTCGTTGAACCCTCTAGTGATATGTTCAACAAGTCTCATTAGCTGGGTTACTGTGCTATGTTTTGGACGGAATCCGTTCTCTTCATCCCGAATTACATTTAATTGTTTTAGACTGTGATTAAGGCGCTTACATATATTTTTTTCAGATACCTTACTCATTGTGTTTAATAATGTTATCGGGCGATAATTTCCTGGTTCTCTCTAGGATTTTTTCCAGGTTTGGGGAATAATATTATACGCCCAGTTTTCCATGTTTTTGGGAAATACTTCATTTCGAAACATAGCATTTATTATTTTTGCTAAAAATGCATATCCGATGTTGGGTAATTGTTTCAGCACTATGTTTTGTATGCCATCAGGGCCAGGTGCTTTTCTATCGGGAAGGTGATTTATTAGCCATTTGACTTCTGAGACGTTTGTTTTTCTGATTTGTTTATTGGGTATTCTATTTAGAAATTCTTGGACCATTGTTTCCGTTTCCCTTGTAAATTGCGGGTTATTCGGAGGGTCATGTGGTACAAAGGTTCGCTTTAGATGATTTGCAAATGCTTCCGCTTTTTCCTGATCTGTGACGGCTTTCCCGTTAGGCAAGATGAGAGGGGGATATGTATCCGCTTTGTGTGTTACTTTTTTAACCATGTTCCATGTTCTCGGCATGTCCTTAGTATCTAGACTGCCGATTACATTTTCCCAGGTGTCTGACACGAATGTTTGTATAGCAACCCTGATTCTTTGTTGCAGATCATTCATTTCTTGCCTGTATTGCAAGTTATTGTGATGCCTTTGCCATTTTCTTCTTGCATCGTTCCTTTGCCTAATTAGGCGTAGGATATGATCTGGGAGATACGGCTGGTTGATTCTAATAGATTTTTTTGGAATATTAGTGTTAATAGCCGTATTTATGCTATTTGTTAGGCTGTCTACTCCCGTGTCAATATCATTAGGCGTGTTTAATGGTCGATCTTGTAATGAATTTTCAATATCTATTTTTAATTGGGTCCGGTTTGCTAATTTGTAATTCGGGATTTGTCTTGTTTGAACTCTGCTTGGTCTACCTCTTAGTGTAAGGCGCACTGGGAGGTGGTCTGATTGGAGGTTATTTTCTACCGTGATATCACAGGGAATGTTAATATTTTTCATTAAAGCGATATCAAGAATATCTGGTCGAAAATGTATGTTATTAGGGTAGTGGTAAGAAATTTAGTTGTAATGAAAACGAACTTTTCAAGTCAATGCCACATATGAATATTCGAAACTATGTACCTATAATATATGGGTATATTTTGATAAAAAGTATTAAAAAAATAAATACCAAACAAATTACGTTTTCAATTTGTTAAATTCCTTTCTGGTTTATCACCTAGGCAATCTCTTTTCTTCCATATCATAAATTCAATTAGTTCTTAAGAATATTCAGTGATTGTACTCCCTTTTTAGTCATTCTTCCATTTATGTAGCAAAGAAAATAAAAACATCATTAGTTATTAATACATGTTCATAGCCGAGTGGTTCAAGTCTCAATGGAAATTCAGCCAGTAAGGAACCGGTGCCCAGCCAGCGTCATGAGGAATTTGGGTAGCTGTAATAAGTAGCTGCTACAGGTTAAAAAAAACATCTATAATGCCTGAAGGACCCGACATGTTACGTCTACACTGGCTGTATGATCGTCCACTTGTGTGATTAACACACGTGTATGTGAGACCAGCAGCTGGTTGGCAGGCCAAGGGCCTTCTATAGGCTTGCCGCACTATGGAGTTTTTACTCACTATGAAAATTTAAACGTATCGAAATTTGGAAGACATCAAATTCCTCTTACTTAACGTATGTATTCATTATTCGTTTATTAAAACTATGTTAAAAGGATTCATAATACCCGATCGAAGCGCTACAAAGACTACGCAGAAAAAGAGAGGAAGTATGGCCGGAATTCTTCAGCACCGGAGCGATGATAGATAGGAACTGGACAGAAGCAAATTTCCAGATACGACACGTCATCACAAGATTAAGCGTGCATGGATTCCACCACCTAATGTGTAGAGATAAAACATTCCATGACCCGAAGATATCATGCATATGCGAAGTGTGTGAACAAAAATGCGAAAGATATCACATCGAAACATGTACACAAAGAACAAAAACAATTTGTGATTACGCAAGACCAAGTTAGTGTTAGTGATTTTTAGCTGTGTTATCACATTTGCACATTTGTGCGCAATCCAATTATATATAAAACCCGATCGAAGGGAGATTTTGTGTTAATATGTTGCAATATTATAGTTGAGGACTGTGGGGCACTTCAGGTTCGTTTGTATCAATATCAATAGTTACATCAACAGATATGACATTAAAAATGTTTCTTTAAAACTTGGATTATATGTTTATATTTATTTTTTATTCTGTATGGCGTTTTAAATTCTCATTTTCTATTGTATAAATTATCATAAGTAATGCCACGAGTGATTTCCAAATTATCGATAAATTCACGACTCACGAAGTGAGGAGTGAATTTATCTAGAGAATTTGGAAATCAAGAGTGGCATTTGTTAGGACTATTTAACGAATAAAATTAAGCTGTTTACTCACAAATCATTATTTAACTATAGTTATTTTAAAATATTTATATATTTAATGTAAACGGCGATGTTTGAAACAAATGAGAAACGATAGATACGCTTCTACTGCTTCTTTTGTTTATCACTGCAACCAGATCATACTATTTATTGCCAAAGGAACGCAATATTGTAAGGAGGAGCTTTCTTTAATATGGTAATTATAACACTGATAAATATTTGGTGAAACACGACTCTGATTGGTTGTAAAACAGAAATCATTGAAACGTGATTGGTCATTGCCTCCCATTTGGGGCATGAGTTAAATAGTCATTAATATGAATATCACCTGATGCAGGAATAAACACTCTAACACCGTTTAATGATAGTTTAAATACGTGAAAATGTATAAACCCTTTTGAACAGTGAAATAAAGAGCCATTTGCCTTTCTATTTGTCTTTGACACTTTAATTGAGCACTTCGTTTCTTATTTCCTTCACACTCGAATGACTGAGTGTATTGGAGAATATAATAAACATGCGTTTCTGGTTCTTGTGATCATAGCAACGTGATGACGCAAACTATGTTCCCTAGACGAAAAGCCAACGATTCAAATATCGTAAAATGCTGTAAATTCTAATTTTAGGAAACTTGGTTTCAAAGTAACTATCATGGTGGTCTGTAAAGTAACACTTCACCTATGACTGTCTTCGCCACATAACCAAGTTATAATCGTTTTAAGCTAATCCCTCTCAATGTTTACGAT